>JAZKJV010001092.1:1843980-2250452 GCA_037367405.1 Ottelia alismoides | reverse complement strand
TCGCGATCAAGGTCCGACTCTGCTGACTCAATAGTATCCTGAACCAGGATCGTGCTCTCCATACTATCCTCTTCTATCATCTCTGTATCAGTTGTATCTGAATATGAGAGGATGGTCTGTGCTGCAGGATCTGCCCAAACTGCCTCATCATCTGTGATCACAAAATCACAGTCCTGGTGGATGTCTGGTCCTGCGTCTGTCAGCTGTTCTGAATCTGTACTGTCCTCTGAGCGGGATCTAGCTCTGGCTCTGTGGTCCTTAACCGTCTCTATTTGTATACTCTCGCCCTGGACGCGGAAGAATACCTTCCCACTGTCATGGTCAGTCACCGCTTTGGCTGTGGCCAAGAACGGGCGACCGAGGATAATGGGGGAATCGGTCAACGAGTCAGGGGTCTCCATGTCCAGTACTACGAAGTCCACGGGGAATTGCAAACCCTGAATCGTGACGACAACGTCTCGCAACAACCCCTTTGGCCTCTTGACAGACCGATCAGCAAACTGAAGGTATGTCCTGCTCTGTACAAGAGTGCCCAACTCTAAGTGGTTGAGAAGGGCTGCCGGAAGAAGGTTGATCGACGATCCGCTATCTAATAGAGTACGGTTGAACCTCTGCTCACTAATCTGACATCTGACATACGGGGCCCCTAAATCTGGCCTCTTAGTCGGCAGATGGTTCTGGATCGCGTAACACGTGGCTTTTGTTAGCACATGAATTTCTGCGGTCTTGTTCCTCTTCTTCCTCCTGACTGTGGTCCTATCTCTTAGGGATCGCTGAAGAAGAGGAATGTGCTGCAAAGCCTCATTGAGGGTCAGCTGGATGTGAAATCGGTCTATCATGCTCTGGCTGAACTCTTCCTGCTCTCTCTTTTTTGGATTTTTTTCTTTTTTCTTCCCCTTCCCCAACTCAAGGGCTCTAGGAAAGGGGATCACAGGGTCCTTCTCAGATGAAGGACTAGGAATAGGCCTAGATGATTCGATGACTGGATCCTCACAAACATCATTCATTACAGTGGGATCAGAAGAAACTAAACCTTTTCCTTTATTCAAATCAGAGTTCTGAGATACATTCATGCGAGGAAAGACAACATTTCTATCAGAATGAATGTTGGTGGCATCAGTACCACCTCTAATTGGCTCTGCAACTAGACGTCTTGCGGCCTCAGTACCGCGGACTGGCTCGGCTCTGATGGTGGCGTCAGTACCACCTCCTCTATGTGGTGAAGCGGCGGCCTCATTACCGCCGGTGGAATCAGCATCTCGGGTGGCATCAGTACCACCGTCATCATGATGTGCGGCTTCAGTACCGCTCTCCTCTTCCTCATCTGGCGCTCTAGATGGATCCTCGTGTGGTCGCTCAGATGAGGCGCCGCCTGCTGGTCTTCTACCACTCCTAAGTGTGACAAAATCATCATCAAATAGATCCGACGAGATAACATCAAATGAGTCACTAGAAGTGGTAGGTTCAGTGTGAACTACCTGCTCAGATTTCCTCTTTAAGTTATTCGGATTAGGCTCGATCTGTGCAGGGATGGCAGCCTTCCCTCTCATCAGGTCCCGCATCTTCTGGCGGAACTCGTCCATCTCCCGTCTAAATGTAGCCTGCTGCTCTGTGAAGAGACGGGCTAAATCATCCATTGCGGGGCTCTCATGGGAGCCCGACGGGTTGCCTCTCTGGTAATGAGGCTGCTGGACCTGCTGCTGCTGTGGCTGAGAGGGGTAAGAGGAATGATGCTGCTGCTGGTGAGCCTGCTGCTCACGTCTCCAATTCTGTCCCTGCTGCTGATAGGGACGAGGTACGAAGGATGATGGCTGATGTGGCTGATATGCAGGGGGCTGCTGGTGATCTCTCTGCTGGGAGTACTGCCCTCCCTGACCGGCTGGCTGCTGTTGGGACTGGTTGCCCCCATTCCCCCACCTGAATCCGGGATGGTCTCGTCGGATTCCAGGTTGAGGACGGTCATACCAAATCCCGTTGACATCCATCAACGGCTCAGCATCGAAGGGGTCTGGTGGCAGTGCTGCCAGAGGCTGATCCGGCTGATATACCACCATCTGTAAGTCTGGAGATGGTGGTGACTGGTAAGAGGGCTGCTGCTGCTGGTACGGCTCCGCCTGTACAAGGTGAACTTGTCTAGGCTGCTGCAAGGAGCTGGAGCGCTGGGACGAGCTGCGGCTGCCGCCGGAATCGCCTCGCGACAGAAGACGGGGCTGAGGAGCCGTCTGTGCCTCCTGAAGACACAAGAGCTGGGTCTTCATGTCGCTCAGAGTTTGTGCCATTTGCTCCATCTGAGTTATGCCCTGGCACTGCTTCTTCTCTATGATTTGCATGCGGTCCAACTTCTCGCTGATAATCCCCATGTCTGCAGTGGCCGACTCTGCCTGTGCGGCCGCAACTGTGGACGAACTGGATGGACCTGCATCAACCCGTGCTATCCGCTGATACTGCACGGGTCCTGGCGGCTGCTGAGATCTCTGAGTGTACAACCGAGTCTGGGACATCACCATGTAATTTTCTGCCATCTCCTCGTAGATGGCCCAGACTTGGTTGTGGTCCTTGGCAAAGTAGGACCCGCCGCAAGAAGCATTCACCAGACCCTGAAGCTCTGGTGTCATCCCACTAAAGAAGCTCTGAACTAGGTTCGGCTTCGAGATGTCGTGATGTGGGCATCTATCCAGAAGCTCTCTGAACCTCTCCCATGCTTCGTGAAATTGCTCATTAGGGAGCATGGAGAAGTTGTTGATCAGGGCCCTCGCTGCATTCGTCCGCCCGAGTGGATAGTACTTGTTCAAGTACTCGGTGCGGAGCTGATCCCAGGTGTAAACAAACTTCCCTAGATGTTTCAGCCAGGCGGCTGCTCTATCTGCCAGTGAAAAAGGGAAGGCCATCATTCGAATCGTATCTTGGTCCACATGACGGTCGTGGACAGTACTGCAGATCATCAAAAACTCCTGGAGATGGAGATGGGGTTCCTCAGTGGCAAGTCCATGAAAGTGAGGAAGCATCTGCAGGGTGTTCGGAGGAAACTTGAAATCCCCCACGATAGCAGGTACCACCACCCAATGATGCATCAGTGTAGATCCGGGGTTGTGTAGCTCCCGCATCGTTCTCGGTGGTCCTCCTCCGGCGGCGGCTGCCGCTGCGGCAGCTGCCGCTGCGGCTGCTGCCTCTGCATCAGCGTCAGGAATGTCCTCAGGCTCGCTTGGCTCGTCTCGCTCTCTTCGGAGTCGCTCCATCTCCCTTCTCATCTCAATCATAAAAGCCCCTTGATCGCGTAATTGCTGCTGAACCGTCTCTAATGATGCGATCAGGGTGGAGTTGATCGCTCCCTGGTCTAAGACAAAATGTTCGGGCTGGCGATCGTCTGAACTGCCGGCTCCAGCCATATGGACGTCTGCAAAATCAGATGAGCCCAACTCAGGTTCGGTTAAATCAATTCGTCTTTCCTCGGGCTCATGTCTCTCAGTAGGAAAAGAAAGGGGGTCGAGGGGGAACAGGGTGGAATCGTACTCGGGTCCGGAGAGCTGGTCTCGACTCTCACGGGCCAACCTAGATGATGAAGTAGCCGCGCCTGAAAGCGGTGCAGCCAGAGGCTGCCTAAGAGATCGTCTACCCATCATCTTGATCTGGCGAGTAAGGCGGATGGGATCTGGAGAAAATATGATCGCAAGGCAAACCCCTTGTTCACCAACTCAACACAATCTGAAGACCGTGAAAACTCGGTCAATTTATCTTGTCAATTTTATTTGGTGAACACACAAGATATCAGAGCGATTACGTGACCTGCTGGGATACCCGATACTCTCTCAACAGACTGTCCCGCACAGAAGAGTCGGTAATCAGTCGAGATGAGTACCGGAGGGCTTTACCTAGTGTTCGGGTCACTCTCTCGCACAATCAAACCAAACAATGAGGGGGTTTCTCTCCCCAAGACAAATTTTTAATGTGAGTGTCTTTTAGGGTCAATAGTGTTATCCAGTCCCAATTTTTATTGTTTTTCTTTTTAATTTTTTTCAAAATAAATACAAGCGGCCTAACGGTTTTTCCGATTCTCCTGATGATTAAGCCAAAAACAGAGGGAGAAGACGAAAAAGCCGATGTGCGAAGAAATCAATGATGCATGCAGAGAAAGAAATGCGTACCTTGTCTCCAGCACTCTACATGCAAGTGATCCACGCAGAATTTAAATACAGAATCAAACTACCTAAATGATGCAACGAGGAGAAACCGAGTCCTAGATGAGCAACTCCTATTGATCGTGAAGAACAATAGTTAGCCAACCGAATCGAGTCCGGAGTCCGATCTTGGGAGTCACTCGGTGCCCGCCACAACGGGTCCTGCCAGCGCTGTATGTGACTCCTCACGGCACGTGGTCTCGAATCCAATTAAACTAACTTTTTCAATGAATTTTATTAAGGTCCAATTACGTTCTATAGGAACAGATATTCTATTAAGTGTTGGGCCTTAGATATCTACGTCACAATCAACCAAAAATTCCTAAATCTAGGGGCTCGAGAAAACCGCGTAAACACCGGAAAAGGCAGCTAGCTATCAAAACCACGATAAAAGCCGCGAAAATCCGAATGGGTCCCCCGAGCACACCGGTGCTCAGCGAAACAGACCCGCAAAATTACAAGTGTCCACAAGTCCAAAGTTTGAGTCCTAAGTTATTACAACAAGTATTGTTCTCTCTCTCTCTCTCTCTAAATAGAAAATCTCTTCTCCTCTCTCTCTCTTCCTGCTCTTCTTCCCGTGCGGGTCCTCAAAAAGTGTACTCCAAGTTCCAAGCAGTACCTCGCACAAAAATTAGAAAAAGAGAGTGTCAGAAAACAGCTATAATTAAGAGAGACAATATATAAAAAAAAAATGACTACAAAGCCGTGCTCCCCGGCAACGGCGCCATTCTGACGACCGCCCGAGCGACAGAGGTAAAGGTGTAGAAAAATGTAGGTCGTTGCGACCTCAATCACTCGGGCTGAGTCAGTCAAGAAAATCAATCACTCAAATCAGATAAAAACAAGCAAGCACAAGAAAGAGCGATCTAGCTATAGGATTAACCTGGTATAGCTCCCAGGGTCGAACACAAGGAGCACAGATTGGCCTTGCGGCCTACGATGTAGTCAAATTGAACTAAAACTCAGAGAACATATTTTTGTGGTTTTTTAATGATTTTTGAAATTTTTTATATTTTTCAAATTATAAAGAAAATGAAAGAAAGGACAGACAAGGCAACTTCAACAATTTATTCAACACTCCAAAAATAATGCAAAAATTAAAGAAAAATGGTTTTTAGGTTTTTTAAGTTTTTTACTGTTTTTGGTGAATTTTTGGAATTTTTCTAATGGGTAAATTATTTATTAAAAATCAAACAATGCGAAAAACAAAGGGGACTGTCCAGCAAGGCTTAAGACCCAAAAATAAAATACTCTTGGATCTCAAAAAGCCCTAAAGGTAATTTTCCTATAAACTATGAAGAACAAGGAAAATTTAGGCACCCTAATTATTGTTTTTGGATTTTTAGTTTATTTATTGTAATTTTTATGAGTTTTTAGGGGTTTTTCAATTTTTAAGGTTTTTAGGTGATGAAAAATAGCCAAAATTGGCTAGAAAATCAATCAACCAGCAAACAACAAATCCTAATTTTTTTAGAATTTTTAAAGGTGATTTTATATTTTTTTGGTATTTTTAAAGTCAAACAGTGGCAAAAATAGAGGTTTTTGAATTTTTAAAAATAATAAATGAAATCAAAAATGTCCCCAAAAATCATAGAAATTCCTACACCATGGCAGGAGCCATGTGTCAAAATTTCATTGGATTTGGAGGTCGTTTGATATTTTATTCAAAAATAAAGGTGGGGCACTGTGCACAGGGACCTAAGTGCAAATACCCAAAGATCTGGGGGCCTTGGTGCAAAATACCCAGCAAGTCACGCGCTTCGCGCGTGGCTGGGGCACACAGGGACCAAATTGCAATAAAAACCAAGTCCTAGGGCTATTTGATAACTCGTATCAAAAGCCCAGGGGTATGGTTGCAAAATTCCCAATAAATAACGCACATGCGCATAAACAATGCTCACAGGGGTATATATGCAATTATTCAAAAATATTCATGCATTCATTAACACTCCAGATCTACAGGACAAGATGTGTAAAAAGCCCAAAACACACGTGACGATGCACGTGTTCACACACACACAGGGGCATACATGCAATTAAAATAAAGCACAAGGTTCCAAATGCAAATAACCCTTCGTGAAAAATTTTCTAAAAATGTTTACAGGACTAAACAGGAAATGAAAAACTAAGAGGGGGGCCTACGATATTTACCCCTTTATTTGGCGACGGTTGGATAGGCGCCACGTGGAAGATCGGATGGTGGCGATGAGCGGCGCCTCTGACCTTGAGAAGCTTCGCCTGATCGAACGATGGAGGGTCCGCCACGTGGGGATCAAACGGTCCGCGTGCGTGGTGGACGAGCCCTCGATGAATCAACGGCTGAGATCACGCTGTGGCTGATCTGACGATATCTGCTGCTCCCCGAACGAACGGTTGAGATCTGATCTGGAGCGCCACGGCTGATCTGACGGCTCTGGAAGATGGAGGAAGAACTGATGGCCGGCGAAGTTCGCCGGCCTCCTGCGTGTGCTCCGGTCCTCCTCTGCTGCGCCTAAAGGTCGGAGAAGATCCGGCGTGAGGTTGCGCAGCTGCTGCGGGTCTCCGATGCCTCGGCCGAGCCTTGGAAGGCTCAAGCGAGGTCGGAGAAGGAGAAGCTCCTGGGAAGATGTCGAGAAGCCTCAGACGGCCTCCTCTTGACCTGCAAAATAGTTCAGAAGCTTCGCGGGTCGAGGGCAAAGTGCCTCGACCCGGTTAGGCGGCGTGAAGGTGGTCGGTGAGTCGGAATGACGAGCTCCGGCGAAGGTGGTCGGCGGAGGAGCTCGATTCCCAGATCCTGTGCGATCTGGGTTGTGTGGAGGGGTGAAGAAGGTGCGGAGAGGTCTGGCGGAGATGATAGCGGTGTCGGAATGGAAGATGGGTGATCGGAGGTGGCTGGCGACGGCGGCGGAGCTACGCGAACAGTAACCAAGAAATCGAAATCTACGCTATCCTACGGCCTAAGGATTCTACCTGGGTGGTCGGAGAGACTGGGGAAGAGCAGGGGGTGCTCTTGGTCGTAGCCTCGAGGGTCGTCTCGGCCCGAGGCTCGATGCTCGACGCGGTGGCGGAGCAGCGGCGGCGAAGATTGCCGGATCAATGGATACGCCTCCTCACCTCACTGCAACAAGGGCAAAGGCTTGCTGTCACTCTCGCGATGCCGATGGAGGTCACTGGGAAGAAGGAGATGGTCCAAAGATGGGGCGCGGAGGCGGCGGAGGGAAGAATATATAAGGTGACAGCGTCGACTAGGGTTGAGGCTCGACGGCTAAGGAAGGCGTGGATTTGATGACGGAGGATCCGGCGAGGATGAGGGATGATTGGCGAAGAATCCGAGCACGGGGGTTGAGTGGGAGACAGCCTGGAGAAGCGTGGAAAATTCGGAGAAGGCGGGGAGGCGCGCCTCTTCCAGAAAAGGAAGGAGTCCGCGGGGGAGTTGACCGGGGTCAACATTCCCCCGTGGACCAATCAGGAGCGGCCACGTGTGCTCGAATTTTGTTTATTTATTTTGAGGCAGAAATAGGCCGAATTAAAGAAAACTCAAAACATGAAATATTTTTCTTTTATTTTTTTCTATTTTTTGGTGATTTTTATTTAATTTTTGGAAATAAAAATAGGGTAGCTCTATATATAGGTATATGTACACTATATGGATTTTTATTTTTGATTTTTTATTTGGTATTTTTATGTATTTTTATGCTCATTTTGTATTTTATTTATTTACACCATAAAATATGGAATAAAAGAATATTTTTATTTTATTTTTATCACTTATATACAAGGGTGAAATAAATAGATATATACATTTATATACATGGTATTTATACAATGTATTTTTGTATTTTAATTTTGTAATTTTTATTTGATTTTTGTTTTGTTTCTTTTTATTTATTTTATTTACAAAATATAACATAGAATATTTACAAAAAGTTTAGAAAATAATTGAATTTAGTTATAGGGTTAAATAAATACAAAGGTGTGGTTCATGTACATGGTGAAGGAAGGGTATTTTTGATCTTTTTGCTTTTCATCTTTTTATTTTGTTTTTAATAGCTTTTACAAAATATATACAAAATATTTACAACATATTTTTGGGTGAGGAAAATATATAGTTTTATTTACAGAAGTATATACACATGTGAGCCCTATCTCCCTCTACTTTGGCTTTTATGCGGTCAGGCCCATGCTGAGCCCTCCCTTGGGTTAGGTTGCTCAATATTTATTCTAAATATTTCCCTCTTTTTCTTTTTGCTCTTTATTCTTTTATTTTGTGCACAAAAACATGCTAATTATATGTTTTTACACAATGCATGCTTTTGGTAATTATTTGTATTTACACATATCTACATGTATTTGCAAAGGTTTTTGTAGCTAAAATAATAGAATAAAGAGTGATGAATGGGTATTCATCACCCCCTATGCTTTAACTTTGCTAGTCCCTTAGCAAACACTTATTTGAAAAAGAAGTGAAAAAGAAAGAAAAAGAAAAAGAAAAAGAGGATGTACATGGATCAAGGTTGACTTATTAAATTTTCCTTCATTAAATTGAAATATGGAGCTTGATCAGATCTTTGGATTATTAATGTGTCGGAACCTTATTTGGACTTAAGCCTAAAACTCAACAGCCTCTAAGTTCCACCAGTCTATGGTCAAGACTCCTCAATAAACCAGATCAGAACAAGTCTACATACACAAACTCTAATGACCATGAATCTTTTCCTTGCGGTGTAAGTGATATGTGGCTCCCCACCTCAGAAGTAACAAAGAAACAACCTCCCTCAACCTGGTAACTCTAATGCCTCAGTCTAGCAACTCTTTCCTCGAGAAGCGGGGTATTCCCTTCTAAGTTCAAGTGCAACCGGCTCAAGGAGAGGGGGTAGAAGTATAGAGTTTTGGAAGCTTAGCCAGTGTAGCTAAGTCTCCCGCTGCAAGCTTCATGAGATGTAACATGATACCATAAGCTTTTGCTTTTCACTCCGGTGGGGTTATTAAATTTTCAATCCGACCCACCACTTTTTTGGAGTTCTTTTTGCATTTTTTTCTCTTTTTTTTTTTTCAAGACTTCTGTACACATATCTACATGGTGCAGCATATAAGAAATTTCTCCTTGAGCCAGTAGACTATCCCTCTTTTGAAGCTTTATTGCAACCCACAGCTTCTGTCTTTAGCTTTCAACACCACTAGACCAAGTTGAGGTGCACTTCCTTCACTATAAGAAGAAGAGAGGTTCCGCCTAGAAGTACTACCCTCATATGCTACCCCAAGCCAAAGGAAACTGCCTCCTCACCACCTCATCCATGGAGAGCCATGTGTAAAGTGCAGGTGCAAGTTAAGCCATTGTCTCTGAGAGTCATGCGTGTGTTGTTAAGTGCTCTACTTAGGCTCATCAAGATGACATATGCTCATAGCCTAGTGGACTCAAAGAATTAAGTCCTTATGGACCTGAAAAGCCTTATCCCTAAGTCCTATAAGGTTCCTCTTGAAGTTAAGTGGATTAAGATCTTATTCAAGCTCCATTTCTCAATTTAATTCCAGGCTTAGTTTAAATGTCAACTCTTATCCAGGAAAAACTATATACATATATGTACAAAAGATGCTATTTACAAATATTTTACAATCATGCAAAAAATTTTTGAAAAATGTTTTGAAATCATGAATGAATGATGCATGAAGTGCAAGTTTTGCAAAACGATATTTACACACATTTACACAAGATTTTTGCAAACTTTTGATTTTCAAAACATTTTGAAAAAAAAAATTGTACTATATACATAATTTTGATACAAAATATTTACACAAGCTTTACACAAAAGATTTTTGAAATCATTTTTACAAAAATACTTTGTACACTAGCTATGTATGTGCAAGAATAAAACAGGTTTATGTACATGAAAAATTTTTAATTTTTGTGATTTTTAGCCATTTTATTTATTAACACACTCACACAAAGTATGAGTTATGGCTAAAGTATATATGAAATATATACACACCCCCCCTATACTTAGCTCGAACGATGTCCTCAGAGTGATCAAGAGCGATGAAGAAGACATAACTCGTGCTTAGTAAAAGGGAAGTGAAAAGGAATGGCTAAGTACAGGAACGAATAAATGAATAGAATGAGAGGAACTCGGTGGTTTCCCCCTATACTTAGGATTAACTAATCCTAAGTATAGAAAGCTGTACATGAAGGGAAAGCCGAGTTAAGAATATACAGAATCTGCTCCCCCTATACTTAGGGTAAAATATCCCTAAGTATAGGCAGCAAAAACAAGAGCAGAAAGAATGAAAAGAATACTCACAGGTCCGACATCCCCCCTATACTTAGGGTAAAGTACACCCTGAGTATAGCATAATCATAAGATGAGAGATGGGATGTGGGACTAAAGAATAGAATGATATGGACAACTGGATCTATACAGGCGGAGGAACAGTGAAAATCAGGCGTGAGATGTAAAAGATGTGAGTCAAAAGACCACATCTCACGCAAAATGAATAGCAGCAATAATAACGTCCCGCGGCTCATGATCTAGAAATGGTTTGAGCCGCTGGCCGTTCACTCGGAAGGTACTCTCAGAAGATAACTCAGATATATCAATGCTACCGTTATCGTGTACCTTTCTGACCAAGTAGGGTCCTTTCCATTTGCTCTGTAGCTTCCCTGGAAATAATCTAAGCCTTGCATCAAACAGCCATACTTTCTGTCCAATCTCAAAATGCTTGTGGCTGATATGAGAATCATGCCACTCTTTGACTTTCTCCTTATACTGTAGGCTGCTTGAGAAAGCTGCATCTCTAAGCTCTTCCAAGGCGGCTAACTCTGCCCTCCTCTGGTCTCCTATACCATCTGGATCCATCAATATGTCTGTAACTGCCCAAAGTGACTTATGTCTCAGCTCAACAGGTAGATGGCATGGCTTGCCATAAACGAGGCGAAAGGGAGATGTACCCAATGGAGTCTTGAAAGATGTCCGATATGCCCACAAGACCGAGTCCAAAAGCTGTGACCAATTCTTTCGGTCAGGGCGGACGACTTTCTGCAAAATATTCTTGATCTCCCTATTCGACACTTCAGCTAGACCATTTGTCTGTGGATGGTATGGAGTGGCAACACGATGGTCTATACTGAACTCTCTAGCAAGTGCCTTCACCTGGTCGTTGATGAAGTGAGACCCCCCATCAGAAATCAGAACTCGTGGAACCCCGAACCGCATGATGATGTGCTTCTTCAAAAATCTGCAAACTGTCTTTGCATCTGCGGCTCGGGCGGGGATAGCCTCAACCCAACGACTAACATAATCTACGGCCAACAGAATGTACTCAAATCCCTGACTCTTAGGGAATGGACCCATGAAATCGATGCCCCATGCGTCAAAAACCTCACAGAAGTGAATGGGCTGCATCGGCATCATATCACGTTGTCCACAAGTGCCCATCCTCTGACAGTCAGTACACTTCTTCACGAACTCATCAGAGTCCTTGAAGAGTGTAGGCCACCACAAGCCGGATTGGAGCACTTTCTGTGCCGTTCTCCTCCCAGAATGATGTCCTCCTGCCTCAAGCTTGTGGCAGTAAGTAAGGACACTATGATGCTCCTCCTGAGGAATACACCGACGCCAGATGCTATCCCCTCCTTCGTGGTAAAGGATGGGATCCTCCCAGTGGTAGGACTTGGCCTTCGCAAGGAAGGTCTCAAGCTTCTGCCTGGGCCAATCTTGTGGGACTTTCCCAGCAACGAGAAAGTTCACAATATCGGCATACCACGGGAGTGAGGCGATAGCAAGGATCGCCTCATCTGGGAAGGTATCACAAATGGGATCAATCTGCTCAGAATCCTCAGGCTGCTCTAGTCGGGAAAGATGATCCGCCACCACATTCTTGACTCCAGGCTTATCCTTGATCTCAATGTCGAACTCCTGGAGTAGAAGGATCCATCTAGTAAGTCTGGCCTTGGCATCCTTCTTTGACATGAGGTACCTGATGGCGGTGTGGTCGGTATACAAAGTCACTCTAGATCCAATGATATACGATCTGAACTTATCTAGGGCAAACACTACTGCTAGCATTTCCTTCTCTGTGACCGTGTAATTCCGCTGGGCGGAATCCAATGTGCGGCTAGCATAGTGTATGGCAAATGGCACTCCATCCCTCCTCTGTCCTAGCACGGCCCCTACGGCAAAATCAGAGGCGTCCGTCATGATCTCGAATGGGAGAGACCAATCGGGTGGCTGAAGGACAGGAGCCTCAATTACACATTGCTGGAGAGTCTCAAAGGATGAAAGACACTTGTCATCGACAAGGAACTCGGTGTCTTTCGTCAAGAGATCAGTCAACGGTCGGGCAATCTTGCTGAAATCATGAATAAATCTCCTATAAAAACCAACGTGCCCCAGAAATGACCGTAACTGCTTCAGATTGGACGGCGGTGTGAGTTTTCTAATGACATCGACCTTGGCCGGATCAACCTCCATGCCTCTGTTGGAGATGATGTGGCCAAGCACCGTCCCTTGAGTCACCATGAAGTGACTCTTCTCCCAAGATAGAACCAACCGGGCAGCAATACATCGCTGAAGCACTCGGTCTAGGCAGTCAAGACAGGAATCGAATCCGTCGCCGTAAACCGAGAAGTCGTCCATGAAGACCTCTAAACACTCCCCTACCATGTCCGAAAATATTGACAGCATGCATCTCTGAAAAGTCGCAGGGGCGTTACATAGCCCAAATGGCATGCGTCGAAAGGCGTAGGTACCGAAGGGACAGGTAAAGGTGGTCTTCTCCTGATCCTCAGGAGCGATGGCCACCTGATTGTAGCCCGAGTACCCATCCAGGAAGCAGTAATGACTTTTCCCTGCCAGTCTCTCAATGATCTGATCTATAAAGGGCAGGGGGAAATGGTCCTTCTTGGTGGCCTGATTGAGTCTCCTGTAGTCAACGCAGACCCGCCAAGAGGTGGGTACTCGTGTAGCGATCTCCTCTCCCGACTCACTGATCACAGTCGTGATGCCCGTCTTCTTGGGCACCACATGCAAGGGGCTGACCCACTTGGAGTCGGAAATGGGATAAATAAAATCTGCACTCCACCATTTTGATATTTCCTTCATGACAACCTCTCTTAGGTTGGGGTTCAGTCGCCGCTGGAACTCACGCGACGGCTTCGCCCCTTCCTCGAGATAGATATGGTGGGAGCACAATGAGGGACTAATCCCATGGAGATCTGCTACGCTCCATCCAATTGCCTTGCGGTTCTTTTCAAGAACCTCCATCAGACGGGATTCTTGCTCTCCAGTCAGATCGGCAGAGATGATGACTGGGTACATCTCAGACTCTCCCGCAAGGAATCTATACTTCAGCGAAGTAGGGAGCGGCTTTAGTTCTGGACAGCTGGGTGCTGGCAAATCTGGCTTCTGAAGAAGATGTGTGTATGCAGACAATTCTGCCAAATTTGCCTGGGAAAATGATAACGAACTCTCACAAACTGGATCTGGAGAAGGCGGGTCCTCTACATTGTCTCTGATCTGTTCTGCCTCTACCTCCTCCTCATCTATAGGCTCAGGGGGATCCAGATCTGGCATCTGATCATCACAATCTGCCCAATCAGATTCTGAATCCGAGGGATCTAAATCAGACTCGGTGGCATCAGTACCACCGGAGAACAAGGTGGCATCAGCACCACCATAGAGCAGGGTGGCCTCAGTACCACCATCACTGGAAATCGTGTCGCGATCAAGGTCCGACTCTGCTGACTCAATAGTATCCTGAACCAGGATCGTGCTCTCCATACTATCCTCTTCTATCATCTCTGTATCAGCTGTATCTGAATATGAGAGGATGGTCTGTGCTGCAGGATCTGCCCAAACTGCCTCATCATCTGTGATCACAAAATCACAGTCCTGGTGGATGTCTGGTCCTGCGTCTGTCAGCTGTTCTGAATCTGTACTGTCCTCTGAGCGGGATCTAGCTCTGGCTCTGTGGTCCTTAACCGTCTCTATTTGTATACTCTCGCCCTGGACGCGGAAGAATACCTTCCCACTGTCATGGTCAGTCACCGCTTTGGCTGTGGCCAAGAACGGGCGACCGAGGATAATGGGGGAATCGGTCAACGAGTCAGGGGTCTCCATGTCCAGTACTACGAAGTCCACGGGGAATTGCAAACCCTGAATCGTGACGACAACGTCTCGCAACAACCCCTTTGGCCTCTTGACAGACCGATCAGCAAACTGAAGGTATGTCCTGCTCTGTACAAGAGTGCCCAACTCTAAGTGGTTGAGAAGGGCTGCCGGAAGAAGGTTGATCGACGATCCGCTATCTAATAGAGTACGGTTGAACCTCTGCTCACTAATCTGACATCTGACATACGGGGCCCCTAAATCTGGCCTCTTAGTCGGCAGATGGTTCTGGATCGCGTAACACGTGGCTTTTGTTAGCACATGAATTTCTGCGGTCTTGTTCCTCTTCTTCCTCCTGACTGTGGTCCTATCTCTTAGGGATCGCTGAAGAAGAGGAATGTGCTGCAAAGCCTCATTGAGGGTCAGCTGGATGTGAAATCGGTCTATCATGCTCTGGCTGAACTCTTCCTGCTCTCTCTTTTTTGGATTTTTTTCTTTTTTCTTCCCCTTCCCCAACTCAAGGGCTCTAGGAAAGGGGATCACAGGGTCCTTCTCAGATGAAGGACTAGGAATAGGCCTAGATGATTCGATGACTGGATCCTCACAAACATCATTCATTACAGTGGGATCAGAAGAAACTAAACCTTTTCCTTTATTCAAATCAGAGTTCTGAGATACATTCATGCGAGGAAAGACAACATTTCTATCAGAATGAATGTTGGTGGCATCAGTACCACCTCTAATTGGCTCTGCAACTAGACGTCTTGCGGCCTCAGTACCGCGGACTGGCTCGGCTCTGATGGTGGCGTCAGTACCACCTCCTCTATGTGGTGAAGCGGCGGACTCATTACCGCCGGTGGAATCAGCATCTCGGGTGGCATCAGTACCACCGTCATCATGATGTGCGGCTTCAGTACCGCTCTCCTCTTCCTCATCTGGCGCTCTAGATGGATCCTCGTGTGGTCGCTCAGATGAGGCGCCACCTGCTGGTCTTCTACCACTCCTAAGTGTGACAAAATCAGCATCAAATAGATCCGACGAGATAACATCAAATGAGTCACTAGAAGTGGTAGGTTCAGTGTGAACTACCTGCTCAGATTTCCTCTTTAAGTTATTCGGATTAGGCTCGATCTGTGCAGGGATGGCAGCCTTCCCTCTCATCAGGTCCCGCATCTCCTGGCGGAACTCGTCCATCTCCCGTCTAAATGTAGCCTGCTGCTCTGTGAAGAGACGGGCTAAATCATCCATTGCGGGGCTCTCATGGGAGCCCGACGGGTTGCCTCTCTGGTAATGAGGCTGCTGGACCTGCTGCTGCTGTGGCTGAGAGGGGTAAGAGGAATGATGCTGCTGCTGGTGAGCCTGCTGCTCACGTCTCCAATTCTGTCCCTGCTGCTGATAGGGACGAGGTACGAAGGATGATGGCTGATGTGGCTGATATGCAGGGGGCTGCTGGTGATCTCTCTGCTGGGAGTACTGCCCTCCCTGACCGGCTGGCTGCTGTTGGGACTGGTTGCCCCCATTCCCCCACCTGAATCCGGGATGGTCTCATCGGATTCCAGGTTGAGGACGGTCATACCAAATCCCGTTGACATCCATCAACGGCTCAGCATCGAAGGGGTCTGGTGGCAGTGCTGCCAGAGGCTGATCCGGCTGATATACCACCATCTGTAAGTCTGGAGATGGTGGTGACTGGTAAGAGGGCTGCTGCTGCTGGTACGGCTCCGCCTGTACAAGGTGAACTTGTCTAGGCTGCTGCAAGGAGCTGGAGCGCTGGGACGAGCTGCGGCTGCCGCCGGAATCGCCTCGCGACAGAAGACGGGGCTGAGGAGCCGTCTGTGCCTCCTGAAGACACAAGAGCTGGGTCTTCATGTCGCTCAGAGTTTGTGCCATTTGCTCCATCTGAGTTATGCCCTGGCACTGCTTCTTCTCTATGATTTCCATGCGGTCCAACTTCTCGCTGATAATCCCCATGTCTGCAGTGGCCGACTCTGCCTGTGCGGCCGCAACTGTGGACGAACTGGATGGACCTGCATCAACCCGTGCTATCCGCTGATACTGCACGGGTCCTGGCGGCTGCTGAGATCTCTGAGTGTACAACCGAGTCTGGGACATCACCATGTAATTTTCTGCCATCTCCTCGTAGATGGCCCAGACTTGGTTGTGGTCCTTGGCAAAGTAGGACCCGCCGCAAGAAGCATTCACCAGACCCTGAAGCTCTGGTGTCATCCCACTAAAGAAGCTCTGAACTAGGTTCGGCTTCGAGATGTCGTGATGTGGGCATCTATCCAGAAGCTCTCTGAACCTCTCCCATGCTTCGTGAAATTGCTCATTAGGGAGCATGGAGAAGTTGTTGATCAGGGCCCTCGCTGCATTCGTCCGCCCGAGTGGATAGTACTTGTTCAAGTACTCGGTGCGGAGCTGATCCCAGGTGTAAACAAACTTCCCTAGATGTTTCAGCCAGGCGGCTGCTCTATCTGCCAGTGAAAAAGGGAAGGCCATCATTCGAATCGTATCTTGGTCCACATGACGGTCGTGGACAGTACTGCAGATCATCAAAAACTCCTGGAGATGGAGATGGGGTTCCTCAGTGGCAAGTCCATGAAAGTGAGGAAGCATCTGCAGGGTGTTCGGAGGAAACTTGAAATCCCCCACGATAGCAGGTACCACCACCCAATGATGCATCAGTGTAGATCCGGGGTTGTGTAGCTCCCGCATCGTTCTCGGTGGTCCTCCTCCGGCGGCGGCTGCCGCTGCGGCAGCTGCCGCTGCGGCTGCTGCCTCTGCATCAGCGTCAGGAATGTCCTCAGGCTCGCTTGGCTCGTCTCGCTCTCTTCGGAGTCGCTCCATCTCCCTTCTCATCTCAATCATAAAAGCCCCCTGATCACGTAATTGCTGCTGAACCGTCTCTAATGATGCGATCAGGGTGGAGTTGATCGCTCCCTGGTCTAAGACAAAATGTTCGGGCTGGCGATCGTCTGAACTGCCGGCTCCAGCCATATGGACGTCTGCAAAATCAGATGAGCCCAACTCAGGTTCGGTTAAATCAATTCGTCTTTCCTCGGGCTCATGTCTCTCAGTAGGAAAAGAAAGGGGGTCGAGGGGGAACAGGGTGGAATCGTACTCGGGTCCGGAGAGCTGGTCTCGACTCTCACGGGCCAACCTAGATGATGAAGTAGCCGCGCCTGAAAGCGGTGCAGCCAGAGGCTGCCTAAGAGATCGTCTACCCATCATCTTGATCTGGCGAGTAAGGCGGATGGGATCTGGAGAAAATATGATCGCAAGGCAAACCCCTTGTTCACCAACTCAACACAATCTGAAGACCGTGAAAACTCGGTCAATTTATCTTGTCAATTTTATTTGGTGAACACACAAGATATCAGAGCGATTACGTGACCTGCTGGGATACCCGATACTCTCTCAACAGACTGTCCCGCACAGAAGAGTCGGTAATCAGTCGAGATGAGTACCGGAGGGCTTTACCTAGTGTTCGGGTCACTCTCTCGCACAATCAAACCAAACAATGAGGGGGTTTCTCTCCCCAAGACAAATTTTTAATGTGAGTGTCTTTTAGGGTCAATAGTGTTATCCAGTCCCAATTTTTATTGTTTTTCTTTTTAATTTTTTTCAAAATAAATACAAGCGGCCTAACGGTTTTTCCGATTCTCCTGATGATTAAGCCAAAAACAGAGGGAGAAGACGAAAAAGCCGATGTGCGAAGAAATCAATGATGCATGCAGAGAAAGAAATGCGTACCTTGTCTCCAGCACTCTACATGCAAGTGATCCGCGCAGAATTTAAATACAGAATCAAACTACCTAAATGATGCAACGAGGAGAAACCGAGTCCTAGATGAGCAACTCCTATTGATCGTGAAGAACAATAGTTAGCCAACCGAATCGAGTCCGGAGTCCGATCTTGGGAGTCACTCGGTGCCCGCCACAACGGGTCCTGCCAGCGCTGTATGTGACTCCTCACGGCACGTGGTCTCGAATCCAATTAAACTAACTTTTTCAATGAATTTTATTAAGGTCCAATTACGTTCTATAGGAACAGATATTCTATTAAGTGTTGGGCCTTAGATATCTACGTCACAATCAACCAAAAATTCCTAAATCTAGGGGCTCGAGAAAACCGCGTAAACACCGGAAAAGGCAGCTAGCTATCAAAACCACGATAAAAGCCGCGAAAATCCGAATGGGTCCCCCGAGCACACCGGTGCTCAGTGAAACAGACCCGCAAAATTACAAGTGTCCACAAGTCCAAAGTTTGAGTCCTAAGTTATTACAACAAGTATTGTTCTCTCTCTCTCTCTCTAAATAGAAAATCTCTTCTCCTCTCTCTCTCTTCCTGCTCTTCTTCCCGTGCGGGTCCTCAAAAAGTGTACTCCAAGTTCCAAGCAGTACCTCGCACAAAAATTAGAAAAAGAGAGTGTCAGAAAACAGCTATAATTAAGAGAGACAATATATAAAAAAAAATGACTACAAAGCCGTGCTCCCCGGCAACGGCGCCATTCTGACGACCGCCCGAGCGACAGAGGTAAAGGTGTAGAAAAATGTAGGTCGTTGCGACCTCAATCACTCGGGCTGAGTCAGTCAAGAAAATCAATCACTCAAATCAGATAAAAACAAGCAAGCACAAGAAAGAGCGATCTAGCTATAGGATTAACCTGGTATAGCTCCCAGGGTCGAACACAAGGAGCACAGATTGGCCTTGCGGCCTACGATGTAGTCAAATTGAACTAAAACTCAGAGAACATATTTTTGTGGTTTTTTAATGATTTTTGAAATTTTTTATATTTTTCAAATTATAAAGAAAATGAAAGAAAGGACAGACAAGGCAACTTCAACAATTTATTCAACACTCCAAAAATAATGCAAAAATTAAAGAAAAATGGTTTTTAGGTTTTTTAAGTTTTTTACTGTTTTTGGTGAATTTTTGGAATTTTTCTAATGGGTAAATTATTTATTAAAAATCAAACAATGCGAAAAACAAAGGGGACTGTCCAGCAAGGCTTAAGACCCAAAAATAAAATACTCTTGGATCTCAAAAAGCCCTAAAGGTAATTTTCCTATAAACTATGAAGAACAAGGAAAATTTAGGCACCCTAATTATTGTTTTTGGATTTTTAGTTTATTTATTGTAATTTTTATGAGTTTTTAGGGGTTTTTCAATTTTTAAGGTTTTTAGGTGATGAAAAATAGCCAAAATTGGCTAGAAAATCAATCAACCAGCAAACAACAAATCCTAATTTTTTTAGAATTTTTAAAGGTGATTTTATATTTTTTTGGTATTTTTAAAGTCAAACAGTGGCAAAAATAGAGGTTTTTGAATTTTTAAAAATAATAAATGAAATCAAAAATGTCCCCAAAAATCATAGAAATTCCTACACCATGGCAGGAGCCATGTGTCAAAATTTCATTGGATTTGGAGGTCGTTTGATATTTTATTCAAAAATAAAGGTGGGGCACTGTGCACAGGGACCTAAGTGCAAATACCCAAAGATCTGGGGGCCTTGGTGCAAAATACCCAGCAAGTCACGCGCTTCGCGCGTGGCTGGGGCACACAGGGACCAAATTGCAATAAAAACCAAGTCCTAGGGCTATTTGATAACTCGTATCAAAAGCCCAGGGGTATGGTTGCAAAATTCCCAATAAATAACGCACATGCGCATAAACAATGCTCACAGGGGTATATATGCAATTATTCAAAAATATTCATGCATTCATTAACACTCCAGATCTACAGGACAAGATGTGTAAAAAGCCCAAAACACACGTGACGATGCACGTGTTCACACACACACAGGGGCATACATGCAATTAAAATAAAGCACAAGGTTCCAAATGCAAATAACCCTTCGTGAAAAATTTTCTAAAAATGTTTACAGGACTAAACAGGAAATGAAAAACTAAGAGGGGGGCCTACGATATTTACCCCTTTATTTGGCGACGGTTGGATAGGCGCCACGTGGAAGATCGGATGGTGGCGATGAGCGGCGCCTCTGACCTTGAGAAGCTTCGCCTGATCGAACGATGGAGGGTCCGCCACGTGGGGATCAAACGGTCCGCGTGCGTGGTGGACGAGCCCTCGATGAATCAACGGCTGAGATCACGCTGTGGCTGATCTGACGATATCTGCTGCTCCCCGAACGAACGGTTGAGATCTGATCTGGAGCGCCACGGCTGATCTGACGGCTCTGGAAGATGGAGGAAGAACTGATGGCCGGCGAAGTTCGCCGGCCTCCTGCGTGTGCTCCGGTCCTCCTCTGCTGCGCCTAAAGGTCGGAGAAGATCCGGCGTGAGGTTGCGCAGCTGCTGCGGGTCTCCGATGCCTCGGCCGAGCCTTGGAAGGCTCAAGCGAGGTCGGAGAAGGAGAAGCTCCTGGGAAGATGTCGAGAAGCCTCAGACGGCCTCCTCTTGACCTGCAAAATAGTTCAGAAGCTTCGCGGGTCGAGGGCAAAGTGCCTCGACCCGGTTAGGCGGCGTGAAGGTGGTCGGTGAGTCGGAATGACGAGCTCCGGCGAAGGTGGTCGGCGGAGGAGCTCGATTCCCAGATCCTGTGCGATCTGGGTTGTGTGGAGGGGTGAAGAAGGTGCGGAGAGGTCTGGCGGAGATGATAGCGGTGTCGGAATGGAAGATGGGTGATCGGAGGTGGCTGGCGACGGCGGCGGAGCTACGCGAACAGTAACCAAGAAATCGAAATCTACGCTATCCTACGGCCTAAGGATTCTACCTGGGTGGTCGGAGAGACTGGGGAAGAGCAGGGGGTGCTCTTGGTCGTAGCCTCGAGGGTCGTCTCGGCCCGAGGCTCGATGCTCGACGCGGTGGCGGAGCAGCGGCGGCGAAGATTGCCGGATCAATGGATACGCCTCCTCACCTCACTGCAACAAGGGCAAAGGCTTGCTGTCACTCTCGCGATGCCGATGGAGGTCACTGGGAAGAAGGAGATGGTCCAAAGATGGGGCGCGGAGGCGGCGGAGGGAAGAATATATAAGGTGACAGCGTCGACTAGGGTTGAGGCTCGACGGCTAAGGAAGGCGTGGATTTGATGACGGAGGATCCGGCGAGGATGAGGGATGATTGGCGAAGAATCCGAGCACGGGGGTTGAGTGGGAGACAGCCTGGAGAAGCGTGGAAAATTCGGAGAAGGCGGGGAGGCGCGCCTCTTCCAGAAAAGGAAGGAGTCCGCGGGGGAGTTGACCGGGGTCAACATTCCCCCGTGGACCAATCAGGAGCGGCCACGTGTGCTCGAATTTTGTTTATTTATTTTGAGGCAGAAATAGGCCGAATTAAAGAAAACTCAAAACATGAAATATTTTTCTTTTATTTTTTTCTATTTTTTGGTGATTTTTATTTAATTTTTGGAAATAAAAATAGGGTAGCTCTATATATAGGTATATGTACACTATATGGATTTTTATTTTTGATTTTTTATTTGGTATTTTTATGTATTTTTATGCTCATTTTGTATTTTATTTATTTACACCATAAAATATGGAATAAAAGAATATTTTTATTTTATTTTTATCACTTATATACAAGGGTGAAATAAATAGATATATACATTTATATACATGGTATTTATACAATGTATTTTTGTATTTTAATTTTGTAATTTTTATTTGATTTTTGTTTTGTTTCTTTTTATTTATTTTATTTACAAAATATAACATAGAATATTTACAAAAAGTTTAGAAAATAATTGAATTTAGTTATAGGGTTAAATAAATACAAAGGTGTGGTTCATGTACATGGTGAAGGAAGGGTATTTTTGATCTTTTTGCTTTTCATCTTTTTATTTTGTTTTTAATAGCTTTTACAAAATATATACAAAATATTTACAACATATTTTTGGGTGAGGAAAATATATAGTTTTATTTACAGAAGTATATACACATGTGAGCCCTATCTCCCTCTACTTTGGCTTTTATGCGGTCAGGCCCATGCTGAGCCCTCCCTTGGGTTAGGTTGCTCAATATTTATTCTAAATATTTCCCTCTTTTTCTTTTTGCTCTTTATTCTTTTATTTTGTGCACAAAAACATGCTAATTATAGGTTTTTACACAATGCATGCTTTTGGTAATTATTTGTATTTACACATATCTACATGTATTTGCAAAGGTTTTTGTAGCTAAAATAATAGAATAAAGAGTGATGAATGGGTATTCATCATAGCCGATATTAATAACTCATAAAATCAAGAATTCTTGCGGGAGAGCAACCCAAACATTGTATGCTTTTATCTTGCAGCGAGGAGAGAAACACACACTAGGTTAGAGCCAAGCCAGGATTTTCATATTGACTACTAATTCTATCAAAAATGATTAGCTACTTCTCAGTGAGGATCTAACGGGTAGCCGATAAACGGTTTGGATTTCCTTAGCAGAGTGGGTGGTTTAGAGGACACTACATAAGGTTCCGTCCTCAAGTAACACGAGTAGCTGTTTTACGGTCCTTACTTACTCACATACTGGCTGAAAGTAGGTGCAACTAGTCGTAAGAATTCAGGACAGTCGGTAGGGAAATACAAGCACCTAACAGCTCATTTAAACGGTTTGCAAGATTTGAATTCTCATCAATTAAAAATTGACAAGATAACTGGCCGAACTCTTACGGTCTTCACTGAGTGAGTTGGTGAAACAAAGCTTTGTATTGTGTTTGATTTGTGTGTAGAAACTAGTTAATCATCGAATACCACACACTTGTGTCTATATTATGAACCGTAAACCTCTTGTTGATCACCTGAAATTGAGAATGGAAGATTGTGGTAATTTTCATTCGGACTCCACGAACCCTTCTCTGACCACCACAAGTTTTCCAATCTCAAAGGTTCGGAGGCACTCTTACTCATGACCACCTTGGGTTCAGGGACACCTCTCCCGTGAATCCTCCTCTTATGATTCTTTCATCTTCCTGGAAGGAGGACAAACACATACTCTTTCTTTATCTCCTGATGACATCAAGGGAGAATCTCACCTCGATAACTCTGATTCTAATTCTTTCAAGTCTATTGACTCCAATTTCTCAAATTCTGAAGGTGAAGAGAAGAAGAAGAAGAAGAAGAAAAAGATGCCTCCCAAGATGTCGTCCAAGAAAGATCATGAAGATGAACCAAATGAAGTTCCGATGTAGATGATTTTTACAAGATTATCCGTGTCTGCGTAGCAACAAATTCTATTGAGGGAGCAACTAGAGTAATTGAATGCTGGGGGAGAACCACCAATGGAAGCCATATACAATCCTGGGCAATACAGAGTTAGAAATTACTTGCAGCCACCTCAACCTGAAATTAACTATGAACTGAAGCCACACTTTCTGAGTCAATTACCACAATTCCATGGTAATGCAAATTAAGAACCATATGAATTTTTGCGAGACTTGGAGCTGATATGTTCTAATCTGAGGCACCCACAAGTCAGGCAGGACTACATTCATCTCACTGCACTACCTTTCACCTTTAAAGGGAAGGCATATTACTGAGTGAAAAACTTAGGAGTGACTGTGACTACCTATGATAGGTTCAAAAACCTATTCTTGAAGAAATTTTACCCTCTGAGTCGGACCAACCAAATGAGGACTCTCATCACCAGTTACTCTCAGATGCCTAATGAACCACTCTGTGATGATTGGGATAGATTTAAATGTCTGCTATAGAAATGTCCCTGCCATGATCTGGATAACAATATCTTAGTCTAGTCATTGTACTCTGGCCCCAACAATGAGACTCAAGGGTTAGTAAGCGCTGCCTATGGAGGCAACTACACATCGCGAGGAGCCAAAACCGTCTGGAAAGTACTAGTGCAAATGGCTGAGACAAGCCACTCACAAATCGCCAGTAGAGCATACACCGATTCCCTGAATACATCTCAAGCCAGAGGAGGAAAGCAAAATGTTGCAGAGATAGCAGAGGATTTGATTCCGAACATGAACATCATCGCCGATAAATTGACAGTTGTGGATCAAATTCATAAGGGGATGAACGACATCGACAGCAGGATCTCCCAGTTTCCAAAGCAAATGGAGGAGCTAACTGAGAAGGTATCCAAGATAGGGATACCCATTGCACCTACAGTCTTGATCTATCATGTACATCATGTCTAGGAGTAGCCAGGATCAAGACAACAGCAACCATGGGTTTAGGACCAATCATATGCCCAATCTTCCCAGCAGTCACCTCCACCTGCCGAGACTGTTGAAGAAGCCCCGCCTCTGACGTTCGAAGTGAATGATATTTGGTACATGCAGGACACTACTCGACAGGGTAATATAGGGGACCGTTAGCCTTACCAATGTCCACCCACTTTTTATAATGCCGCATTTCAACCAGCTCCGCAGCACAATCAGAACACTGCATTATTCCAGCATCAAAAGCAACAACAACCATACAACTGTCAGAACTAGCCTCAGTAATACCGTCAAAAATATCAAGCTCCACCAGGTCACACCGCAAAACAACTATCTCAACCATCCAACTCTCAAGAAGAAACCGTAGATATCCAGAGACAGATGCTCGAGGAAATTCGCAACTTTCAGAATGAACTACATGATCTACAGGTTGATGTTAATCGCTTGTCCCATTGGAGAGATAAACTGACATCCCCAGTAACAACCATTCCCGCCCAAGTTCGAGCTAACCCTAATAGATTGAACAATTCTCAATCTTCCCAACACAATGGCCAAGTATACTATTCAGATTTTTCTACATCTGAACATGAGATCCTTTCGTTTGACAATATCAATGATATGTCACTTAGGAGCGGCAAAACTGTGGACGTACCTGACCGAGCACGGGAATCGGATCATGCATATTTGAAGATCAACTGGAGGGTGCTTCCGAGAATGAAGAAGGACACCTGAATTCTGCACCTCTCAAGATTCCAGCATGCGAGAAGGGAAAAGCATCTATGGAGTCTCCAGAAGACCTTTCACCTCTAGTTGCTGCAAAAATACCTTTGTCACCTTTTCAGCAACATAACTTTGATTATTATCAGAAAATCAATGATTGTAATAATAACTCCATTTATAATAAAGATGCTCTTATTTATGACTCTGGTTCTCTATCTCCTGTCTCAAATGCTTCCATTCCTTTCCCCCATGCTCTTAAGAAAGGAAAACCAAAGAAAAACCTCTAAGATGACCTAGAGATGCAATGATTATGCCAGGAGAATATCACTGTAAAAGTACCCTTTGATCAATATGTGGCCACTAATCCAGCATTTCAGAAGTACTTGAAAGTAAAATGCACTCCCACCCAGACTCGTACAAAGAAAAAAAGTCAATTTGTGGAGACTCATATCTTGACAATTTCCACTACTAAATGTGTCAGAAACCAGCATTTACCAAGAAAGAAAAGGGATCTGGGTGCTCATTATGTGGAGAGTCGCATTGGCGGCATTGCGTTCGCACGCACACTTCTCGACAATGGTTCTTCTACCAATCTTCTTCCCTTATCCTTATATTACAAATTGGAGTTAGGTCCTCTCAAGAAATCATTATCTCCACTCCAATTTGCTGATAAATCCACTAAGAGGCCTAAGGGAGAAGTAAAAAATGTAATCATCTTGATCGAGGGTACGGAATACAAAGTGGACTTCACAGTCTTTGATATGGAGATCCCTAACCATTGGAAGGAATCCTAATTCATTCTTGGAAGACCATTCTTACGAACCGCTAAAGCCGTATTCGATTACGGTACATGAATGATGAAATTCTGCTCTCCAGGTGGAGAGGTCTATTTGGAGATGAAGCAAACAAAGTGGCAAAGACCAGACTCTGAATCCACCATGGAATACTCAGAAACTTCAGAATGCGATCTCATCAGCACTACTGGGTCGTGGGATCAACTTCCGGACATTCAGAGTGAAAGCACCTC
Source organism: Ottelia alismoides (assembly GCA_037367405.1). Classification (NCBI taxonomy): domain Eukaryota; kingdom Viridiplantae; phylum Streptophyta; class Magnoliopsida; order Alismatales; family Hydrocharitaceae; genus Ottelia; species Ottelia alismoides. Next base: position 2,224,327 of record JAZKJV010001092.1, on the reverse strand, counting down.
ATCAGAGGAAGAAACCGTGCACAATGCAGTTTGTGAGATGTTGCCAAACCTATCTAAACACCGAGATACCTATAACCTTGATGACACAGGAATCCTTTCGGATTTGTCAGTCCCATCTTCTTCGGGACAATCAAGAAGTATCGATGTTGAGTCGGAAGTGGCTTTGGCCGAATTACCACATTACTTTTGCGATCCGATTCACCTTTCTTCGGAATTGGTAGCTAGAACATCACAAGTGATTCACAACCAACCAACACAGAGCCAGACTCAAAAGTCATTCAACCAGACCTAATTGACGATTTAGATTTGCCAGAGCTGAAACCACTTCCTCCCATGCTCAAGTATGCATTTCTTTCCGGTCCAAAAGATAATTTTCATGTGATCATTATCCCATCATTAACCATTGATCAGGAATCCAGATTACTCGAAGTCCTTGAGCAAAATCTAAAAGCCATCGGTTGGACTATATCGGATCTCGTAGGAATCACTCCCGCTCTCTGCTCGCACCAAATTTATGTTGAGGATAACGCAAGGCCTTCCCGTGAATTCCAGAGAATATTAAATCCCAATCTTCAGGAAGTAGTTAAGAAAGAGATAGAGAAATGGTGCAAAGCAGGGTTTATATACCCCATTTTTTACTCCAAGTGGGTGGTCCCCCTTCATGTCTTCCCGAAGAAGTCGAGAATCTGTATGGTCATCAATGAGGAGGAGGTAGAGATCGTGACCCGAGTACCTACGTCGTGGTGCGTCTGTGTCGATTATAGGCGCATGAATGCTACGACCAAAAAAGATTACTTTACCCTGCCATTTATTGATCAAATCTTGGAGAGACTTATAGGGAAAGCATTCTTCTATTTTCTTGATGGGTACTCTGGCTACAATCAAGTAGCTATCGCTCCCTAAGACCAGGAAAAAACCACATTTACATGTCCCTTCGGCACTTATGCATTCAATCACATGCTATTCGGGCTTTGTAATGCCCGAGGCACATTTCAGTAATGCATGATTGCCGTATTTGCTGAATTGGTTGGTGATTTCCTAGAAGTCTTCATGGATGATTTCTCGGTACATGGTGATTTATTTGATACATGTTTAGCGCACTTGGACCAAGTCCTCCAGAGATACAGGGAGGTTAATTTGGTACTCTCCTGGGAGAAAAGTCACTTTTTGGTAACATAGGTTATCGTGTTGGGGCATGTCATCTCCAAAAAGGGAATGGAGGTCGACCCTGCCAAGGTGGATGTTATCAAGAAACTTGAGCCACCAACCAATGTCAAGTCAATGAGGTCTTTTTTAGGGCCTGTTGGATTTTATCGAAGGTTTATCCCTGATTTTTCAAAGATCGCTCACCCACTGACTGAACTCATAGGAATAGACACCGAGTTTATTCTAAATCACAAGTGTATAGAGGCCTTCGAGCTCTTGAAAAGGAAAATATGTGAATCGTCGATATTACAAGCTCCCCACTGGTCTCTTCCCTTTGAGATCATGACTAATGCATCAGATTTTGCTGTCGGAGCTATGCTGGACAAAGACGAGATGAAATTCCTTATGCGATTCACTACGTGAGCAAAGTGTTGGATCATGCATAGAGAAATTATACAATAACTGAAAAGGAAATGTTCGCGGTAGTTTGAGCCCTTGAAAAATTCAGATCATACATATTGGGCTCCAAGGTGAAGATTTTCACTGATCACACGATAATTAGATATCTTATGGATAAGAAGGATGCTAAAGCACAAATTTTGAGGTGGATCTTATTAATCCAGGAATTTAATTTGGAGATCAAGGATAAACCTGGAATAAAGAATGTTGTTGCTGATCACCTTTCCCGAATTGAGCAAAACGATTACCTGACACTAGACCAATTAAGGAGACTTTTCTAGATGAATCAGTTTGCGTTACTGATTCAATCCTGTGGCATTCCAACATCGTGAACTATCTTGTCTCCAAGAAGGTTCCCTTTGGTTGGACCAAGAGAATGATTGATCGATTGAAGTCGGATTTGAGAAAATACCATTGGGATGACCGGATTGCGTCCGACGAAGATGTATTCCTCAGGAGGAATACCAGAGTGTCCTCACACATTGTCATTCTCTCGAGGCTGGAGGACACCATTCGGGAAAGAGAACCGCGCACAAGGTACTCCAATGTGGATTTTACTAGCAGACCTTATTTCGAGATGCTAATGATTTTATACGATCATGCCCGATTTGTCAAAGAATGGGAGGGGCTGTCGGATATAGAGATGAAATGCCCATGCAACCAATGATTTTCTGTGATGTTTTCGATGCACAGGGGATTGATTTTATGGGTCCCTTTCACAATAGCAATGAATTTGAGTACATCTTGTTAGCAGTTGATTATTTATCGAGATGGGTAGAGGCTATTCCAACTCGAACTGTAGATAGCAACATTGTCTGTAAGTTCATCAAGGATAATATCATTGCATGGTTCGGGGTACCAAAAGTCTTGATTTCTTAATGAGGTAGTCACTATGTTAATAAGGAAATGAGATCTTGGGCTAAGGAATATAAATTTGAGCATAGAATAGTCAATCCATATCACCCACAATCTAATGACATGGCAGAGGTTTCTAATAGAGAGGTGAAGGGTATTCTTCAGAAGTTGGTTCGTCCATATAGGAAGAACTGGTTGAAACTGTTAGAACAGGTTCTGTGGGTCTATAGGACAACCTACAAGACTCCACTCGGCACTTCACCTTTTAGGATGATCTATGGCAAGACATGCCATCTACCAGTAGAGTTGATTCACAAATTAGAGTGGGCAATCAAAAATCTTAATTGGAGTTGTCACCTTGGGAAATTATGCCGAGACTTAAATCTGAATGAGCTAATTGAAATCCAAAACCAGGCATATGACAACAGTGTAATCTATAAGGACAAGGTCAAGAGATGGCATGATAGACACATTCGAGATAATACCTTTGTCTCTGGGCAGAAAGTGTGGTTGTTTAATGCTTGGTTGAATATTTTTCACGGGAAACTCAAATCAAAATGGACGGGTCCCTACATTGTCATCGATGTGCATAACAATGGAAGTGTGGATATTGTCGAACTCAAAGATGATGCACAACCTTTCTCCGTGAATGGACAATTGTTGAAGCCATATATAGAAGCATCCAAAGAGCATACAGTTCAAGTTGAGGTCATCTACTTCATGCAGAGCGAGCACATTGAACGTTCATCAGACCATTCCTCCTCACGAGTTCATCGATCTCCTTATACAGCTTCTTCCTCTACTTATGACACGGCCTAAGTATAGGGGCGGACCGATGCCATCTGTATATATCATCCTTCCCATCTCACGATCACTCCATTTCCACCCTTCTTCTATACTTAGGCTGACCAGAGCCTAAGTATAGGGGGAACCGATGCCCATCTGAATATACTCTCCTCACTCACATATCCCGACCACCTCATCTTCGCTCTTCTTCTATATTTAGTCTGTTCACAGCCTAAGTATAGGGGGGCGGATCGCCTTTTTCTTCATCTTTCATTTACACTCTCCTACGCTTAGCCCGAACTATGTCTTCTTTACGCTTCTTGTGCTCTGAGGACACAACACTCGCTAAGTATAGGGGGGTATGTATATATACTTTGTATATATTTTACCCATATCTCGTACTTTCACGTAAGTATATATGTGTTTACAGGGTGGGTAACAAAAAAAAGTTTTTACTAATACTGGCTATGTCCAACCCAATTAATTTGGAAAAATGGCTTCTTATTCATTTTTTGCAAAAAATCAAAAATCCCTTGCATAAAAAATCACAAAAAGAAAAACATGTGTCTGCATTTCACACACCTATACATCATCCAGCACTTTATGCATTTGCATCTGTGAGAAGTCTTTGGATTTTGAACTGAGTTATGAGCAGAAACCGAGAGTGGTCTGGACTTAACCTTAATCCACCTAATTCTCAGAGGAACTTCATCGAGAAATATGATTTTAGAAGCTTCAGGTCTTTGACTTAATTCTTTGAGTTCCACGTGACAATGTGTAGCATTTGACTCTTAGTGTCTAACCTGGTCTCTTCATTCTGGGTACAACTCTGTAAAAGGGAATTAATTTGTACTCTCGTACCATGTACTTAGCTCAATTCGTACGAGATGTTGGAAAACTGTGTGAGTTCCTTTTCTGGTAGCGTGGAAATCTAAAGACCGGAGTACGGGTTGAAATAAAGCTTCGGAATAGGGATGGACGGCTAGGCACAATTTTTTCTAAGACCCCAAAAAATGTATGGAAACAAAAAGATTCTATATCCGTAGGGGCATAACAAGATCCAAGCAGAACCACCAAAAATTCAAATACAAAGAAGCATTCTACCAAATAAATATCTGACCAAAAAGGTCCAAGCTTCAAGAAAACCTGCAGATCTTGGTGGAGACTCAGCTACAGTGGCCAGCTTCACAAGGAGAGGTGACTACACTGGCCACCCTCCAGTTCTTTTCTCCTTCTTGTAACTTCTCCCCCAATTCGATTGTGAACACAACACGATAGAACTTAGAAGGAAATACCTGACTCCCCGAGGACGAGTTACTGGAGAGGAGGTTTGCATGGTAGTCTGGCATTATGGATGGGAAGAGCTAAAATCTTTAACACACATGAGTCGATTGTTCAATGTTCATAGGGTATGCTTTGGGAAGAGGATTGATCTAAGATGACTTCTGAGTTGAAACTGTAACAATGATATGTAGATATTGAAGGCTGTTGATTTTAGAATTCTAAGTCTCACAGAAGTTCCACCAAACTAATAATCCAAAGGTCGAGTCTAGTTTCATTTTCACCTTCAGCTCTTGATCATGGTATGGAACCCAATCTCATTTCACCTCATGGCATTTCTTTTTGATGCTCAGGGACGAGCATGGTTTAGGTATAGGGGGATGACGAATCTCAGATTCATCACTCTAAATCTCATTAATAAAGCTCAAATCCCTCAAAATCATCAGCATTTCTTCATTTATTCTGCATAATTAGCATTCATGCATGTTTTAATAAGAATTACATTTTAGCACTCATCTCTGCACAAAATAAGAACCCAAAAATCCCATCCAAAATTGACATATAAATAGCCTAACTTCCCTGATTTTTAACTAATTCATGCTTACTCCAAATGACCAAAAACCACCTCCACTATGTACATATCACTAACAAAAATAAATAAAAAATAAAAAAAGTCACTAACCCAAATAGGTGGACCTAAAACCCAAACCCTAGTTCTAGGATTTCCAAACTAAAACCCTCGTATCTTCCTCACCCGGTGTCTGTTTTGATCCCACTCACTTTTGACTAACGTACATTCAATTACCTTCAAAACAAGACCAAGTTCAAGTGAATCAGAGCTCATATGTGAAAGTTGGGTTTTGGGCCTCTTTTGTACATTTTTCTATTTTAGTTGATTGTGATCTAGTATTTTATGTACATAATTAACCTATTTTAGTTTATTTTCTTATTTGTATTCTTTAACAAGAGTTTTATTAAAATATGCAAAAATCCATATCCAAAATGAAACCAAAATCAAAGAATTTAATTGAGTCTGAGTGTCCACTAATAGTCTGTACAAAAGTCCTATGTATATATTGTATTTTATTTCTCAATCGTCTTATTTAATAGAAATCCAAAAAAATAGATTAGTGTGTAAATATGTATCTTTGATTTTACCATATTTTTTCCGGATTTTTATCTGGTTTAAAAATGACAAAAAATATAAAACCCAAAAAAATCAAGGTATTCTATGTACATGGGATACCCCAAAAATATCATTTTGTGCAATTGTTCGATTTTGATTTTGCCGTCTTCATGAAAGTTGTAGATCTCATTGAGACGAGCAATTTTTGTAAAGAAACTTTTTCTATATGTGGCCATTTACTATTTATTTTTTGATTTTACAAAGTATTTATTTTTTGATTTTTGTGGTGATGATACGTGGCGCCTCCTGGAGCTGCCACGTGTCAACCATTTTTCGAGTTTTTATTATTCATTCATAAAATAAAATAATAAAAAATAAAACCTCGCGCGTACGAGGCACATGCCTCCTACGCACGTGCCCCGCCTGCCCCTTCTCCTGCTGCCACGTTCACCCATTGTGGTTGTCCGATCTCGGCCGATCGGATGACCACTGTTGTTCGTCCCTATCTGCCTTCCTCCATGGAAACCTCCGCCGCTCCTCTCCGCGATTTTTGCCAGAGATATCTCCACCACCGCCGCCGCATCTCGTCTTCGCCTCTTATCCTCAATCATACCCCATCTCTGATCCTCCATAGATCTCGTGTCGTCCCCTCTTCCAATCAATCTCAGATCGCGAACCCTCGTCCCAGATCCCCTCCAATCCCCAATCTCATGCATCACCGACGTCCCTATTTCCTTCTCTAGTTGTTCCCAATCCTCCTATTTAACGAGTGCCACCACCAACGTCAGAGGGATCCGCCGTTCACATGTTGAGTCCCCTTCTCCAATGGTGACAGGCCCGAGAAACCTCCATCGGCGTAATCCGAGGATATCTCCCTCGTCGCAACTACGCCTCCAAGCTGTTGCTCCAGCTTTGGCCAATCATCGCCGTAGAGCCTCTACCTCTCTAGATAACCCTCCCTCTCCGCTTCACCTTTCATCTTCAATCATCGCCTCCACCGTTCTCCATCCTTGCCACTCGAACAAAATCCTCATCGCATCACGACCATCGTCTTCACATTCATTGAACTACCTCCATTGTCGGTGTCATCCTCGATCTTCATCGTTTCGCCGCCGATGCCACCACCAAGCTACGAGAGTCTGTGCCAACACCTCCTGCAACTCCGACGTCTTCAACCTTCGATCCCGTCTCGCCAGGGAGTTATATCCTTGGCCACCGACAACCGTCCGCTCCGCCTCTCCTCCAACGACCATCGGCCGTGTGTCGGCCAACGCCCGCCATCCGATCACAAACGCTCAAGATTTGACCGTCCAGACACGTCAAAGCCTCAACCGTCGGATTGACCTTCATCAACGGTACAGATCGATTCACTAGCCTCGGATATGAACCATAGCTTCGGACCAAGACCGAAGCATGCAACATCGCCACATGGAGGCTCGTACCAGACCTCCACCCAAACCTGCCTCTGCACGTGATCTACACGTGAGCCGCAAGAAAGTTGTAGAAGCGCCCCTTGAGATTCCCCTATTTGTGCAGAGGCCCCCCGTCGACCAAGACACGTGACCCATTGAAAATTGTAGAAAACCCCCCGTATTTATTGGTAATTTCATTATGGTCATTCTTTGCATTTGTTTTATTTATAATTATTTCAATATTACAGAGCTACCCCTGTATTCCCCCTTAGTTTTGAACAGATACATTGCATCATTTTATTTATAAAAAATTGGCATTTTGTTCCTCACTTAATTCTCTACATTATGGTATATTGTGGACATTTTTATGATCAAAAGGTTAATTAATAATTAATCTTGTTGTGGAAAATTAAATATTTTGCCCATCTTGTGCTCTGTAATTTATAATTGATTAACCGTTGCTCTAAAAATTCCCGAAAAATCAGTGATTATAGAATTAATTGTGGTTAACATTATGACCAAAAAGAATGCATTTGTATGCATAGTTTGCCACATAAAATCATTTTGCATATTTCAGTGTTTTATTTTTATAGGTATTGAAACTAGTATTTCCGAGGTTTAGGATTTTTTTGAGATCAATCATTTAGTGTAGATCTTAGATAATTTTATAACTTGAAAATAATTAGATTTAATATTTATTATAATTAAATATTGAAATTCGCTTTGTTTAAATTTAAAAATTCATAAAAAAATTCATCTTGCATCCAAAAATTCCAAAAAAGTTATATAACATTCATTTTATCATAATTATCATTTTGGCCATGTTTCGTATTTTTCGGACATTGTTTGATCGATAATTGCATTTTAGTCCCTAAAATAGGGTGAACTTGCATTTTGCATCTCTTATTGCATTAAAAATTACAAAAAAGACCGCCTCGAAAACCACACACAAAATTTGATAGACATAATTCTAGGTTGTTCCTTTGCCTCCTTGTGTTCGACTTTGGGGCTTGTCCAAGTAAAATAAACATAAAACCACACTAATAAAAATTTGACAAAATAATTGTGGTTATTTTCTTGACTGATTCCGATTGCCGCCTACAACGAAATGACAAATTAATTTTAAACGCAACGATCAATTTATGACATACATTTTAACAAGAACAATAACGGACTCGTCAATGAGTGAATGGCGTAGGGCACTTTGTCTTTCCTTTGTCCTAACACAAACCGACTGTAAAATCTGATGCATTTATCATGATCTCAAAGGGTAGAGACCAATCCGATGTCTGTAGCATGGAAGCTTGAGTGATTAGCTCCTTAAGCGGATTGAAAGAAAGGAGAACATGTTGATCAACATTAAAGTCGGTCTACTTCTGCAATAATTCAGTTAAACATCGGGCAATACAGTTGAAATATCTTATGATTCTTCTATAGAAACGCAAATGTCACAGGAACGACCTCACATTTCTGACATTTTAAGGTGGCTCAAGATTGGTGATGGCATCCACCTTTGCTGGGTCAACTTCCATGCCATGCTTGTAAACGACGTGGGCCGGTGCAATCCCTTTAATGACCATGAAATGGCTCTTTTCCCTAGATAGTACGAGATTGACTTATTGGCATTTCGGAAGTACTATGTCTAGGTGCTGAAGACAAGAATCAAAGCTATCACCATGGATGGATAAGTTGTCCATGAATACCTCAAAAAAACTGCCAACCATATCGGCGAAAACTACAAGCATGCATCTCTAGAATGTAGCAGGTGTGTTTCACAAACCAAATGGCGTTCTCCTGAAAGCATAGGTGTTTAATGGGCAAGTAAAGGTAGTCTTCTCTTAGTCCCCTAGGGTGATTGCCACTTGGTTGTACCCGGAATACCCATCCAAAAAGGACTCCTTGTCAGCCAATATTTTCAGAACTTGATCAATAAATGGCAAGGGGAAATGGTCCTACTTTGTTGCAGCATTGAGGCAGCGGTATCAACACACACGCGCCAAGATGTTAGTATCCGAGTATAATTCTCTTCTCCTCTTTCATTTGTAACTACGACGAGCCCATATTTCCTTGGAACTACATGCAAGAGGCTCACCCATTTTGAATCGGAGATGGGTTAAAGGAAGACTACGTCACAACACTTTGTGATTTCTTTCATGATGACATCTTGCAAGTTAGGGTTCATCCTTCTATGAAATTCTCTAGACATCTTGGAATCATCTTTCAAATAGATGAAGTGTGAGCATAGTGTCAGATTTATCCTGCATATGTCTGATACGTGCCAACCAAGTGCCTTGTTGTTCTTCTCTAGAACCTCAAGCAGTCAAGATTCCCGATCCAGGGTCAGCCTAATGCTGATGATTACTAAATACATGTTTTCTGCACCTGCAAGGTAAGCATACTTGAGGCCTACCAGAAGTGGCTTTAATTCTTGTTTTGATGAAGCATGCTTCTTAGTCACTTCAAAAATTGTACTAGTAGGTGAAGGATCAACCATAACTTTGGAGGTGTTGCTCACCTTGGTCACTAGTGAATTCATTACGTTCGGATTGGCATGAATCTTCTTCCTCGAAAAGGTCCATCGATAAGCAAGAATACATATCCTAATCGACATCAGAGCATTCGAAGACTGTGTTTTCCATGTCCTCCTCTAGAGAGAGGATTTTCTGAACTCATGTGTCATCCAAAGAAAATTTTGTATCTCTGATCTCTGCAATGAAGTAACAGTCTGCTTCAGACGGTTCTGCATGACCTTGATCAGGCACAACTCTTGGTTCAATGGCTATGTCTAAATGTTACTTTGATGTTGCTTGAGTAGAACGTGATCTTCCCAGACACATAATCAACTATGGTCTCTACAGTTAACAGGAAAAGCCAACCAAGAATAATCAAGGTCAGGAGTAAGGGTGCAAGAGATTCCATATCAAGGACTACAAAATCAATAGGAAACTGCATGTTTTGTACCTTTATGACAACGTCCTCCAGTAGACCTTAGGGTCGATTGATTGATCGATAAGTGAACTGAAGGATCATGCCTATCAGCTTGAGCAGTCCCAGCCCAAGTTCTGTGAGCAATGAGGCGGGCATGAGGTTGAATGAAGAGCTATTTTCAAGCAAAGTTCGCGAAGAATTAGTCAAAAATCTTGCATATGGTTAAGGGTGCTCCTTTGTCAAGCTTCTTTTCTGGGAGGTTGCTAATTTCCGTCATTGTAGCAATGGTGAGGACGTACATCTCAACTTGCTGACATATGTTATTGTGTTTTGACTGATGCTTGCTCGTGCATGCTTATTTCAGGTCCTTTACAATGGGCATATATTCCATGACTTTCAACAAAGGTAATCCAACAGACAATTTCTCAAGAATATCCACAACACTTGGATTAGACAATGCAATTTTTTGAAATTAGGATTTTTTATTTGAATCGGGAAAAGGCATATATGCATAATTGAAATAATAAATATTGTTCTAATTTACATCAAAAATCATGTCCACAAATTTGAGCAATCGAGCTGCAAAAAGTTATAAGTTGGATCTAGGGGTGGACATCCAAAAACTATGATCTTCGCTCCATCAGCTGATGTTGGATATGTTGTTGTGCCATGATCCTCCATGGCTAGTGCGACTTCACTTCGACTGCGATCATATATTTGATCTTTTTCATTTTTCTGATTTTTTGTTCTTTTTGTTTGAGATGATGGCGGTTGGTGACTGGCATGGCTCTTTCTTCTTCCTCCTCAACTAGCACATCTGATGCAGAAGATGACAATTCACAAGATGAAGCTTTATTCTTCCCCTTGATAGTGGCAAAGGAGGCAAGGTCCTACCACTCCTGAGAGTAACAACATTAGACAAATAATCACAATCATCTAATTCTACAGATACAGACGTGACTCCACATTCTAACTTCTCTTCGTGCTTGAAGTAGTTGGGGTTGGCATTGACCTAGGCAAGAATTGGAGTTTTCGTGGTCGTTAGGTCATTCAGTTTTTGAGTCATCTCTACTAGACCCTTTAGTAACTAGGCTAGACAATCAAGGCTCGGTTCAAAGGAACTGCCTCAAAAGGTCCAGTGTGCTAACAACGTTGTGGATGATGGTACAGAGGCTAAGAAGGGTGTTGTTAATGCTATTGCCGAGATGGAGGAAGCTGATATTGATGTTGGTGGGGAGGAGGAGGATATTACTCATGAGATGCAGTGGCATATGGATGATACAACTGGTGCGGGTGGTACTGCTGTTGCGGGTACTCTAACTCTATCTCCAACTTTTATGATATTGTGGAGACTAGTGGTACTGAGACTTCTAAGACTGGACAAAACTCCCTCCTTAATGTTGAGGGAATGGGGAGAATTTATAGGTTGGCCCTATTGAGGTCCACTAGGACGGGCCAGTTGCGTTTCATTAGACCAAACACCATTCACCTTTTGAATGAGAGGTGTTGTAGGAGAGAACGAATCATAAGATGGTTGGGGATCTGGTTAGTATACCACCAACTACTGATGTTGTGGTGCATGGTTGGGAGTCTGCACATAGTACACGTGTTGGACCACTGGATGCTGGAGACTGGGTTGAGGTTGATGCTGCATGGGTTGCTCTTCCTTCTTCTTAATGAAAGTGTCAGGCGACGGAGTTGCTGACTGGCAGGCACTGATTCTACTCACCAGCAACTCTAGTTGCATGGTGACCTAATCCAATTTGTCCAGATTTTGTGTTCTTTTTTCGATCACAGCTAATTTTTCAAGATCTTATGATCGCTTCTCGATGATATGAGCTTTGGAGATATGGCTCCCGATGATGCTGAGGATGGAGCTCTCATCTCTCTCTTACTCATGAGATGCTGCCACATGGACTGGCTTGTGGAGGACTTGTGGTTGTCTTTAGTACGTATGGGATGAAGAGAGGGAAGCCTCTCCTTTGACCATTTCTTTGAATATCTACTAGACTACATCAACTAATCTTTGACTTTCAACATTCAGGCCTTTGAAAAAGTGTTGGACCAAGAAGGTCCTCAGTTTCTCATGGTGGGGGCATTTTTCATGTAGGTCTATGAATCACTCCCATGCTTCATGAATCGACTCCTAGGTAGCCTGGGAGAAGTTGCTAATCCGGGCTCGTATGGTTGACCCGACTAAGAGGATAGAACTTGTGAAGAAATGCAGACTTAAGTTCCTCCCAAGTTGTCACAACCTTCCCCAAATGGTTGACCTAGTATATGTCCCTGTCCTGGAGACTGAAGAGAAATGCGGTAAACACCTAATGGGATGTTTGGGTAGTGCATGATTCGGTAGATGCATGAGAACTGTTGTAGGTGAATGTATGGTTCCTCGTTAGCATTCCCATAAAAAGTGGGCAAGAGAGCAAGGAATTGAGGCTTTATCTCAAAATTAGCATGCACTGTGAAGGATATGGAAAGATCCTTAAGCGCATCACGGAAGCATGGAGATCACATCAAATGCAATCGGAGCGACTAGACGTACTAGTTGTTAGGTGCAACAGAATTTTGAAAAAAAATTAAATAATGAAACCACTTGATCCGAGAACACTTCTTGGATCATTTCATCAAACCACATATAAGAATAAGGATTACCTCTTGAAGCGTAATGGTGATCTTAGTCACTAATGTAAGAGATATCCTATCTCAAGTTTGATCCGACTGGAGAAGCTTGTGAGTGTGATAATGAACTACATGCTTCTTACAATCCAAAGCATTGATCTGAGTGAAAAATCTCATGATCTTGTCTTACAAGATCTAACATCTTCTCTACGAGCGAGGTGCACTGAAGGAGACGGAGATCCACGACCGATCGAGGTGGCAGCACAATGACATGGCGATGACAACAGTCTCCTTAGGGTTTCCAAGTGGATGGCCACTTATAGAGAAAGAGAGAGAGAGATGGTGTGAGATGAGAGAGAGAGAGATGTTCTAAGAGTATGTAAAGGAGAGCAAGGGGTGCCTCCAATGGTTCATATTGATTTGTATTTCTTTCAAAGAACATAATTTTGTTGTTAAAAACATAACAACAATTAATTAAATTAAATTAAATTAAACATATCGAATAATAATCAATATATACTAATATAAATTAAATCAATTTACCCTGGAGAAATAGGAAGGACTCAAGCCTCCTTCCATAAGAGGAGTGGATGACCACCATATTACTTATAGGAATTGTGGTCATCCACCGTCCTTACTGTTGGACATGTGAGTCCACGACGAGCCATTATGCAATAAATATTATTGTGAATATCATTCCCTTATTTGAAATGAAGAATAATTAATTTGCATAATAGGTCCCTTAGTACAATTAGGGTTATGTACCATGGCTATCTTAATAATCATATGGATGTTGATTTAATTATTTAATCATAGAGGCTGGTGCTTGGATGAATATCTAAAGAGTTAGATTGAGGATTCATCAAGCACCGTCAAATGATTATTAAGAGATGATCTCCAACCTGAGTAGGAGATGACAATTCTTTCTCTTTTATCTTATATCTAGCCAACCTCGAGATGCAGGTCCTCTGCATAGGAATAGAGATTCTGAGGTGTTAGATAAGTTAGGTCAAAGAGTTGACTTAACGAGATGGAGATAACCAAAGTCCTATGTCGTATGCTTTCGTGAAAAAGGCACACATCCTCTGATCGGAGACAAATGTGTTGCTATATGTATAAGTATGTACATTTGGCAGACCAATGGGTTGATGACCTAATCAAGATCTATACACTGGAGCGCTAGTGCGCATGCAAGGGCATAAGAGTAATAGATCTCTTAAAGGGATCATACAGATTCATTACTGAACCGAAGACATGAGCTCACTCATGAGATATTGGGAAGAATCAAATTCTGCACAGTCGTCTCGCTTTAGAAGCTTGACTGAATTTGTAGGTTTGATATTTACTTTTGGAAAGTATATGATCAAGACCTAGGTGTAATATATGCTTTTGGAAATTATATGATCGATACCGACTCCCAATGGTCAAATGATAAACTTAATGATAAAATCCTAAAGTAGATAGTGTAAAATTGATCTTATACTTCTGGTTTATTCTGGATCTTCCAGTATGCAGGATGTACAAGTATTATGACTACCTGAGGATGATGTGATCATAAACGGTTGTATAACCATGATGCTTCCATTCCTAAGGAGTGATGAAAGATGTCTAGATTGTAGTGACTCCTCTCAATAGAGAAGTAATCTGATCTTGGTCCAAATGTTGGACACTGATCTGAATGTGATTCGGATGTAATAAGAAGATTAAATTTGTGGTATTGATTTATTCAAGCATCTACGGGAGTCCCGAGATTTGGATTTGAGATGTGATCTCAATAACCAAGTCATTATATGTGGAATAATACAATCTCCATGTCCTCGTCTTCAAGTATCCACGGAGAAAGCGCATTATCCTTGCATGAGTTCATGGATAATTTCATTGTTGATATGTGTATCCGAGCATTGAGAAAAAATGATAATTAAATGTGATTTAAGTATCATGAGTGATATTAATTTGATTAATAATAAAAGGAGAGTTATCCTAGATAATTAAATGTGATTAATTATCAAAGATGTGAATAATGTGAATGTGATTCATATTATTTGGGCAAATGAGAATAGAGATCCAAGATGATTAAATATGATTTAATTATCATAGATATGAATAATGTGGATAGCACTGTCCATATTAATCATTTATATTATAAATGTGATTTATAATATATAAGAGAGAGCTATTTGTAATTTACATTTATTAACTAAATGTTGATGTGAATTGGATTCCCATTGGACAATTAATTGAAAATGTAATTCACATTTTATTTTGGGTTGTGAATGTGATTCACAATTTTCCAATGGAAAAATGAATTATTCACAAAATATTTATGAATTATTTTTGTAGAATAATTTACAACAAGTTTTGTTGGAAATCTTGGAGATTTCGATGGAATAATGTAATCCCATGATATTACATGAAATTGCCACCAACTCCTATATTACAAAAGGAGGCAATCTTCATTCCATAAGCTCAATGTTTGATTGATATAATTTTAGAATTATTTATATTGATTTATCAATATATAATTAATCTGATTAAATTAATTATTGTTGTGTTTTTGCAACAAAATCTTGACCATTAAAAGAAACACAAATCAATGTAAGCTAATTGATTTATGTTGTCCAAAATATTTTAAAAGGAGAGGCACCTCCTTTGCTCTTATTTACACAACACAAGTTGGAGATAACAACTCTCTCTCTCTCTCTCATTCTCTACACCCCATTTCTCTCCCTCTCTCTTATGGTCGTCCACCTTGGAGACCTAGAAAGAGTCGCTCTCGCTGCAGCATCGCTATTATGTTGTTGGATTATTTGCTCATAGATCTTCATCTCTTTCGGTGTGCCTCTCTTGTGAAGAAGATGTCGAATCTTGTGTGACGAGATCAGGAGATTCATTGCTTGGATCATCAACATGGATTGCGAGAAGCACGCGTTTCATCAACACATTCGCAAGCACCTCCTCTGTCGGATCGGACTTGAGACAGGGGGTCTCTTCGTTTAGAGACTCGATCGCAACCATGATTCAAGAGATAAACTTAATACTTGTTTGTAGTTTATCTGAAACTATCCGAGAAGTGTTCTTGGATCATGTGGTTTCATCGCATGAAAAAAATTTAATTTCTGTTACCTCGAGCAACTAGTGCGACCAGTCGCTCCTGATCGCATACAATGCGATCCTCACATTTCCATGACGTGCTTAAGGATCTTACCATATCCTTCAAGTGGTATTGAAGCCTTAGGTCATAGATTTTGGATGTGATCCATAAACCTAGGACGACTTGGGTTCGTTAGGGCTTGCGAAAGGTTTGTTGCATTTCAATTTCGCATCTCTGTTTAGTGAATACTTTCGGCCCTGTTTAAATTGTTTAAACACAAAAATAAAAATTATATTTTGTTCCCCATTAAATAAGTAAATCTTAGTATCTGAGTTTGCATGATTTTGAATTCTTTTGCTCAAGTTATGATCATTTTAGTGAACATGTATCCACTGTTTCGGGGAGTGCGAATCTTAACGTAATTAAGGATTTAATTGTGGCTTTGAAACACCTCGAAATGCATAAAATCCACTTAGGTTCTATTGTAAATCAAATTAGAAATTTTTAGGAACTTTATTTGCTTTATTTGTATTTAAATTGATTGAGATATGCTAATTTTAGTAAGTGAGGGTCACTGCTGAAAATTACTTTCTTAATCAAGAACCTTGTGATTGTCATTTAATCAATTAGTGAAATTAAATGATTTTATTTCTTAGAATAATTATGGATAAATATTCATGAAATATGTTATGATAATTATTTCCATAAATGACATTATCTTAACCAATAATTGATTAGATCTGATCTAGATCACAAATTGGTTACAAGATCTACATTCCAACAAACAATGTTACTTGAATAAGATTGGGGATTTGTTTAGCAAATCTCCTTATAATGTTAATAAAAAGTGTTTTGATTATTATTATATGGTATAACATCGGTTGAAAAACTGATTATCATCTAAAGTACACAGTGATCAATTTGGCACTATCTTTTCCTGATGTGGATATGGTGTCTAGTCGGGGTGCGTTGGGGTAGTAGGTTGCACCGTGTGCAGTCTGTCTCACTCCAGTCGGTACCGACCATGACAGCGGGTAGGGACTCAATAATCCAGAAGAGATCTCGATGTATTTTTCTAATTATTAAAATTCAAACTAATATCCATTTTGATAATACCATATTTCAAGTAACAATAAAAGAATGTTGGTTAGATATTAATTAGATCATTGATTTAATACGATTAGATTAATTGGAATCCAATTAAAATTAAAACACTCTATTATGAATAGAGTTGTTATTTCCCTTGGTCGAATTAATCGTAATGAGTATGATTCACGATGATTAATTATAATTTGAACATGATACGGAGGATCACATAAGTGACATCCATGGTCTCCCGACAAGGCGAAGGGTTCCGTCACCAGGGATTGTATGTAGGAGACGTCTGTCAGATATGACAGCTCCTGTATGTAAGTGCATCCTGATCGGCCTCTTTGCTTCTCGAAAGAGTAAGGTCGTATGCGTAGTGAACCCAATATCGAGTCCTCATATTATTAGGGCAATATTGGATTGCGCATAGCAAGTACTAATCATGTTAACGGTTGGTTCAATTAACGATAGGTCAACATCACCTTAGGGGTGGTGGGCCCGGGTGTTCAAGTTCGAATTGGGAATGCAAGTTGAATTTGCAAGGCGAAATGAGTTCCCACTTCTTTTTATTGAAGTTGCAAGTTCTCATATTATTGGGATTTAACAAAGATAAAGAAGGAGATCCCATATCTTGCTTGAGATATAATGTTAACTATATCTCTTACATTGAAAGTGATCAAGGGAATAAACTTTCAGTGTTGACAAGGTAAGACAACTTTGATATAAAAAATCCTAAATTAAAGAAAAACATATATTTATATATATTTATATATATAATGCAAATTTCTTATTTCAGGTAATCCATCACTAAACCCACTCAATCCTATATTCAATAATAACCAATATAATTATCATGGATTTGATCCATGATCAAGATATTTTACTTGCAATTGGACACATAATGTATGTGGTTGCAATATGCAAGTTTCCTTGTAATAATAAGGAATGACAATTAAATAGACAATAGGACTAAAAACCCTAGGGTTTGTATGTCTTTATAGTCTTGATCTCATCGAATGTACTTTAGAAGTGACATGTCGATGATGATCGTAATTTTCAATTAATCCTTATAAATTCTAAGAAGATAATCTGCCGTACATATGTGCTCTCGACATTTAATCATGAATGACATGGTTTACTGCATCATGCAGAATAGTATCTCTATAAGAGATGATGTATTCAAAATGTTTGAATACCTACCTGAACTAATGTTTTAAGAGTTTAGATGGATGTAGACACGATGAGTATCATCATTCTACTGTCTATACTCTAGTCATTCATGAACCTTCATAATATTCATATTGTATGAATTGGATGAAGTGTGTATAAATGTTGAAGTGCTCTTACATTGAATTATTTTTGAGTTCAACATAAGAAATCATTTATTAAGCAATGGTTGTTTATAGATGAAGGGAGTGTAGTGGAAGCATGGGTCGACCCAAGTGGGGACGGAAAGTCAAAGCAATGACTTTACTTCTATGACTTCCATATGACATGCAAAGAGTTTGGATGAATTCATATATTGCAATAAGCTGATGTGTTGATAGATTGACTATCAAGTCTATCTAAAATCCTTGGAGAAGAACTCGGATAGAGCATCAAAATAATCTACATATAATCATTGATATTGACGTGCTTATTGAATAAAATAAAGTCTAATAATTGTATCTCAATCTTCTAACAACATTTGCAATGGGTTGCATATATTTTAGAAGACTGAAAATTTTGATCTTAAGGTTTATAGTCATCACATGGATATTGATGCAATTGTTGCAACAATCTCTGTTGGATTGATAGACTTCTCAATTTCAATGGGAGATCCTTAGTCTTAGAGAATGTATCTATGACCTAGATATAAGAATACACTCATATTTTATTTATAATTGTTGGAAATAAACATGAATTATGGAATAAACCTATCATAAAGAGTTATGATGGATATGTTTCAGATAGAAATACGACATCTAGTGGACTCTATTAAATTAGAAAATTAATGAGTGGTTCATTAAGATTTCTAATATTGAAATTAAACCTTTAAAAGGTCAATATGAGGATAAAGATCATTTAACAATGATCTGGCATCAAGCTTTGGACATTTGTTTGTTGATGAGATCAATAGACAAGTAAGAGATGAAACTTTAGAGTGTCTGAAATTTCAAATCTTACATACTTATGAATATTGTATTCAAAAGTAAAAATATCCAATGTTCCCTTCTTTGGGAATGGTGTAAGATGTCAAGGTATTCAGGATCTCATACATAGTGATGTATGCGGATCATCAATATCATAACAAACATTACGGATATGTGATATATATTGATGACTATGTATGACATGGAATTTCTTTGTTTGACATGCGAGCCCACGGCAAGCCATTATGCAAAAAATGTTAATGCAATTCACTCCTAAGTATGAAATGAAGAATAACTAATTTGCATAATAGGTCCCTTAGTACAATTAGGGTTATGCACCATGGTGACCTTAATGATCATATAGTTGTTGATTAAATTATTGAATCATTGAGGCTGGTGCTTGGATGAATATCTAAAGTGTTAGATTGAGGACTCATCAAGCACCATCAAAGTATTAATATGTAATATGCGGCCTGAGTAGGAGATGGCAATCCTTATCTCTAAAGGTTGATATCTGACCAACCTCTTGATGCAGGCCCTCTGTATAGGAATAGAGATTCAGAGGTGTCAGATTAGTTAGGTCAAAGAGTTGACTTAATGAGATCGAGATAACCGAAGACCTATGTGTTATGTTGTCACAGTATAAGCACGCATCTTCTGACCGGAGACAAATGTGTTACTATATGTCTGAGTATGTACATTTGGTAGACCGATATGTTGATGGCCTAATCAAGGTCTATATACCGACGAGCTGGTGTGCATATAAGGGCATATGAGTAATACGATCTCTCAAAGGGATCATACAGGTTCATTTACTGAATCGGAAGATATGAGCCCACTCATGAGATATTGGGAAGAATCAAATTTCGTGCACGGTCATCTTGCTTTGGAATCTTGACAAAATTTGTAGGCTGGATATATGCTTTTGGAAAGTATATGATCAACGCCTAGGTATGATATGTGCTTTTGGAAATTACATGATCGATACCGACTCCCATTGATCGAATGAGAAACTTAATGATAAAACTGAAGGATATGGTTAGATCCTCAAGCGCATCACGGAAGCGTGAGCGTCGTATCGTATACGACGAAGAACGACTAGTCGAACTAGTTGTTCTATGTAGCAGAAATTAAAAAAAATTCATACGACGAAACCACATGATCCAAGAACACTTCTCGGATCGTTTTGTCTAAACCACAAACAAATATTAGGGTTACCTCTTGAAGCATGGTTGTGATCGAGTCTTTAAACGAAGAGACCTCCTGTCTCAAGTCCGATCCGTCGAAGGAGACGCTTGCGAGCGCGGGGATGAACCGCGTGCTTCTCGCAACCATGTTGATGATCCAAGCGGTGAGATCTCCTGATCTCGACACACGAGATCCGACGTCTTCTTCACGAGCGAGGCGCATCGAAGGAGACGGAGATCCACGAGCAAACAATCCGGCAGCATAACGATGATGTTGCGGCGATGGAGAACCTCTCTAGGGCATCCATGGTGGACGGCCATGAGAGGGAGAGAGAGATGTGCTTCTCAAGCATTGTGTAAAGAAGAGCAAATGGGTGCCTCTCCTTTTATAATATTTTGGGATCCATGGATCTCAATCCATGGGACAACATAAATCCAATGGTCCTCATTGATTGTGTTTCTTTTAATGGCTTAGATTTTGTTGTAAAAAATCCAACAACAATTAATTTAATAAAAATCAAATATACAATAAATATAATTTGATTTATATCAAATCAATTTCCATTGGAGAAATAGGAAAGGAGGCAAGCCTCCTTCCATAAGGAGGGTGGACGGCCACCAATTCCTCATGGGAATTGTGGTCGTCCACTCTTCTTATATGGAAGGTGGGTGCCCTATTCCTATTACATGATATTACATTATCTCATGATTCTCTCCAATATTTGCAACAATTTTTGTTGCAA
This sequence comes from Ottelia alismoides, assembly GCA_037367405.1. Classification (NCBI taxonomy): domain Eukaryota; kingdom Viridiplantae; phylum Streptophyta; class Magnoliopsida; order Alismatales; family Hydrocharitaceae; genus Ottelia; species Ottelia alismoides. The sequence continues at coordinate 2,203,470 of JAZKJV010001092.1, read as the reverse complement.
ATTATTTCACAAAAAATAAATCCAATTTATTTTGTGAATATTGCAATCATACCATTGGAAATTTGTGAATCATATTCACAACCCAAAATAAAATGTAAATTACATTTCCAATTTAATGTCCAATGTGAATCCAATTCACATTAACATTTAATTAACAAATGTAAATTACAGATAGCTCTCTCTTATATATTATAAATCACATTTATAATATATATGATTAATATGGATATTGATATCCACATTGTTCATATCCATGATAATTAAATCACATTTAATCATCTTGGATCTCTATTCTCATGTGCCCAAATAATATGAATCGCATTCACATTAGTTTCATCTTTGATAATTAAATAACATTTAATTATCTTAGATAACTCTCCTTATAATATGAATCATATTCATATTATTCATGATAATTAAATCACATTTAATTATCCATTCTTGGATGCATAATATCAACAATGAAATTATCCCGAACCCTTTCAAGGATAATGCCCTTTCTCAGTAGATACTTTGAGATAAGGACAGGGCGATTGTATTGTTCCACGTATAGTGACTTGGATATTGAGATCATATCTCAAATCCAGATCGCGAGCCTCCCATAGAAGCTTGATAAAATCAAGACCGTAAATCTAATCTTCTCATTGCATCTGAATCACATTTAGATTAATGTCCAACATTTGGACTAAGATCATATTACTTTTCTACTGAGAGGAGTCACTAAAATCCAGACCCGTTTCATCACTACCTAGGAATGGAAGCGTCATGGTTATACAATCGTTTATGATCACATCACCCTCAGGTATTCCCAATACCTGTACATCCTCCATACTGGAGGACTCAGAATAAACCCGAAGTATTGGATCAACTTTATACTGTCTACTTCATGGTTTTATCAGTAAGTTTCTCATTCGATCATTGGGAGTTGGTATCGATCATATACTTTCCAAAAGCATATATCATACCTAGGTCTTGATCATATACTTTCCAAAAGTATATATCAAACCTATGAATTCAGTCAAGCTTCCAAAGAGAGACGACCGTGCACGGAATTTAATTCTTTCCAATATCTCATGAGTGAGCTCATGTCTTCCAGTTCAGTAACTGAACCTGTATGATCCCTTTGAGAGATCGTATTACTCATATGCCCTTACATGCACACCAGTGCGTCGGTGTATAGACCTTGGTTAGGTCATCAACCTATTGGTCTGCCAAATGTACATACTCAGACATATAGCAACACATCTGTCTTTGACCAGAGGATGCGTGCCTATATCATGACAGCATACGATATAGGACTTTGGTTATGTCGATCTCGTTAAGTCAACTCTTTTACCTAACTAATCTGATGCCTTCGAATCTCTATTCCTATGCAGAGGACCTGCATTAAGAGGCCGGCCAGATATCAACCTTTAGAGATAAGGATTGCCATCTCCTACTCAGGCTGGAGATCATCTCTTAAGAATCATTTGACGGTGCTTGATGAGTCCTCAATCTAACCCTTTAGATATTCATCCAAGCACCAGCCTCTATGATTCAATAGGTGAATCAACAGCTGTATGATTATTAAGATGGCCATGGTACATAACCCTAATTGTACTAAGGGACCTATTATGCAAATTATTCATTCTTCATTTCAGATCAGAGAATGATATTTGCAATAACATTTATTGCATAATGGCTCGCATGTCCAACAATCTCCCACTAGCCCAAAGAGCTATTAATGGGCTAATCATTTAAACATGCACTCATGTGACAATCATAGGCTATTTAGAAAATAGCTAGGGTAAGCTGATCAGTCACTCTGTTCCCGCGAGACTACGCCAAGTCCTTTTACAGTACTTGCATATCCCCAGTAATAGTGCTCGCATCTAATGCGAATGTTGCATCTCATGCAACCAATACTCAATCTTGTTAAAACTATTATAGCGTCCTTGACACTATAGCTTAATAATTGTTATAACCAGTATTTCCATAATCCTTATCAGAATACCCTTATTCCTGGAGATCTCTATCTCTAAAGGTATCCAAGGTTAAGACCTTTTAGATCACTATCTATATAGTCTTAATTTATTGAAGATAAGACTTTGAGATCACTATCTCAAAAAATCTTATCTTCTTTGAAGATAATGTTATTTCTGCAATCAAGTGTTTTATCTCCATAGTAGAACTAGTAACACTTTACTACTCCCACTGTATGTCAGATATCTGGCTTCTGTACACATCTAGCATACACTCAGCTTCTCGTAACTAATGCACAAGTGCAAGTAGTTCTAGCATTCACTTCCTCAACTCTTTGAGGTGCTATACCTTTAGACAAGTCAGAACCATATCTTAAGGGATAGAAGCCTTTCTTGAAATTTTCCAAAAAATGGAATATGTTCAAGGTGTACTACTATTGTGACAGTCCCAATACCCTCTTCTCTTTTCTTCTGAACACCTTCAGAACTAAGATCCAAGAGGTATCCTTGGGATCATATCTCAAGTTATGGAACAACCAGATTAGAAAATACTTATTATTATCCTTATATCATTTTAAATAATTAGGATATCATCTACATTTAGCATGATGAACACAAAGGCACTCCCACTAAGCTTTCACATGATTCATTAAGATTCTATCTGAAATCAGAACATTTATAATTTCATCAAATCTTATGTTCCAACTTCAAGAAGCTTATTTGAGTCCATAGATGGATTCCTTAGCTTGCACACCTTTCTTTCCATAACCATGAAGCCCTGGGGCTACTTCATGTGAATATCCTCAAAGAGGTATTCATAGAGGAATGCAATATTTACTTACATCTTGAAGATGCAATAGTCAAGTTGTGTAGCTAAGGTTAGCAATATTCTGATGGTTTTAAGTCATGGTCACTGAAGAGCAAGTCTCATTGCAAGCAATGTCTTCTCTTCCGGTGTGTAGCTCATGGCTATGAACCGTGCTTTGAAGGTCTCTACCTTCTCATCAGGTTTCCTTTCTCTTGAAGATCCATTTACACCTTTACAGGTCTTACCCATATAGGTGGATTCTCGAGGGTCCATATACAACACTTGTATATGAAGTCTACATTAGACTTGCTAACATTCATCTATCCATGCTATGATCTTTAGAAGCTTCATCACATGAAGTTCGATCATTGTCAGATTTCTCAGACACATGGAATACTTCTTCAAACTCATTTGAAGATGTATTAGTGTTTTGTCTTTAATTGTCCTTTTAGTTTCCCATCTCAGGAGCCCCATTATCTTCTCAAGATTAAATGAGTTCCTACACTTCATTTTCATCTTGATTCTTAAGAGTCTCAACTTCTAAGAATCACATTCTCAGAGATGAGATATTTTAAGAATCTCAAGGTCATAAAGTAGGTATCCAATACCATCCTTTATTTTCCTAATGAAGCAGCACTCTCCAGTGCTCAATTCCAGCTTACATGCATGGAATCTTATTAAGGATATACATTGTAGTCTCTACTACACATATATACCTGGAAACTAAGGGATAATTATGCTGAATTTCATTGATAAGATCATGTCACACATGATCCGATTGTATCTCCATATAACTCTATTGAGGTAAGGTTTATCAGAAGGAGTGAGATAAAAATAATATTCATATCACTATAAGGTATTCCATGAATTCATCTAATAGGTACTGACTACCTAGATTAGATGAAATTCATTTAATCTTCCTTCAAACTTTGGTTCTAAACCAAACTTGTGAAATCTTTGAACATTTCAAAGGTTTCTAAGTGAAGAGAAGAAATATCATATCATACATAATCATCAATAGATATCACATATCCATAATGTTTACTATGATATAGATGATCCGCATACATCAATATGTATGAGATCCTGAATACCTTGACATCTTACACCATTCCCAAAGAAGGGTGTATTGGACATTTTACTTTGAATACAATATTCATAAGTATGTAAGTTTTGAAATTTTAGACATTCTAAAGTTTCATCTCTCACTAGTCTATTGATCAAATCAATAGACAAATGTCCAAGGCTTGATGCTAGAACATTGTCAAATGATCTTCATCCTCCTATTGATCTTAAGGTTTAATTTCAGTATTTGGAAATGTTAATGAACCATTCATTAATCTTCTAATTTAGTGGAGTCCACTAGATTTTAGATTACTATATGAAATATCTCCATCATAACTCTTTATGATAGATTTATTACAGAATTCATGTTTATTTCTAACATTTAGAAATGAATAATGAAGGTATTCTAATATACAGGTCATAGAGACATTCTCTAAGACTAAGGGCTCTCCCACTGAAATTATAAAGTCTTTCAATCCAATAGAGATTATTGCAACAATTGCATCAATATCCATGTGAATGACTATTAAACCTTTAAGATCAAATTTCTAATCTTCTAATACATATACAACCAATTGCAAGTGTCATCATAAGATAGAGATACAATTATTAGACTTTATCTTATCAAATAAGTAAGTCAATTTCAATGATTATATGTAGATTATTCTGATGTACTATCTGATTCCTTCTCTAAGGATTCTAGACAGACTTGATAGTCATACTATCAACACATCAACTTATTGCAGTATTGGTATTCATCCAACTCTTCGGATGACATATGGAAGTCATAGATGTACAGTCAACTCTTTGACCATACTTCTTACTCGGGTCCAACCCATGCTTCCACTGCTCTCCCTTTATCTATAAGCAACCATTGCTTAAGACTAAGGATCTATTAAATTCAAAAAGAATTCAATGTAAGAGCATTTCAACATTTATACATGCTTCATTAAATTCATACAATATGAATATTATGAAGCTTCATAAATGACTAGAGTATAGACAGTAGAATAATGACACTCATCATGTCTACATCCATCTAGACTCATAAAACATTGGTTCAGGCAGGTATTCAAACATTTTGAATACATCATCTCTTTTGGAGCCACCATTCTGCACGATGCATAGAACCACGTCATTCATGATTAAATGTCAAGAGCACATATGTATGCCAGAACATCTTATTAGATTTTATAAGGATTAGTTGACAATTGTGATCATCATTGACATGTCACTTCCAAAGTACATCCGATGAGATCAAGACTATAGAGACATACAAATCCTAGGGTTACAATCCTATTATCTATTTAATTGCCATTCCTCAATATTATGAGGAAATTGCACATTGCAACCACATACATTATGTGTCCAATGCAAGTACAATATCTGGATCATGATTCCAATCCATGATATTTTACTGGTTATTATTGAGTATAACATTGAGTGGGTTTAATGAAGGATTATCTGAAATAATAAATTTGCATATATATATATATATACACACACACATTTTACTTTGATTTAGGAATTTTTTATATCAAAGTTGTCTTACCTTGTCAACACTGAAAGTTCATTCCCTTAATTACTTTCAATGTAAGAGATATACTTACCATTATATCTCAGCAAGATCTGGGATCTCCTTCCTTATCTTTGTTACATCCTAATAATATGAGAATCTGCAACTCCGATAAAAAGAAGCAGGGAACACATTCCGCCTTGCAAGTCCAACTTGCATCTCCCAATTCGGTCTTTAATACACAGGACCACCACCCCTAAGACGATGTTGACCCGCCATTAATTGAACCAACCGTCAACAGGAATAGTACTCGCTATACGCAATCCAATATCTCCCCAATAATATGAGGATCTGATATTGGGGTCACTACGTATACGGTCTTACTCTTTCGAGAAGCAAAGAGCCTGATCCAGATACGCTTGCATACAGGAGCTGTCACTTCGGACAGGCGTCTCCTACATACAATCCCTGGCGACGGAACCCTTCGCCTTGACGGGAGACCATGGATGTTACTTATGCGATCCTCCATATCATATTCAAATTTTAATTAATCATTATAAATCATATTCATTATGATTAATTCTTCCAAGGGAAATAACATCTCTATTCATAATAGAGTATTTTAATTTTAATTGGATTACAATTAATCTAATCATATTAAATTAATGATCCAATTATTATCCAATAAATATTTTATTGTTACTTGAATTATGGTATTATCTCAAATACATATTATTTCGACTTTTAATAATTAGAAATACACCATGATTTCTTAAGCATTATACTAACCCTACCCGTTGTCATGGTCAGTATCGACGAGAGTGGGATGGTCCACATACGTTGCAATCCGCAACCCCAATGCTCTCCGACTAGACACCATATCTACCTCGGGAAAGGATAATGCAAAATAGATCACTTTGTACTTGAGATGATCATTGGTTCTTAAACCAAAATTATACCATATAATAATAATCAAAATAATTTTGATTAACATTATAATGAGATTTGCTAAACAAATCCCAAGTCCTATTCAATCAACATGTTTGTTGGAATGTAGATCATGTTGATCATGTAACCAATTAGTGATCTAGATCACATCTAATCAAATATTGGTTACGACAATGCCATTTAAGGAAATAATTATCATCAAATATTTCACAAATATTTATACATAATTATTCCAGGAAATTAAACAATTCAATTTCACTAATTAATTAAATGACAATCACTAGGTTCTTGATTAGGAAAGTATTTCAGCAGTGACCCTCACTTACTAAAAATACCATATCTCAATCAATTTAAATCCAAATTAAGCAAAATAAATTTCTGAAGTTTGCTCACTTGATTTACAACAGAACCTAAGTGATTTTCACGCATTTAAAGGCGTTTCAAATCCGCAATTAACATCTTAATTATGTTGAGATTCGCAGTCCCCGAAACTGTGGATACATGTTCACTAAAATGAGCATAACTTGAGCATACGTAATCCAAATCACGCAAACTCAGATCCTACAGTTTCCTTATTTAATGGGGAATAAAATCTAATTATTTTCGTGTTTAAATAATTTAAACAGTGCGGAAAATAATATCAAAAAAGAGATGCGAAAATGAAATGCAAGAAAACTTTCGCAAGCCCTAATGAACCCAAGTCGTCCTCGGTTTATGGATCGTATCAAAAAACACCGACCTAAAGCTCTGATACCACTTCAAGGATATGGTTAGATCCTCAAGCGCGTCACGGAAGCGTGAGCGTCATATCGTATATGACGAAGAACGACTAGTCAGACTAGTTGTTCTATGCATCCGAAATTAAAAAATTTTCATGCGACGAAACCACATGACCCAAGAACACTTCTCGGATCGTTTCATCTAAACCACAAACAAGTATTAGGGCTACCTCTTGAAGCGTGGTTGCGACCGAGTCTTTAAACGAAGAGACCTCCTATCTCAAGTCCGATCCGTCGGAGGAGACGCTTGCGAGCACGGGGATGAACTACGTGCTTCTCGCAATCCATGTTGATGATCCAAGCGGTGGGATCTCCTGATCTCGACACACGAGATCCGATGTCTTCTTCACGAGCGAGGCGCATCGAAGGAGATGGAGATCTACAAGCAAACAATCGGGCAGCATAACGACGACGCTGCGACGATGGAGAACTACACTAGGGCATCCATGGTGGACGGCCATGAGCGGGAGAGAGAGAGAGAGAAAGAGAGAGAGATGTGCTTCTCAATCATTGTGTAAAGAAGAGCAAAGGGGTGCCTCTCCTTTTATAATATTTTGGGATCCATGGATCTCAATCCATGGGACAAAACAAATCCAATGGTCCTCATTGATTGTGTTTCTTTTAATGGCTTAGATTTTGTTGGAAAAAATCCAACAACAATTAATTTAACAAAAATAAAATATACAATAAATATAATTTGATTTATATCAAATTAATCTCCATTGGATAAATAGGAAAGGAGGCAAGCCTCCTTCCATAAGGAGGGTGGACGGCCACCAATTCCTCATGGGAATTGTGGCCGTCCACTCTTCCTATATGGAAGGTGGGTGCCCTTTTCCTATTACATTAGATTACATTATCTCATGATTCTCTCCAATATTTGCAACAATTTTTGTTGCAAATTATTTCACAAAAAATAAATCCAATTTATTTTGTGAATAATGCAATCATGTCATTGGAAATTTGTAAATCATATTCACAACCCAAAATAAAATGTAAATTACATTTCCAATTTAATGTCCAATGTGAACTCAATTCACATTAATATTTAATTAACAAATATAAATTACAAATAGCTCTGTCTTATATATTATAAATCACATTTATAATATATATGATTAATATGGATATTGCTATCCACATTATTCATATCCATGATAATTAAATCACATTTAATCATCTTGGATCTCTATTCTCCTGTGCCCAAATAATATGAATCGCATTCACATTATTTTCATCTTTGATAATTAAATCACATTTAATTATCTTAGATAACTCTCCTTATAATATGAATCATATTCATATTATTAATGATAATTAAATCACATTTAATTATCCATGCTTGGATACATAATATCAACAATGAAATTATCCCGAGCCCTTTCAAGGATAATGTGCTTTCTCCGCAGATACTTGGAGATAAGGACAGGGCGATTGTATTGTTCCACGTATAGTAACTTGGATATTGAGATCATATCTCAAATCCGAATCGCGGGCCTCCCATAGATGCTTGATTAAATCAAGACCGTAAATATAATCTTCTCATTGCATCTGAATCACATTCAGATCAATGTCCAACATTTGGACTAAGATCAGAGTACTTTTCTACTGAGAGGAGTCACTAAAATCCAGACCCGTTTCATCACCCCCTAGGAATGGAAGCGTCATGGTTATACAATCGTTTATGATCACATCACCCTCAGGTATTCCCAATACCTGTACATTCTGCATACTGTAAGACTCAGAATAAACCCGAAGTATTAGATTTACTTTATACTGTCTACTTCATGGTTTTATCAGTAAGTTTCTCATTCGATCATTGGGAGTAGGTATCGATCATATACTTTCCAAAAGCATATATCATACCTAGGTCTTGATCAAATACTTTCCAAAAGTATATATCAAACCTACAAATTCAGTCAAGCTTCCAAAGCGAGACGACCGTGCACGGAATTTAATTCTTTCCAATATCTCATGAGTGAGCTCATGTCTTTCGGTTCAGTAACTGAACCTGTATGATCCCTTTGAGAGATCGTATTACTCATATGCCCTTACATGCACACCAGCGCACCGGTGTATAGACCTTGGTTAGGTCATCAACCTATTGGTCTGTCAAATATACATACTCAGACATATAGCAACACATCTGTCTCTGATCAGAGGATGCGTGCCTATATCATGACAGCATACGATATAGGACTTTGGTTATCTCGATCTCTTTAAGTCAACTCTTTGACCTAACTAATCTGACACCTCCGAATCTCTATTCCTATGCAGAGGACCTGCATCAAGAGGTCGGTCAGATATCAGCCTTTAGAGATAAGGATTGCCATCTCCTACTCAGGCTGGAGATAATCTCTTAACAATCATTTGACAGCGCTTGATGAGTTCTCAATCTAACCCTTTAGATATTCATCCAAGCACCAGCCTCTATGATTCAATAGTTGAATCAACAGATTTTTTATTATTAAGATGTCCATGGTACATAACCCTAATTATACTAAGGGACCTATTATGCAAATTATTCATTATTCATTTCAGATCAGGGAATGATATTTGCAATAACATTTATTGCATAATGGCTCACCGCGGGCTCGCATGTCCAACAAAAACCCTGAAGGAGACAATCTAAAAGATATTTAAACTTTGTGTTCAATCTAGGTCTTCTAGTATGCATGATGTACATGTATTAGGAATACCTGAGGGTGATGTGATCATAAATGATTGTATAACGATGACGCTTCCATTCCTATGGAGTAATGAAACAGGTCTGGATTTTAGTGACTCCTTTCTTTAGAGAAGTGATCTGATCTTGGTCTAAATGTTAGACATTGATCTAAATGTGATTCAGATGCAATGAGAAGATTAGATTTGTGGTCTTGATTTAATCAATCATCTATGGGAGGTTTGCAAGATATGGATTTGAGATGTGATCTCAATATCTGAGTCACTATATGCGGAACAATACAATCACCCTGTCCTTATCTCCAAGTATCCACGGAGAAAGTGCATTATCCTTGAGAGAGTTCGAGAATGATTCCATTGTTGATTTATATATATCGAAGCATTGAGATATGGATGATTAAATGTGATTTAATCGTAACTTATAATATTAATTTGATTCGTATTATTTATCCATATAAGAAGAGCTATCTAAGATAATTAAATGTGATTTAATTATCAAAGATGTGAATAATGTGAATGTGATTCATATTATATGGGCACATGAGAATATAGATTCAAGATGATTAAATATGATTTAATTATCATGGATATGAATAATGTGGATAATACAATCCATATTAATCAGGTATATTATATGTGTGATTTATAATATATTAGAGAGACCATATTGTGATTCATATTTGTTAATTAATTATTCATGTAAATTGGATTCACATTGGATGATTAATTGAAAATATAATTTACATTTTGCTTTCGGATGTGAATGTGATTCACATTTTTCCAATGGCATGATTGCAATATTTCACAAGATAATTGTGATTATTTTTGTGAAATAATTTACAATAAATGTTGTTGTAAATCTTGGAAAAATCATGAGGTAATGAGATCTCATGAGATAATGAGATCTCATGGGATAGTAAGATCTCATGGGATAGTAAGATCGCATGAGTGGACATCCCCCCCTTTTAAAGGGATGTGGTTTATCTCCACATTATCTCCAATGATAATTAATTGATTTAATTTTAATTTAAATATATTGATTTATCGATATATATTAATTTAAATTAAATTAATTATTGTTGTATTTTCACAACAAAAATCATGTCCACTGAAAGAAACACAGATCAATCTCATTCAATGATTTTGTATTGTCCATGGATTGAGATCCATGGATCCCAAAACACTATTTAAGAAGGGGCACCCCTTGATCTTCAAGTTACATAATCAATACATAAGATCTCTCTCTCTCTACACGCCAAAGGTGCTCTCCCTCTCTCTCATTTTGGCCGTCCACCATGGAGCCCAAGAGAGAGTCGTTATCGCCACATCATCGTCGTTATGCTGCCAGATCATCTACTCATGGATCTCCATCTCCTTCAGTGCACCTCGCTCGTGAAAAAAATGTTGCATCTCGTGTGATGAGATCAGGAGATCCGCTGCTTGGGTCATCAACATGGATTGCAAGGAGTACACGTCTCATCAATGTGCTCGTAAATGTCTCCTCCGTTGGATCAGACTTGAGACAGGAGGTCTCTTGGTTTAGAGACTCGATCACAGCCACGCTTCAAGAGGTAAACCTAGTACCTATTTTGTGGTTTAGATGAAACGATCCAAGAAGTGTCTTGGATCCTGTGATTTCATCATTTAAAAATTTTTAAATTCCGTTGCCCGGATCAACCAGTTCGACTAGTCGCTCTCGATCGCATACGATGCAATCCACACGCTTCCGTGATGCGCTTGAGGATTTTCTCCATATTAAAGTGGTATCAGATCCAGGTTGTCAAAGGTTTTGGATGAGATCCATGAATCTACGAAGATTTGGGCTCGTTGGGGTTCGTGAAAATTTTTATGGCACTTAAATTTTCGCATCCCTATTTTGTGATTTTTTTGGCCCTGTTTAGAATGTTTAAACATGAATTTATCACAAAGATTTATGTTCCCCATTAAATAAGGAAAATGTGGAGTTTGAGTTTGCATAATTTGGATTTTGTTTACTCAAGATATGTGTCGTTTTAATGACCATATGTCCATTGTTTCGGGGATGGCAGTTAATGACGTAATTAAGATGTTAATTACTATTTTAAAACACCTGGAAATGCAAGATAATAACATGTTTTCTATTTTAAATCAAATTATCAAACTCTGGAAATTTATTTTGCTTAATTTGTTTAAAATGGAAGAGATATGCTAATTTTGGTTGGTGAGGGTCATTGCTAAAAATTACATACTCAACCATGAACCTTGTGATTGTCATTTAAGAATCTTGTAAAATTAATGGTTAATTTTCTGGAATAATTATGGATAATATTTGGGAAATGTTATAATAATAATTGTTCCCTTAAATGACATTACCTCAACCAATGAATGATTAGATTAGATCTAGATCACCAATTAGTTACTTGATGCACTTTCATCAAAATTGTTTCTTGAATAGGATTGGGAATTTGTTTAGCAAATTTCCTTATAATTAAAATGATTTTGATTATTACTTTATAGTATAACTTTAGTTGAAAAATCGATCAACATCTCAAGTACACAATGATCTATTTGGCATTTCCTTTCCTTAGGTGGATATGGTGTCCAGTTGGGGAGCGTTGGGGTAGCAGGTTGCACCGTGTATGGTCTGTCTCACTCCCGTCGGTACTGGCCATGACAACGGGTAGGGATTCGATAATATCGTAGAAATCAAGGTGTATTTGCTAATTATTAAAATTTGAATAATACGTACTTTGAGATAATACCATTGTTTCAAGTAACAATTAAGTTTGATGATTGAATGGATTGATAATTGATTTAATAGGATTAAACTAATTATATCCAATTAATACACTCTATTATGATAGATGTGTATTTCCCTTGGAAGAATTAATTATATGAATGTGATTCATGATAATTAATTAAAATTTGAATATGATATGGATGATGACATAAGTGGCATCCATGGTCTCCCGTCAAGGCGAAGGGTTCTGTCGCCAGGGATTGTGTGTGGGAGAGGCCTGTCCGAAGTGACAGCTCCTGCATGCAAGCACATCTGGATTGGGCTCTTTGCTTCTCGAAAGAGTAAGGTCGTATATGTAGTGACCCTAGTATTGATTCCTCATATTATTGGGGTGATATTGGATTGCGCATAGCGAGTTCCATTTCTATTAACGGTTGGTTCAATTAATAATGGGTCAACATCACCTTAGGGGTGGTGGGCTCGGGTGTTAAAGACTGAATTAGGAAATGCAAGTTGGACTTGCAAGGTGGAATGAGTTCCTGCTTCTTTTTATCTGAGTTGTAGTTTCTCATATTATTGGGATGCAATAAAGATAGGAAAGGAGATCGCGGATCTTGCTAGAGATATAATGGTAAGAATATATCTTACATTGAAAGTGATTAAGGGAATGAACTTTCAATGTTGACAAGGCAAGTTAACATTGATATAAAAATTCCTAAATCAAAGTAAAATATGTATATATGTATATGTATATATATTTATGCAAATTTCTAATTTCAGATAATCCTCATTAAATCCACTCAGTAGAATACTCAATAATAATCAGTAAAATATCATGGATTGGATCCATGATCAAGATATTGCACTTGTAGTTGGACATATAATGTATGTGGTTGCAATGTGCAAGTTTCCTCATAATACTGAGGAATGGCAATTAAATGGACGATAATACTACAACCCTAGGGCTTATATGTCTCTATAGTCTTGATCTCATCGAATGTACTTTGGAAGTGACATGTCGACGATGATCGCAATTGTCAAATAATCCTTATAAAATCTAAGAAGATGTTCTGCCATACATAAGTGCTCTCGACATTTAATCTCGAATGACATGGTTCTCTGCATTATGTAGAATGGTGGCTCTATAAAAGAAGATGTATTCAAAATATTTGAGTACCTACCCGAACCAATGATTTTAAGAGTTAAGATGTATGTAGATACGATGAGTGCGATCGTTCTACTATCTATACTCTTGTCATTCATGAAGCTTCACAATATTGTATTGTATAAATTGAATGAAGCATGCATAAATGTAGAAATACTCTTATATTGAAATCTTTTGAATTCAACATAAGAGGTCCTTTGTCTTAAGCAATTGTTGTTTATAGATGGAAGGAGCACAATGGAATCATGGGTTGGACCCAAGGTTAGAAGGAAAGCCAAAGAGTTTACTGTACTTCTATGGTTTCCATACATATGACATCTAAAATATTTGGATGAATGTCAATACTGCAATAAGACGATGTATTGATAGTGTGACTATCTAGTCTATCTAGGATCCTTAGAGAAGGACTCGGATAGTGCATCGAAATAATCTACATCTACATATAATCATTGAAATTGAATTTCTTATTTGATAAGATTAAAAGTCTAATAATTATATCTCATTCTTCTTATAACACTTGCAATTGGTTGCATATGTTTTAGAAGACTTGAAGGTTTAATAGTCATCCACATGGACGTTGATGCAATTGTTCAACAATCTCTAGGATAGATAGACTTCGTATTTTCAGTAAGAGAGCCCTTGATCTTAGAGAATGTCTATATGACTTAGATATTAGAATACATTTTGGAGATGAACATGCATTCTGGAATAGACCTATCATAAAGAGTTATGATAGTGGACTCTACTAAATTAGAATATTAATGAAAGGTTCATTAACATTTCTAATACTGAAAATTAAACCTTAATAGATCAATAAGAGGAAGAAGATCATTTGACAATGATCTGGCATCGAGCCTTGGACATATGTCTATTGATATGATCGATAGACTAGTGAGATATTGAACTTTAGATTGTCCAAAGGTTCAAATCTTACATACTTATGAATATTGTAATCAAAGTAAATACGTCCAATACACTCTTCTCTGAGAATTGTGTAAGATGCCAAGGTATTCAATATCTTATACATATTGATGTATGTGGATCATCTATATCATAATAAACATTGATAATATGTAATATCATTCGATGATTATTTGTGATATGAGATTCCTTCCTTTCACCTTAAAAACCTTTGAAATGTTCAAAGATTTCGCAATTTTGGTTTAGAACCAAAGTTTGAAGGAAGATGAAATGAATTTGATCTAACCTAGGTAGCAAGTACCTATTAGACGAATTCAAGGAATACCTTATGAAGATAGGAATATTATTCCTATCTCACTTCTCCTAATACATCTAAACTCAATGGAGTTGTAGGGAGATACAATTAGATCATGTGTGACATGATTTAACAAATGATTAATCTGAGCATAGTTATCTCGTAGTTTCCGAGGTATATATGTAGTAGAGACTACAATATATACTTAATAAGGTTCCATGCAAGTAAGATGGAATCTAGCACCAATGAGTGCTACTTCATTAGCAAAATAAAGAAGTGTATTGGATGCCTACTTTATGACCTTGAGATTCTTAAAGAATTTCACCTCTAAGAATATGATTCTAAGATGATGACTTTCTTGAGAATCAAGATGAAAATGAAGTGAAGGAACTCATTGAATCTTGAGAAGATAATGGGGCTCCTTATGTCAGAAACTAAAAGGACAACTAAAGGTGAAACACTAATACCTCTTCAAATGAGTTAGAAGATGAATTCCATGTGCCATATAAGTCTAACAATGATCTGACTTCATATGATGAAGCTTCTGAAGACCATGACATGGAGAGATGGATGTTAGCAGTAAAGTCTAAATGTAGACTTCATATACAAGTGTTGTATATGGACCTTAGAGGATCCACCTATAAGGGTAAGACCCATTAAGATGTAAATGGATCTTCAAGAGAAATAGGGAACCTAATGAGAAGGTAAAGACCTTCAAAGAACAACTCGTATCCACAAGATACACACGAAGAGAAGACATCGCTTGTGATGAGACTTCTCCTTCAGTTACCATGCTTAAACCCATCAGAATATTGCTAACTATAGCTGTACGACTTGACTTTGACATCTATGAGATGGAAGTAAAGATTGCATTCCTCTATGAATACCTCTCCGAGGATATTCATAAGTAGTAGCCCCAGGGCTTCATGGTTGAGGAAATCAAGTTGTGCAAGTTGAATAACTCCATATATGGACTCAAATAAGATTCTTGTAGTTGGAACATAAGATTTGATGAAATTATAAATGTTATGATTTCAAATAGAATCTTGATGAACCATGCGAATCTTAGTGGGAGTACCAATGTGTTCATCATTCTAAATGTCGATAATATCCTAACCATTTAGAATGATATAAGGATGATAATAAGTGTTTTATGATCTGGCTATTTCATACCTTGAGATATGATCTCAAGGATACCTCTAGATCTTAGTTCTGAAGTTGTTCTGAAGCAAATAGAAGAGAGAGAATTGTGATTGTTATATTATTGGTACAACCTGGATATATTCTATCTAAGGAAGGATCCTTTACCTTAAGATTTGGTACTGACCAATCTGAAGAGATAGATATCAAGTGTTGATGATGCTAAAACTTCTTGTCCTTGTGCATCAGTTGCTAGAAGCCTGGTATGTGCTAGATATGTACGAAAGGCCAGATGTCTGCCATGCAGTGGGAGTAGTAAACTGTTGCTAATCCTACTATGGAGATAAAATACTTAGTTGCAGTAATAAAATATTATCTTCAACGATGGCAAGGCTTAGAGATAATGATCTCAAAGTCTCATCATCAAGAGCCTAAGACTTTATAGATAGTGATCTAAAAGGTCTTAACTGCAGATACCTTAAGAGATAGGAAATATCTGGGGATAAGGGTATTCTAAAAGGATAATTGAAATTACACACTAGTTATAACGATTATTGAGTTGTAGTGTCAAAGAAATTATGACTGCCTCAATATTGAGTATTAGTTGCCCAAGATGCAACATTCGCATTGGATGCGAGCACTGTTACTGAGGGATATGCAAGTGCCGAAAAAGGACTTGGCATAGTCTCTCGGGAACAGAGTGACTGATCAGCTTACGTAGCTATATTAAATAGCCTATGATTGTCACATGAGTGTGAGTATAAATGATTAGCCCATTAATGGCTCTTTGGTCTAGTGGGAGATTATTGGACATGCAAGCCCACGGCGAGCCATTATGCAATAAATGTTATTGCAATTCACTCCTCAGTCTGAAATGAAGAATGACTAATTTGCATAATATGTCCCTTAGTACAATTAGGGTTATGTACCATGGCCATCTTAATAATCATACAGCTGTTGATTCAATTATTGAATCATAGAGGCTGGTGCTTGCATGAATATCTAAATAGTTAGATAGAGGACTCATCAAGCACCGTCAAATGATTGTTAAGATGTAATCTCTAGCCTGAGTAGGAGATGTCAATCCTTATCTCTAAAGGCTGATATCTGACCGACCTCTTGATGCAGGTCCTCGGCATAGGAATAGAGATTCGGATGTGTCAGATTAGTTAGGTAAAAGAATTGACTTAACAAGATCGAGATAACCAAAGACCTATGTCGTATGCTCTCACGGTTAGGCATGCATCCTCTGACCGGAGACAAATGTGTTACTATATGTCTGAGTATGTACATTTGGTAGATCGATAGGTTGATGGCCTAATCAAGGTCTATATACCGACGAGCTGGTGTGCATAGAAGCACATATGAGTAATACGATCTCTCAAAGGGATCATACAGGTTCATTTACTAAACCGGAAGACATGATCTCACTCATGAGATATTGGTAAGAATCAAATTCTGTGCACGATCGTCTCGCTTTGGAAGCTTGACCGAATTTGTAGGCTTGATATATGCTTTTGGAAGTATATGATCAACACCTAGGTATGATATGTGCTTTTGGAAAGTACATGATCGATACCGACTCCCATTGATCGAATGAGAAACTTAATGATAAAACCATGAAGGAGACAGTATAAAAGATATCTAAAACTTCAGGTTTAATCTAGGTCTTTCAGTATGCAGGATGTACACGTATTAGGAATACATGAGGGTGATGTGATCATAAATGATTGTATAACCATGATGCTTCCATTCCTAGGGAGTGATGAAACGGGTCTGGATTTTAGTGACTCCTCTTAGTAGAGAAGTGATCTGATCTTGGTCCAAATGTTGGACATTGATCTGAATGTGATTCAGATGCAATGAGAAGATTAGATTTGTGGTCTTGATTTAATCAAGCATCTATGGGAGGTCCGCGAGATCTGGATTTGAGATGTGATCTCAATATCCAAGTCACTATATGTGGAACAATACATTTGCTATATCCTTATGTCCAAGTATCCACAGAGAAAGTGCATTATCCTTGAAAGAGTTCAAGAATATTCCATTGTTGATTTATATATATATCCAAGAATTGAGATATGGATGATTAAGTGTGATTTAATCGTAAAATATAATATTAATTTGATTCGTATAATTTATCCGTATAAGAAGAGCTATCTAAGATAATTAATCTGATTTAATTATCAAAGATGTGAATAATGTGAACGTGATTCATATTATCTGGGCACATGAGAATAGAGTTCAAGATGATTAAATTTGTTTAATTATCATGGATATGAATAATGTGGATAATACTATCCATATTAATTAGGTATATTATAAATGTGATTTGTAATATATTAGAGAGAGCATATTGGGATTCATATTTGTTAATTAATTATTGATGTGAATTGGATTCACATTGGATGATTAATTGAAAATATAATTTACATTTTGGTTTGGGTTGTGAATGTGATTCACATTTTTCCAGTGGCATGATTGTAATATTTCAC
This sequence comes from Ottelia alismoides, assembly GCA_037367405.1. NCBI lineage: Eukaryota > Viridiplantae > Streptophyta > Magnoliopsida > Alismatales > Hydrocharitaceae > Ottelia > Ottelia alismoides. Next base: position 2,184,973 of record JAZKJV010001092.1, on the reverse strand, counting down.
AAGATAATTGTGAATTATTTTTGTGAAATAATTAACAACAAATGTTGTTGTAAATCTTGGAGATATCATGAGGCAATGAGATCTCATGAGATAACGAGATCTCATGAGATAGTGAGATCTCATGAGTGGGCGTCCCCCTCTTAAGGGGATGTGGTTATCTCCACATTATCTCGAATGATAATTAATTGATTTAATTTGAATTTAAATATATTGATTTATCGATATATATTAATTTAAATTTAATTTATTATTGTTGTGTTTTTACAACAAAAATCATGGACATTGAAAGAAATACAAATCAATCTTATCCATTGATTTTGTGTTGTCCATGGATTGAGATCCATGGATCCCAAAACACTATTTAAGAAGAGGCACCCCTTTCTCTTCAAGTTACATGATCAATCCATAATCTATCTCCCTATCTACATGCCAAAGGTTCTCTCCCTTTCTCTCATTGTGTCCGTCCACCATGGAGGACAAGAGAGAGTCGTCATTGCCGCAGCATCATCGTTATGCTATCAGATCCTCTACTCATGGATCTCCATCTCCTTCGGTGCACCTCGCTCGTGAAGAATGTGTTGGATCTCGTGTGACGAGATTAGGAGATCCACTGCTTGGATCATCAACATGGATTGCGAGGAGACGTGCCTCATCAACGTGCTCGCACACGTCTCCTTCGTTGGATGACTTGAGACGGGAGGTCTCTTGGTTTAGAGACTCGATCACAACCACACTTCAAGAGGTAACCCTAGTACCTATTTGTGGTTTAGATGAAATGGTCCAATAAGTGTTTTTGGATCATGTGGTTTTATCATTTAAAAAATTTTAAATTTCGTTGCGTGGAGCAACTAGTGCGATTGGTCACTTCTGATCGCATACGATGCGATTCACATGCTTTCGTGATGCGCTTGAGGATTTTCTCCATAATCCTTCATTCTTCTCTTCATCTGAGAAATCTTTGAAATGTTCAACGATTTTATAAATTTTGATTTAGAACCAAAGTTTGAAGGAAGATGAAATGAATTTGATCTAACTTAAGTAGCTTGTACATGTTAGATAAATTCAAAGAATACCTTATGAAGATATGAATATTATTTCTATCCCAATCCTCCTAACACACCTAAACTCAATGGAGTAGTAAGAAGATGTAACTAGATCATGTGCGGATGGCTATGCACGTTAGTGAACCCTGTGATTCGTCACACGTTCACTCATATAAGACGCGTGGTATCTACAGATTCTCCATCGCTTATGTTTCTATTCTTTTAATTATGCTTTTATAGTTATTTTGATGGAGAAATCTGTGTGATAATCTAAGGTGCGTGGTGTCTACCGATTCTTTATATCTTGTTGTTTGAATATATTCTTTCAATTTCGTTGTTATTTTCCACTCGATTGATTTTATAAAGGAAACTCTGTCGAAATTTTGAAATATGTCCCGATATAAGGGGAAACTCTGCCGAAATTTTCCAAGAAATATATCCCAATATAAGGGGAAACTCTACCGAAATTTTCCTAGAAATATCACCCCGTATAAGGGGAAGCTCTGCTGAAATTTCAAGAAAAAATATGTTCTTGGCGTTCTTCGTGGTCTTCGTTCTTCTTCGCGTTGTTGACACATTCTCAGAGTTTTTGAAACGAAAATGAAATTCGATCTTTTCAGGAGCCTTAAAACATCCTTTCTGAAAACGAAACATGATAAAGCCGTGTATACGCGAGAGATAGCTCGATTAGGTAATGAAATCCTTCCTTTTGTTGTTGGGTTTTCATATGAGATTATTTAAATTCTTGATTTTATGTTCTTTGCTATGAAGAACCCTAATTTTGGCTATTTTTGAAAAAGTATGAAGAGTTGTTGTGTGATTCCCACTAAAATAAGGTTTAAGCATTAAATTGATGCGGTGGCTTTGAAAGTTAGGGTTTGAGAGTTAAAATAGGCATAAATATGAGTATATATGCATATGAATAATATATGTGAGTCTATACTTAGTGTTGTTGATTATGCAAATCGAAGACTTAACGAAAGAATTACATCACAGGAATTGATGTGGTTTGAGTTGGATCCTGAAAAGGATCGTGTGTCTTGTTAAGGATGACGGGAAGTAGAACTATAGGTCGGGCATGCAACCTGTAGGTTTGTCGGAAGGAACCCGTATTGGTGTTTCCCTACCTAGGTGGTACACGGTTGCCCTTATTATGATAAGTGCGCATGAAATGAAGGATATGCAACGCGTGGTGCCTGGAGCCAATATCTTCAGGTTGAACGACGGAAGATGTGGTCGTGCCATGTGGAGGCACAGGTGGTTCAATAGCGGCTGGGTCACGATAATATGCATTTAAAGCCGCTGGGTTATATGATTAAATGCCTGAGGTTTTAAGCAACCGAGTCCTCGAAGACTGTGTGCTCATTTGTTTTCCAGGTTAAGGGTTTGAGACCCTATTTAATAAAAGAAAAGAAAAATTATTAGGGTAGTATTGGAGGATTGGTTGAGGCGACATACGACAACATAAGCTTACCAAGATCAACACAATCTCCAATCTCGAAGTGTCCACAGCTTCATAGTCCAAGAATGGTGGGGTTCCCCTGGACTAATCCCTGACGTGGAATAGAAAAGAATAGGACTTAAATTAACAAGAAGGAATGATGAATATTAGCATAACTACCTCTTAGTTTTCTAAGTATATATGTAGTAGAGACTACAATATGTATCCTTAATAAGGTTCCATGCATGTAAGCTGGAATCTAGCACCAGAGAGTGCTACTTCATTAGGAAAATAAAGGATGGTATTGGATACCTACTTTATGATCTTGATAGTCTTAAAACGATCTCATCTCTGAGAATGTGATTCTCAGAGGATGAGACTCTTGAGAATCAAGACGAAAATGAAGTAAAGGATATCATTGAATCTTGAGAAGATAAAGAGGCTCCTGAAATCAAAAATTAAAAAGACAATTAAATATGAAACACCAATACCTCTTCAAATGAGTTTGAGGACACATTCCATGTGTTAGTTAAGTCTGACATTGATCGGACTTCTTGTGATGAAGCTCCTTAGGATCATGACATGGAAATATGGATTTTAGCAATGAAAGTCTAAAGTAGACTTCATATACAAGTGTTGTATATGGACACTCAAGGATCCACCTATATGGGTAAGACCCAGAAAGGTGTAAATGGATCGTCAAGAGAAAGAGGGAACCTGATGAGAAGGTAGAAAACTTCAAAGCATGACTCGTAGCCGTGAGCTACACACCGAAGAGAAGACATTGCTTGCAATGAGACTTGCTCTTCAGTAACCATGCTTAAACCCATCAGAATATTGTTAACTATAGCTACATAACTTAACATTGACATCTTCGAGATGGAAGTCAAGATTGCATTCCTCTGTGAACATCTCTCTGAGAATATTCACATGAAGTAGACCTAGGGAATCATGGTTGAGAAAAGCAAGGCGCGGAAGCTAAAGAACTCCATCTGTGGACTCACATAAGCATCTTGTAGTTGGAACATAAGATTTGATGAAATTATAAATGTTATGATTTCAGATAGAATCTTGATGAACCATATGAAGCTTAGTGAGAGTGCCATTTTGTTCATCGTGCTAAATATAGATTATATCATAATCATTTGGAATGACATAAGGATAATAATAAGTGTTTTTTATAATCTGGCGAATCCATGCCTTGATATATGATCTCATGGATACCTCTTGTATCTTAGTTCTGAAAGTGTTCATAAGTAAAGAGAAGAGGGTATTGGGACAATCACATTAGTGATACGCCTTGGACATTTCCATTCTTGGAAAATCCCAAGAAAGGCTTCCTTTCCTTAAGATATGGTACTGACCTATCTCATGGGATATCACCTCAAGGAGTTGAGGATGTGAATAGCTATATGCTCTAGTGCATCAACTTTGGGAAGCTAAGTGCATGCTAGATGTGTACAATAGCCAGTTGTCTGCCTTGCAGTGGGAGTAGTACTAATCCTACTATGGAGATAAAACACCGGATTACAGTAATAACAATATCTTCAAAGATAACAAGACTTTAGAGATAGTGATCTCTAAGTCTTATCTTCAAGAGATTAAGACTTTATAGATGATGATCTAAAAGGTCTTAACTACAGATACCTTAGGAGATATAGATCTCCAGGAATAAGGGTATTCTGATAAGGACTATGGAAATACTAGTTATAATAATTATTGAGCTGTAGTGTTAAGGATACTATAACTGTCAAGATTGAGTAGTGGTTGCATAGGATGCAACATTCGCATTGGATGCGAGCACTGTTACTGGGGGATATGCATGTACCGTAAAAGAACTTGGCATAGTCTCTTGGGAACAGAGTGACTAATCAACTTACCTAGTTATTTTCTAAATAGCCTATGATTGTCACATGAGTGTGGTTTTAAATATTAGCCCATTAATGGCTCTTTGTCTAGTGGGAGATTGTTGGACATGCGAGCCCATGATGAGCCATTATGCAATAAATGTTATTACGAATATCATTCCCTGATCTGAAATGAAGAATAATTAATTTTCATAATAGTTCCCTTAGTACAATTAGGGTTATGTACCATGGCCATCTTAATAATCATATAGTTGTTGATTCAATTATTGAATCATAGAGGCTAGTGCTTGGATGAATATCTAAAGAGTTAGATTGAGGACTTATCAAGCACCGTCAAATGATTATTAAGAGATGATCTCCATCCTGAGTAGGAGATGACAATCCTTTCTCTTTTGGTTGATATCTAACCATCCTCGTGATGTAGGTCCTCTATATAGGAATAAAGATTCAGAGGTGTTAGATAAGTTAGGCCTAAGAGTTGACTTAACGAGATCGAGATAACCAAATTCCTATGTCGTATGTTGTCATGATATAGGCACGCATCCTTTGACCGGAGATAGATGTGTTACTATATGTCTACGTTTGTACATTTGGCAAACCAATAGGTTGATGACCTAATCAAGGTCTATACACTGACTTGCCGGTGTGCATGCAAGGGTATATGAGTAATACGATCTCTCAAAGGGATCATACACGTTCATTAGTGAACCAAAGACATGAGCTCACTCAAGAGATATTGGGAAGAATCAAATTCTGTACACAGTCGTCTCGCTTTGGAAGCTTGACTAATTTGTAGGTTTGATATATACGTTTCGAAAGTATATGATCAATACCTAAGTATTATATATGCTTTTGGAAAGTAATTGATACCGACTCCAAATGATTAAATGAGAAACTTAATGATAAAATCTTGAAGTAAATAGTGTAAAATTGATATTATACTTCTGGTTTATTCTGGGTCTTCTAGTATGCAGGATGTACAAGTATTAGGAATACCTGAGGGTGATGTGATTATAAATAGTTGTATAACCATGATGCTTCCATTCCTAGTCATGAATCTACGATTCATAATCTTTATTCATTTATTTTAGCTTAAAATACCTTATAAAACACATGCATATAACACTAACTCCATATTCTTACTAACTTGCATCTGTGTAAATAGTGTACACTTCTTACTAATTTTAACCTAAAATAAATAAAGAAAGAAAGGAAAAATAAAGGAAATAAAATAAAAAAAGAAAGGAAGACTGTATACAGGCTGAACCGAACCCCGAGAGAAGGTCAAGACTTGACCTGATCGATCAGGAATAAAGTAGGGGGAGATAAGGGTCCTTAAGCAGAAAATCAAAAAAATGTGCGTGTGTTGTTGTAAATAATTCTCACTTATTTTGTTATATCTGTATAAAACTAACACTAATTTATTTGTGCCTTAATTGACCTCAAATCAAATAACTTTCAAAATGAAAGTTGTAAACGAAAATGTGTCTTAATCAATAAAAATAATTGCACAATTAAATCATGTATAGAATAAAAGTAGGCACACTTGGAAAAGGCCACTAAGCACTAATTGAAAAATCAATTCCGACTCCATATGAACTCAAATTAAACCAATCTTACTTCCATTGGATTCTAAATTAAATTATCTTTAAAATTGTCGTGATTTCATAATTTTTGGAGTTACGAGTAAAAGGTTGGTTTTCCGGGGTGGTTTATGCAATTTCCCCATGTATTTTGTAAATATTGTATTTGTATATATTTGTAAATTATATTTAAAATAAAAATTAAAAAAATTAAAAAAAGCTAATTTCCTTATAGACCCTTGTATATAATGTCATATATGTATATAGTATATGTATATAGTTGCTATTTTTAGTTAACCATCATAAAAAAATAAAAAAATACCATTTTTTAATTCAAATAAATAAAGTGACGAAAATTCAAAAAAAATAGATAATTTTGTAATAGTTTTATCTCTTTTACTTTATCTCATGTCATCTCTTTCACCAAAAAAATCAAAAATTAATTTCAATCTCTTATCTCTTTATCCAAAAAAATTCAAAAATCAAATTTCATTCCATCTTTTCTATTTATATGGCTCCTTCTCCCTCATTCCAACTTGATCAATCTTTAGAAAGAGGAGCCCGATCTCCGAGAGAACAATTTCATCGAGAAAGTTGCCTAGTCTCCAAGCCGTCCGGTGACAGCGAGTCGACCTTGTCAAGGCGATCACGGTCCTTTTCCGCTCCTAAGGTGAGATCCACATTTTTCTTCGTACTTTTATTTAGGTTAATCGTTGTTTACTTCGTCGCATTTTTTTATTATTCATCATCATTTTATTTTTCTAGATCATCAAAAAAATCTGTCACGATTTTGATCTACCACTGACTCAATTTTTCATCTCATCTTTTCAATCTCTCCACCTTCAAATTCTACCTCCCACGATCTATCAACTCCGACCACGCACGGTAGTCAGAGAATCGGATTCGATTCTTCCATTTTTTCGCCGAATCTCCGTTCATTTTTCCGGGTTGTAAATAAATAAAAAAACTAATAAAAAAACCATTTGATTTCTTTATTTGTAACGTTTGTTTTACATGTCCATTAAAAAGAAAAATAAACATAAAAAATTAAAAAACTATTCCTCATTTTCTATTTTTTTAATATTTCAGATTTAAAAAAGAATTTTTTATTACTGTTTTCATTCAATATGTACAAAAATATAAAATTATAAAAAAATAAAACAAAACAAAAAAATTCCAGCAGACAACGGGCCGCCACCCCGCCGCCCGCGCCTTCAGATAGCGACGATCGGCCTGCTTCCCTCGCGCGCAGCATCTTCGGACAACGACCGCCAGAGGATCAGCCTGCGCCGCCCACCCCACTGGGCGTGGTCCCCTCCGTCGAGCATCACATCGCCCCCCTTCCTCGCCGCTGTCATCCGCCCATCACACCCCCAGCGCGGCCCGCCACCGCATGCTCTAGAGGCCAGCCCAGCGCGCGATCAGCCGTCCTCCGCCCAGAGCTTCCAGCCGCGCACGGGTTGCGTCGGCCAGCATCCCAACCTGTATCCTCCTCCACGCAGGCGCGCGCGCCACCGCGCCGCACCTCCCAGGCGACCCACGCGTCCATCGCCGATTCGCCGCCCCTAGTCCCGCCTGCCGCTCGCCGAAGAAGAAGAAGAAGAGGAAGGCGTCGACGACCCTGACTTCTCCCCCTGTTGGCCCCATTTTAAAGATACATAGCCAAGAAGCCCTAGATTATCAATATTTTATTGGTAAAATTACATCAGCACCCCCGGAGGTTTCTAAAAGTACAAACACGCCCCAGCACTTAACTTGGGCAAATTACATCTGAGACCCCAGACATTTTCAGATTTGCGGAAACGTCCCCGCCAACTCCTCAAGCACATGTTGGGCACTTGTTTTCTGGGTAAATTGTGAACTTTACCTTACATTTTATTTCTTATTATTTTATCAGTACAAAACTTTTGCGTAATTACATTTCAGTCCCTGAACTGCAAAACAAAAACTTATATGCTCTATTTGAATGAAATAAATGTTATTTGTGATCTAAAAATCTTGACAAAAATTGTGCTATTCTCCTGCTATGATTATTTTCTTCGCATAAATTTTTCATTGCATTTTGATTTCATTTGGTATTTTTAAAAAATCAAAACAATGTTATTTTATCTTCCTGAAATTCAAAAATTCATAAAAAATCGAAAATTTGCTTAAAAATTCCAAAAAATTAAAGTAGGCCTCTTTCATTATATTTTAATTTCTGACCAATTTTCACGTATTAATTATTTATAAAACCCAAAAAAATTGAAAAACATCAAAAAGCTTATAAAAATAATAACAAATTCTACAAAAATCCAAAAAATGTGATTTCAATTTCCGTTTGTACATAATTATTCTAGTTTATGTTAAAAATAATTGTCAGAAGTTTTGGACACTTAAAATATTTTTAAGTTCCAAATTACTCCAGGTTGTGCACATTTTCGCATTTTTTCATTGTTCGATTTTTAGAAAAATACAAAAACATCTGAAAATTCCACAACAATTCTCAAAAAACATTTCAAAACTTTTAAAACCCAAAAATATTTTTTCTGGATTTTTCTGAGCATTTTTAATAAATTGAAAAATTATAAAAAGAGTTGGTGTGCATATTTCTTGTGCTTGTGCATATTGTTCATTTTTGAAAATTAAAAAAACTTTTGCAAAATCAAAATCAATAAAAATTAACAATCAGAAAATACAAAAAAATTATAAATAAAAAAATTAAAAAGATAAAAAAACCACAAAAACCAAGGATAGTTGTCCTTTGAGATTCTTATTTTCTCTTAATTAGTTCTTGATTAATTGAATGAACCCCGGGATTTGTAGCCTCCCTGAGTTCGACCATGTCTGCTATACATGTTAATACGTAGAAAAAAATATTTTTTGTTTATCATGGGATTTTGGGGATAACAACGACATAATTTACCATTAAATTTCTTATCCTCCGAGATTTCATGCGCAATACCTAGGGAGTGATGAAACGGGCCTGGATTAGAGTTACTCCTCTCAGTAGAGAAGTAGTCTGATTTTGGTCCAAATATTGGACAATGATATGAATGTGATTCAGATGTAATGAGATGATTAAATTTGCGGTCTTAATTTAATCAAGCATCTATGGGAGGCCCGAGATCTAAATTTGAGATGTGATCTCAATATCCGAGTCACTACATACAATCGTCCTGTCCTTATCTCCAAGTATCCACAGAGAAAGCGCATTATCCTTGAAAGAGTTCATGGATAATTTCATTGTTGATATGTGTATCCGAGCATTGAGAAAAAATGATAATTAAATGTGATTTAATTATCATGAGTGATATAAATTTGATTCAATATAAGTAGAGTTATCCTAGATAACTAAATGTGATTTATTATCAAAGATGTGAATAATGTGAATGTGATTCATATTATTTGGGTACATGAGAATAGAGATCCAAGATGATTAAATGTGATTTAATTATCATGGATATGAATAATGTGGATAGCACTATCCATATTAATCATATATATTATAAATGTGATTTATAATATATAAGAGAGAGCTATTTGTAATTTACATTTGTAAACTAAATGTTGATGTGAATTGGATTCACATTGGACAATTAATTGAAAATGTAATTCACATTTTATTTTGGGCTGTGAATGTGATTCACAATTTTCCAATGGCAAGATTGCAATATTCGCAAAATAATTATGAATTATTTTTTTAGAATAATTTACAACAAGTGTTGTTGGGAATCTTGGAGATTTCCATGGAATAATGTAATCCCATGAGATTACATGAGATTGCCACAAATTCCTATATTATGGAAGGAGGCAATCTTCATTCCATAATCTCCATGTTTGATTGATTTAATTTTGGGATTGATTTATATTGATTTATAAATATATATTTAATCTGATTAAGTTACTTATTGTTATGTTTTACAACAAAATCTTGGCCATTAAAAGAAACACAAATCAATGTGAGCCATTGGATTTGTGTTGTCCAAAATATTATAAAAGGGGAGGCACCCCCTTTGCTCTTCTTTATACAACACAAGTTGGAGACATAAAAAATCATAAAAATAATAGAAAAAATTTTAAAAACCAAAAAGATTTTATTTTCTATATTTTTTACTATTTTTGGTTGTATTTATAATTATATTACTCTATATATCCTCTGTTAGATAATTAAAAGAAAAATAAATATAAAAATCTGAATTTATAAAAATAAAATATAAAAATATAAAACTATTTTTTAAAATATAAAGCAAAAATAAATTTTAAGAAAACAAAATATAAAACCCACATAAAAACAACATATAGACATATAAACAAGAATCACACAATCATTTTTGCACCTCAATTGCCTAATCTATCCTTTCTACTCCTTGTGTTCGACACTCTACACTACTTGCACTATACACATCTTTTGTAGAGCTAAATAAAATAAATCAACTCCACCCTTTTATTTCAATGTTTGATTATTATTGCATGTTAATTGTTTATCAATTGGTATTTCATCTGAAGTCTCTTCAACAACTTTTGATCCGCCTTATGTATTGACAATACTTCAGTAAAATCTCAGTTATCGAAGAGGTGGCACCAACTCCCCCATAGCACCAGGGGGGTGCAGGCAGTGCACTTTAGGTGGTGCCACTACCAGCACTCTAGTGAGTTTGAGTTGTCGCGAGCATGTGTTTGGGACCTGTGAGAGGATGGTGCTCAATAGTGTGTTAGAGAGGTCATGCACATGCATCATCGGCATGCCAAACTTTTTATTATTGTTATCATCTTATTCCCCCTATTCCATCTCATCTCTCCAGCATTGGATCTCAGTGATCAAATTGGTGAAGGTTGATGAAGTCAGTGATAAGGTCCTCAATGATTAGATTGGGATGCTTGGTAGAGAGAGGAGAAGGAAGAAAAGGGGAAGATAAGAAGGATAGATAAGGGAGGGAAATCCACAGTTGGATTTGATGTGATTTGATTAACTCAACTTTAACCCAATTAAGTTAATTCAATAATTGTCAAATTAATGTAAGGGTTGGAGGGGGTAAGACGGAGCAGGTTTACACAGTCGAGGAGATAATAACGATGTTTACAAGGTCGAGAAGGTAATATACAATTATTCTAGGGTTTGTGGTATAAAAATACCTATTATTAATAAGGCCCTATTTATGTATAAACATATCTACAAATTAATCAAGTTGTTATTGATTTTTATAGGAGAAAAATAAACAGAACATATACAATATATGCAATATGTACAAAAAGAGAATTAGGATTTTATTGAGGACTTAATATACATTAAATAACATTGATTATGTACAAGGTATGCCAATGTTTAGCTTAGCTTTTTAAGGGTTTTATTGAGTGATTTATTAAGGGGATTGAGCTAAAAAGAGCAATAATGTCAAAGAATCATGGATTCATTAATCACGTATTTGTAATACCTTGTTAATATAATCTCTCTTAATTATTGTGATCTGAATTTTATAAATAATATTATCTTGTCAACTTAGATAATTATTTTATCCTATTCAACTAAGGTTGTTATGCATATACTCTCAAAGTTCTCTACGAGAAGCCCGTTGTGAAAGTCTCAAGCGGTGATGCAGCTAGATCAATTGTAGTGGTGACTTTGTTATTTGATCTAAAGTTGTGACTTTGATGTGTGATCCAAGGTTGTAAGTTATGTGTTTGTAATCAGTTGAGATAACCGCTTAAATGTCTCAAGATATAATAGAAAAGTTGGTTGGCTCAACTAATCGAAAATCCCAAGCCAAGAAGGATTGGATTGTAGTTTTTACCCATGTGAGTTTCCATGTAACATTCTATGCATTGTGATTGTTGATTTTCTATTTTTGACTGGATTTAGTTGCTTGTCATTTGATTCAGCAAAAGTTGTATTTTGTCATTCTTCATTCACCCCCTCTCGAGTGTATTCAATTAACAAGTTCTATCATTTTGGACATGATTTATTAATTAATTAATTTGTAAAGAATGTTAAATATACTTGTTTAATTCATATAACTTAATGAGAACCCATTTTAAATTTAGTTTTTATGTAGTTGAGCTAAGTAGTGCCAAACGTTTACATAAGAATCACTGAAAAATATTGTGTTGTAACTCCCATGGAACTTTTGTAATATTTACAGTATTTGATTTATTCCAAGTGCATATTAAATACAATTGAAAATTAGAAATTCCAAGGTAGATCTTTTGATTCTATATATGTCTAATTTTTGGTATATTTTTATTCCACAATTTGCTTGACTTAAAAAATTCAAAACAAAAAAAAATCACCCTTCACGTTGTTTAATTTTGATTTCATTCATATCACTGCAAAAAATTCTCAAAATAATTAGGTTAGGATGCCTTTACATAGTTGTATTTAAGGTATTCTAGTTTGTACTTATATTACACATTTTGTCTACAAATAAAAGCAATAGTTGAAAACTTGCAAAAGTCACTAAAATATTTCATATAACCTCAAAATAAAAAATATGGCTTTGGGAACATTAGGAGATTTTAGAGAAAAATACAATCTTCAATTAATCTATAATTTTTAGATGCAATTTGATTTCTAAGAGTCCATATTTATCTTATATTTTTATTTTTAATTTTATTTTATCTTTTCATTTTATTTACACTTTTATATCTTTTAAAAATTGATTTAAATAATTGCAAAATCTAAAAAACTCCGTATATGTATCCTTACTTTTCTTTTATTTTATTCAAATGTTATTTATTTTTAAACCCTAATCCCTTATCTGTCTTATATAGATACAATCTTTATATTATTAGCATTATAATGCATATTAATAGTATATTTTAAAAATAAATAAAAAACTTTAAAAGTTAGAAAAAGTAAAATAAAGGATTTATCGAAATCCGAAAATCAACAAAAACATAGGCATACACATATAAGTGAGACATTGAATTCGTACATGATTGACACATCTAGATAGTATATTGCCTCCTTGTGTTCGGCCTAGATGCAAATGTATAGAAAAAATAAGTATCAAAATACATTTTATTTGATCAATCGAATTGACTTGGGTATGACAACATGTTGTATTTAGCATATTAATGTTTTCTGGTTATTAGTGACCATGAAAGTATATATCCAACATCAATTTTAGGTTTGCAATCTTATGAACTTCTGATGATTTGAGAGTAGAATCATGCCATGTTGTTTGCCACATGGTAAAGGAAGGACACTATACATTGCCATGGTAGAGTTTTGACTTGCAATAATGTTTGGTATCAAAAAGTCAATTCCTTTTATAAAATCCAAATAATGATGAATATCATTATTTCACATGGGTGAAAGAAGCTCACATGCCCTATCTTCGAAGAGTAGACTAGTACTGATTTCCCTCAACAAGCTTTCGCTCAGATGCATTAAACCACTCATCACCATATTCATGATCTTCACGAGAAGTAGATCCTCTACAATTAATTAGTAAAGTTGTTCACATAAACTATGAAAGCACTCCTAGTCCGCCACATGATGGTCAACATGATTCATTGGCAAGATGATCTATGCAAGCCCCTATTCACTCTATTGAGCTCTATGAGTCCCCTTACCACAATTCTGCTATGCTAGTCCATGAGCTCCATGAGTCTGCCGCAGTGTTGAGCTCCTCAAGCTCGCCACTCTACTATAAAAATAAAATAATTTCAATGCTAAATTGGATTGATTGCCTGATTATGTTTCGGATGTGTATGGTTAAATTTACTCAAAGATGGTTAAGTTAGTGGATCAAGTTGATGGCAACGACTAATGTAGTAAATCATGAAAGAATACATCAGTCGTATTTGAGGTCGTAAGTAATGTACGTACATCAAAGTACGCAAGGCACTAGGCAATGGAGCGCACCTTATCATTTCTGCAGTTGGATTAGATCCAACGGTTTACATATCAATAAGTCATCTCTTCGGAGCCGCAACCCTTCCCCTTTGACTCGTGTCGTCAGAAGCTTCCCCCAAATCCCTCCTCAAATGTCTTTCTGCTGCTCGATTGCCACCGTTCCGTCCCATCTCACATTCCACGCCGGATCATATTCGCGGCCGTGATCTTGAAAGCCCCCCCTACTTCAGCGATCTGCGATCGACCCAAATGAGAGACCCTCGATCTGGATTCCTAAGGTGCTTCCTTTTCCCCTCTTGACCTAATTTACGCGTTTTCCATGCCGTCGTGATTTTGTTCTGTTTGCAATGTTCAATAGCTTGTCCACTGATGTTTGTTGATTCGACTATCCCTCGAGCATTTCCTGATGCTCTTCTGCTGTTGATTTTGGGATATCTTCTGGTGGTTTCATTTTTAGGGTTTCCCTGTCGGTCCAGATATAGATTTCAATGTGGAATTTGCTGCTTTTTCCGTGTCTCTGAAGTGCCCCATTCAGCTATCTCCTCTATTGGCGGGGATTGATAAGGATTTCTTGAGCGGTTATTGAATTTCGGGCTCAGATGTCATCTCCTCGACAAATTCCCCGTGTGCACAGTTCGGAGATAAAGTTGCTTATATTGAATAAGCTTGGTAGAAAGAAGGCTGAGAATTACTTTTTTCTTCTCAAGAGGTTGCTAAGCCTGAAAATTACCAAGGTGGAGTTTGACAAGCTGTGCTGCAGTACCATCGGGAAGGAAAACATTGCACTTCACAACTTGCTGATAAGGACCATTCTTAAGAATGCTTGCATTTCGCATTCGGCACTAGAGAGAGAGACTAACACTGGATTATCTAGGAATTCAAAGGTTTCGAGTGGTTTCTCAAGTGATGTGCTTGTTGCATCTTCTCGAAGAAGGGTGCCCATCAGTAGTAATGATCGAGGGCTTAAGGACCGTCCAAGCCCACTTGGGCGTAGGGGGAAGGTCCATTATGATGTAACACGTGAAATAAGTAATCCTTGTGATCCGCAGAGGCCCCAGGAACTGATTTCCATTGGCAGCAAAGCTTTTATGGAAGTTGTGTCAGTGGAAGATGGTGAAGAGGTGGAACAAGTGAGAGGAAGCCCGGGTGTTCAGAGTAGAAGCCCTGTAAGGGCCCCTCTTGGCATTCCTACTAGACTTGATGTTTCTACAAGAAAACATTGCAGGAGGGGATCCGGAATCGGCTTTCATCTTCTTCAGCCATATGAACTGGAAACATGCTGCCGAAAGTCCGAACTGCCTGACACAAAGGCCTTGAGAAAAAGGATGGTGAGTAAGATGGAACAAGAGGGTCTTAGCTTAACGGTTGGAAGTTCTGATGTTTTAAACACATCATTGGATATCTACCTGAAAGAAATAATAAAACCATGTATTGAATTAGCAAGAGCAAGATGTTGCGGTCAATCTGTGAATCTGATTGATGGCACTGCTTCTACTGATATGTGTGCAACATTGCAAAAGCAGTATGTACAGAGGTCAAATAAATCTGTTTTTGTGTCCATGCAAGATTTCCGATCTGCTATGGAACTGAATCCCAGGTTACTTGGACAAAATTGGCCTCTTTGGCTTGAGAAGATAGTGTCAAGGCCAGCTAATGCATTTAGGGATGACAAATTTTGAGTGAAAGTTTTCCATAAATTGGGTTGGCCAAGATAGAAAATACTTTTAACAGATACAGATGCCTCAAGGCATGCACAGTCTGTTTTACCTAGTGCAGATTTATGGATTTCTTATGAGATACAATCATTAACATCATTTCAATCATTAACATCATTCCCTTTGTACTAATATTTTGCTGGAACTTGAGAGAGATCATCTCCCTGAGCATGCGTGGGGAGAAAGCATGCAAAGAACAATAAAGTTGGTGGTGGTATCACGATCAATCGAATATATGCGAACGCCACTTCATTTCCCTCTGTGCCGCTGTGCCATGTAAGAAGAATATTTTCATTTTGTTATGAATTAACTTTCCCCAAGGTGCTCACTGTCTAGATTAAGTGATTGTTTCCCTTGTTGCCTGCTTGATCAGATCTGCTTACCAACATTTTGTATGGATGGTTTATAGATTGGTCACTTCAAGTTTGCCTTCTGCATCTCTACCAGATAAGGGGATTATCGCTCTGTTATTAATTAACCCCCCCCCCCCCCCCCCCGCCCCCCAAGGTCCTCACCGAACAGACCAAGTATTTGTTTACCTTGTCGCCCACTTGCTTAGATCTGCACATCTCCCAGATCATGTTATTTTCTATTCCACTCTGTTTCCCATTGAAACACAATGTAAAATTAACCCACTTATTGCCTTATTATTCTCATTTGTAATGGTGCTGGACGGAAGCATGATTAAGTTTGTCATGGTTGCTGCTGTTTATTATATACTAACGGTTCATTCTGGTTCCTCCACTGTTTTAACTACAAATATCCCGTGCACAACCCATTCAGATGAGTGACCCTGTCATAAAATGCATCCTTATATCTGTATAATTCCTTATTTTCCTGTCCAATTTAGTGGCAGAGATAGCCCA
Organism: Ottelia alismoides; assembly: GCA_037367405.1. NCBI lineage: Eukaryota > Viridiplantae > Streptophyta > Magnoliopsida > Alismatales > Hydrocharitaceae > Ottelia > Ottelia alismoides. Next base: position 2,168,620 of record JAZKJV010001092.1, on the reverse strand, counting down.
ACCAGTCTTATGGAAATGTAAGTAAACTTTCTGTTACCTAGCATTTTACCTTCTTGTTATCTTTACGATAAACTTGTTTATAGAAGCCCTACTTGCATTAGCTGACGTCCATTGTGTTTGGAAACAAAAAAAGTTTTGGTTCACCGTGGCATGAACATACAGTTCCTGTAGCCAGACGATTCACTGTATAACCGGTTGGAGAATCATGTGATCTCATCTGTATGATAAATGCACATCTTACCTGAAGCTTTATATGGTGTAAGAAAACATCTCATTTTCCAATCTTCAGTAAAGATCTGCGGACTTTCCATGATCTGGATAATCCAACAAAATTTATTTCCACTTTTAGTAAGGTTGGCCACATGTATTTTTTACTTGCATACGGATATGATTTGGATCGCCTCTGCTCTAGATAAAAAACCATATTCTATCGGAGGTATTGTATCCTTCAGAAATATCGCAAATGCAAACAATGTCCTGACGTTGTCTGCTCCCGTCACATTTTTCATCATATGTCGATTAATCCAAAATTCATCTTCAGAAATATCGCAAATGCAAACAATGTCCTGACGTTGTCTGCTCCCGTCACATTTTTCATCCTATGTCGATTAATCCAAAATTCATCTTGTTTTAAATTCATTTAAATGTGAATGGTAATATGATGTGGTATCTAAGCTTGCTTACCAGGAATCATTGCCGGACTTGGATAAGTCTCTATACTTATTTTATACGTAATCTATTGAATTGTAATAACTTCTCCGAAGGTGAACATGTTAATTTGTATTAAAACTGTATTTATAAGATATGGAATTTTGGTAGTTTTGCATATATGCACATGTCATTATTAGCAATTATACTTCAACATGAATGAAAATATATTCACCTTTGCAATTTTATAGTATATGCTAATTGTTGGGCGTGATGCGTGTGGAGTGCATAAGCAAATGCCCAGATAAGCAAGCAAGGAAACGAACACAAGATACAATTTACAAGGTTCATCCGTAATTGAGCTACATTCTTGGTAGAGATCCTTGGTAGCGGTTGATAACGGCAGTGGGTCCTTAAATATGGTGGCTGATTTCCAAATACTAAATCCAGTGGAGGTTTATATAGTACATCATAGAAACAAATCTTTGTGAATAGACGGATTCTCAAATCCGATAAATGGACAGATTTTCCAAATATTCTTAAATAAAAAGATCTTCATATTTGGATGAATTTTCTAATGAAAAAATTGATCAAGTAGAATTTGGAAGAATCGCTAGATCAATTAGTCCAAATAGATCCCAATGATAAATTAGGATTCAAATTATATTAGCAACTACTAGACTCTGTCACGATTTGAATTCTAGATAGTAACAAAATCACTATTAGGCTCCATCATGGGTTGAATTCAGAGATAGGAGTGGAAGCTATTGCTGGACTTCATCGTTAGTTCTAATAATAGAAAAACCACTGCTAGACTCGATCATGAGTTGAATTCTCAAATAAAAAAACATTGCCCAACTCCATCACATCATTTCTCTCCAAGGACTAGTGCTTGATTATGTGTCAATTGTCGAACCCGTTCTCTCCAGTAAACTTCTTAATCATGATATTCTTGAAAGGGAGGTTTGACCTCTCACATCACAAACACGAAAAAGATGACTCAAGTTCAACCAAAGCTCATCAAATGAACGATTTAGCAATTATATAACAAAAAATTGATTGCACGAAACCTCATTGTTGTGAAAATTATTTCAACACTATTTCATGAACACATGAGAAATGAATTGATATGCTTGATGCATGTAGTTTTTAAAGTAAGAGATCTCCTGAATCAAGTTCAATCCAACGGAGCTTGTACTCACGGGTGAGATGATGAACACAATCTTCCTGCGAACTTGAGAGATGGTTCTCTCTCCACCAAAGGTGATACAAATAGATCACCTTTCTCTTGATTTTATCTCACCAATGCGAGTCCTTTCAAGAGAATGAAGAGCATAAAGGAATACATATCCTCTCACAATTGGGTACGCCAATGGGAGAGGTAATGGGGTTGTGGTGTACTACCACAATGGGGATAGAGTGGATTATAAGGGAGGACCACTTGAGAGATGTAGAGGGTGTGGACTCTCTGCTTTCTTTCCTCTTTGGAAAAGGACTAGAATGTTTGAATTGAATGAATGAGAAAGGAGGCCGAGTCTTCCTTTTATAGCCATAGGGTGGACAACCATGTAGAGATTATGTGGGGATTTTTCTCCCTCTGCAACTGATCTATATGCTTCTTTTCTTTCTTCTTATACATTTCCACCTTTTTATAGAAGCTGACTTCCTCTTGTTTTATGAAAATATATACCAATCATTGATTTTTGTCATCAAGTGAATAATATGAGTAACAAAATCCTCTAACCTTCAGAATAATAGCAATGAGAGACTCCAAGGGATTATTTTGTAAAATGTAGAAACCCCTACTATAATATATAGGGGGCCAACAAGAAATCAGGTTCTGTGTAATGATCTAGAATGAAGAGTTAAGTTGTGAGATCTGGTTTTGCAAGAAGGTAACATACATATCTCTTTCATCAACATGAGCTCCTTCAGGGAGAGAGTGAGGCAAGCCTCTTCAAATAAAATATTACCAAAATATCAACTCATTTTTCAATTTTTAATTGAACTTGGTCTTTCATAATTTGTGGAATTATCTCTCATGATATTTTCCATTTATCATTTTGATAATTATTGAGTTATCACTTTTGATAATTTTTTAATTATGTCATGATTATTCTTGAAATATATCTTGAAGCAAACCTTTAATTTTCTCAAGATAATTCTACAACTATATTTATGAGGACAATTCTTACTTATCTCTATGACACTATTAGAAAATTATCCTCCCTATTGATGCCAAATTCATTAGTCCAATAATAAAATGTATATCCAATTTATATATATTTAATGAGTGAATGTGAATTCAAGTCACATCATGATTATATGTTGTGTGGATCACATTAAATAAATCCCAATAAAAAAATATGAATCACATTCATAATATTATTGATTATTATGGATACATATCTACATTAATTAAATGTCAACAATGTGAATTATATTCATATTTTCCCATATAACTACTCAATGATAATACAATTTATTATCTTGATTATCAATTTCTCATTGTCTTGATCCAATTAAGATTCTTGTGCAACATTCACATATACTTGGTGATAATAACAAATAGATTGTATAGGTCATGTTTACTGACTTGAAAATTAGATATCTATTATCTAAATCTTAGATAATATATCAATTATAAGGATTCAAACCATAAGTTCGTGGATCATGACACCAATAAGGGGAGTGAATAGTGGTTTAAGGCATTTCCTGGAATATCCAGCAAGCACAGCTCCAATCAACCAAGCAATCCAATAAGTACACTTTGCACAGATCTTTAGTGTGGCAAATAATCTTAGTAAAAACCATGATCTGAATCTTCTTGACTTAGGATTTACCGATTAGCCGAGCTACTCAACTGCACTAAGCTTGGGATATTTTCATGGATATCTCAACTAATTACAAAGCAGATGCTTCACAATCTTTTATCAAACACCAAGATCAACACTACATATAAGATATTGAAGCCCAAGAAGAAGAACATATAAACTTTGGCTTTCATATTGCTTCCTTGGATATCTCATGTCCAAGAGCTTTAGTGCAACTTAGGATCAGACACCTAAAGTCTTGCAGAAAGATTCTAACTAGAAACAAATAGATAGAGCAATAATCTTTTCCAGAGAGATCTTCACAGATATCAAAAGTAATTTCCAAATTAAGAACACCGATCTCAAGAGAAAAATAAGTATAATACAAATTGCACTAAGATTCAAAATAGTGGCATATCAATTATATCATAGATATAGCGCATGCGAATAATAAACATTAAACAAATAATAAATATCATTGCATTGAGAAGGATACCAAAATTACTCTAACTCCAATCAAAACAACTTGAGAGAAGGAAAGCGATCGAACTCTGTTGAACTGGAAAACTTTGCTTCAAAACTTTCAACCAAAGTTTCTTCTCAAAAGATCGGCTAAATCGATGAACAAGAGAACAAATATCAAAGAAATCACTCAGACAGAGCTTCTCACTTTTCTTGAGAATGTATGAGTGATAGCTCGAGTTGTGTGTGTTCTAACAATGGGTATGGGGTCCCTTATATAGGGGTCCAAGAGAATATGGCCATTGGAAACAAAACATACAAAATTTCATATATGATTTCCTAATATGATTGATCAGGTTAAGGTGTATAATTGATCATTTGATGACCATTGGAAGGAAATTCAAAATATGATCAATAAGTTCAACAATTGTGATCAACAAGGCCTGATCGATACGCAGAATTAACATGATTGATAGGTCATGATCGATCAGTGACAAAGGATGATCGATCAATTCATGAATACTTGATCTCCTGATTTAGAACCTTCCAATTGAAGCTTTCTTGATGTTACAACTTTGTAAAATAATACTAATAAATAATTGCAACACTTTTGAACAAAGACAAGCAACAAACGTGAATTTCTGCTTCTCTTAAAGACAATGACTCTCCATAATCTTATCAATCTAAAATCCACACTTACACTACTGCAATCACAAAAATTATGCGAGTGACTACGATATAATCTTGTGTGTAATCGTTATAATCATGGAGAAATAATGAACTAGTGATCTCTCCATTTTTAAAGATGACAAAATCTATTCAAATCGACAATACAACAGAGTTGTAATCACTTAAGCCAAGCGATTTTAAGTTGAACATGATAAGTAATGTATACCACAATAAATTATCAAATAAAAATAATTTGAATGTCAAATGTTCAAACTTTGATTATACTTGCTCCCCCATACTAAAAGAATTATAAACCATCTCCTTGATTCTTTTTCGAGGTGTAAGGCGAGTAATGGTTGTTAAACATCTCGACAATATGTGTTTTACCTTTTTCTCCCCCTTCACTAGACAATCCATTATTCTTGAAGTCTATTTTAGGCTTGAATTTCATTCTCCCTCTTTTGTGATTAATTAAAAAGATAGACAAAGAGAGCGAAAAACATGCATAATTCATTAAATACATAAGGAACATATTACAAAAATATTCGCGGCTTATAAACTATAGTTCCATACAATAAAGACATGAAAAAAACACCAAACTAAAGACCAGGATTCTAAGAAAAGAAATAAAAAACACTATAAGAGAAAAGACTATAACTAATCCGAAGTGGCATTCTTTCCATCCTCATCACCTCTGTGGGAGCGCTTGGCCTTCTTTCCATGCTCGATGACATGATGAGTATCAAAACTATACTCGTATTGAGGGGTGCCAAACTCCTCTTTTCGAATGCAGTTTCAGTCTCTGCTTCTATTTCTTCTTCTGAATCATGCACATGCATATGGAGGTCCTTACATTAGCGAGATGAAGTGGCACCCGGTCCAAAAGGTCAGGTGAGGACTAAGAGGGAGAAGGGGCTTGCTAAGGCATACTATGACAAGAACGAACATGAGTTACATTATGCATGGGTGGTAGAACAAGAGGGTTTATTGAGATATGCATCCGACGTATCTGGTTGGATAAGCGATATAACATCTTTTATTGATCATTCACGAATTGAGCATAATTTTTAGAGAATATTGCCTTCTCTTGCTAGAATCCCATAATGGCATCGAAAATCTCTTTGTTCCGGCAGAGCTTGAGAGAGTGAACGTTGATGAGGGCTTGCTGAAGTAGACGCTCCTCTAGAGCAGGATGGTATTCCAGATAGCCCCAAGTAGATTCAAAGGCTAAAGGCAATGGGAGGACTGACATGGTTATGAAGTTGGAGAAGTAAGGGGCCAAGGTAGGTATGATGGGTGTGGATCCAATAGTGGTCAGGAGCGACTCAATATCTAGCTCGTCTACATCGATGGTGAACAACATCAAGTCCACACCCAAGGGTCTAACTCAAGTGATGCAGGCCGAGTCACGAGAGATGTGGACTACAAAGTGGTGGAGGATGTGGGTCACTAGAAATCCTAAGGAAAGATAAATAAATGGTCTATGGAAAATGATGTAATACATCTAATGGTACCCGTTGAAGGGCTTAATAAAGATGAAGGCAAAGATCGAGGCTTGGATTTTTAGGGCCGCATTGGTCTTTTGGTTACTAAAGCACCTGGAGAACACTCAATCAAGGAACCTAGGAAAGGCCTAAGGTTCTAAGCTTGGAAGGTCTTCCTAAAATTTTGCACAAGCATTAGGGCTTCCTTAAGCTCATAATTATCTAAGGGGTCAATCACCTCGTTGAGGGTAAGGTCGATGTTAAGGAAACCTAAGATGGAGGCGATGAAGGATGTGTCGACTACAAAGGTGGGCCACTAATGGTCATCCTAAGATGGTAGGTTGAGGAGTCATCAATGTTCTCAAGATTCACATAGAACTCGATGATCGCATTTTAATAGATAGAGTCTATCAAGGACTCCATGTGTCATGGGAAAAAGATTAGGTCGAACAAATTGCAAACGTTATTAAGGTCAATGATTCAGCTAAAGGTCAGAAAGTGCTCCCTAAAGATTGGCCAGAAGATTGGTATAAAGGTCATCATGGAAAGACACGAGTAGTCTTCGATCCGATCACTGGATGAGGCAGATTGGAGGAGGAAGCAACCTTTGATCTCTTGGGGGCCATCTTTAGCTCTACAACAAGTTCCTATAGAAATATGAACCTTAAGACATGGATTGGATCTAATAATAGATAAAAAAGAATTGAAAATAGGTAATCTAAACTTATAGATGATCGATCAACTTATGAAGATGATCAATCCGGGATTGTTAACCAACTTTTGGAGAATGATCGATCAGGCCTTTTCCAGGGCTTGAGGAAACTCAAATTTGGTGGACACTCTCTTGCTTGTTATGCGATAGGAGAGTGAGGTTTTGGGGAGCTATTTAAAGATGTTTGGAGGGATTGAGATTATTCTCTTATTTTGAGCAATACTAATGCATCCTTCTTTCCAAGTAAAGATATTTGATGTCTCATGCAATTAGACAGCGTGTAGGTCTGAAAAAGAACGGGTAGGTGTAGCTTTCAAGCTTGTCCTCACACCAAAAATCCAAATTTTGAATTTTGAATTTCAACATAGATGATCGATCAGTTCTTGTAACATGATCGATCAGGTATGATCAATCAGTGCCTAACTAATGATCGATAATGGGTGATTGATCAGACCTATTTTATAATCATCATATGTGCCCTAATTTGAGATCTTATTTGTGAATTTAAAATTCAAAATATATGAATCAATTTGCACAACCCTAAGTCTCTTCTAATAGTCTAAAATTGTGATGCAACTAAGGGTTTTGTAAAAATGTCTACTAGATACTTGTATGTTAAAATGTAATCCAAACAGATCTCACCTTTCTAATTATTTTCTCTAAGATAGTGATGTTTAACAACAATGTGTTTTATCCTAGAGTGGTTGATCGGGTTCTTAGCCAAATTGATAAAACTATTAATGTTGTCACATAGAATTCTATTCTTGCTAAAAGTCTAGAGTGGTTGATCGGGTTCTTAGCCAAATTGATAAAACTACTAATGTTATCACATAGAATTCTATTCTTGCTAAGAGTCAAACCAAAATCAGAGAGTATATTTTTCATCCACAATAGTTGAGAACATGCTAGTGAGTTTGTTTTTTCTGGAAAACCAATAAATAAGGACATTTACTACGAATTGGTCACCTGTACTTTTTTGATCCGTACGCCTGCCAGCACAATTCACGCTGCTATATCAAATAAATCCATTGAATGCATCTTTGGATGAAAAAATCCAAATCTTTTGTAAAAAAAAGGATAATGAAATATTATTTTATGTCTTTTAAGTGACTTTCTTTTTATGTTGACTACAATCATGCAGCTAAACAAATACAAAATAGTATATCTGGTCTGCTTATAGTTTAATAAAGCAAAGAACTGGTCACACCTCTGTAAATTGTTGGTCGAGAGGCTTACTGAACCCGTCAAGGTCAAAATGATTTACTGGAGCAATCAGAGTAGATTTTCTTCAAACCTTGTCGAAACCAAACCTTGCTAGAGTCTTGTTCATGTACTTTCGTTGCAAGAAGAAAGTACCGGACTCTATTTGGTTGATATGCGATCCTAACAAAAACTTTCATTCTCCCATCATGCTCTTCTCGAACTGTTCCTACAACTTTGAGAGAAATCCCTGCAAAGAATTACATTAGTGGATCCAAACATAATATTGTCAACATAAACTTACACAATCAATAAATAAGACAAGATATACTTCATAAATAAGGTGCAATCTACTTTACCTACTATGAAACTTGAGATGAGAAGAAATATTATGAGTCGATCATACCACACTGGAGGAGCTTTATTTAGTCCATAAAGGGATTTTCAGAGCTTGAAAACATATTATGGTCTCGATGGGTCTTCACAACCAGGTTGTTGCTTTACATGAACTTCTTCTTTATGAATTTGTTTAAGAAAGTGATTTTAGCATCCATTTTACACAGCTTGATTGCCTTGAAACACGAAAAAGATAACAACATTCTGATTGACTCAATCCTTGCAACAAGTGCATAGGTTTCATTGAAATCAATTCATGCCTATTGAATATATCCTTGAGAAATAAGCATTATCTTGTTCCTAACAAATATTCCTGACTCATCCAATTTGCTCTTAAAAATCCACCTGTTTCTGATAACTGTGTAGTTTTCAGGTCTAGGCACAAGCTCCTATACCAAGTTTCTCTCAAATTGAATATGCTCATCTTGCATTGCCATTAACCAAGATTCAATATTGCAAGCTTCGTTAACAGACTTCGACTCCGTAGAGGATGCAAATGCAGATAGTGTAAATAATTTTGATTGTGATCTTATTTGGATTCATTTAGATTTGTCCCCAATCACCAACTCTATTGGGTGATCTTTGACGAAGCTAAAATCCTTGGGTAACCCATGCGAATTATTATTGTCAAGGACTCTAGAAGGATCTACTTGAGCATCTTCCTCAATTTTAATTCCTATAGCTGAGGAGTTTTGCTAAAGTTCTCATTAAATGAAATATTATCTACTTCCACAATAGTCATTGGTTTATTATTGAATAGCATGTAAGATTTGCTTCGTAAAGAGTAAGTTAAGAAGATTCATTGTTCACTTTTCAGGTCAAATTTATTAAGATTATCCCTAGTGTTAAGAACACGACATTTACTTCTAAAAACATGGAAATAGCCTATCCTCGGTGATTGTCCGAAGTATACCTCAAATGTGTCTTCTTTAATCATCCTAGTAGGATCAAAGTCCTGTTTAAGACATAGCAGGCTATGTTTATAGCCTATGCTTAAAAATATCTAGGCAAATCAGATTCCCATAGCATTGTATGGGAGCATTCTTGAAGATTGTGATTTTTCTATTCTATTACGTTGTTTTGAGCAGCTGGCCCAGATGAAGAAAACTCATGCTTTATCCCATCCTTAGCACAATAAGCAGTAAAATTTTTATTCTCGGTCTCCACCACGATCACTTCTTAACCTGGTGATTGTAGATACTTATTCATTCTGAATCCATTTGGTTAGCTTCTCAAATTTTAAGAAAGCTAATTTATTGTACTGCCAAAAGGCAATCTAGCGATGTACACATCGAATCTAAGTGTGTATATGCTTTAATGCATACCCCCTTAAGAAATAAGTCTAGTGTGTCTTCCTCAAGAACTTCAAACCATAAGAAGAAAACACTACTTTAAAACCCTTATCACATATCTGATACACTCAAGAGTTTGTGTTTCAGACCATTAGCAAGGCTAAAATGATTGATAAGAGTTAAATGGTTTCCATCTGTACCTTCGCCAATTAAAGTACTTCTATGATTATTGCCAAAAGTGATAATCCCACCAGCTTTTCCTTTGAGGGTGAGGAAGAGATCCTTGTCTCCGGTCATGTGCCGCGAACATCTGTTATCCATTATGCACTTGATAGTACGGTCTTGCTTGGTATCTTGTGAATACATTATGAGCATGAATGGACATTCAATTGTTCTTTTGTGAATAACCCTAGGTTCTGCAAAATAGTTGACGGGCTTTGTCATTACACATTATTTGCGGTTCCTTGGAGGATTAGGATGGTTCCTCATATTTCTCCTTTGTTCCATGACCATCTTGGCTTTAACCAGACTTTGAATTTTCTTAGCAGGTAAAACATGTTTATTTTTAATGTCACGACCCCAATTCTGGGTCATCTGATCCTCCCATATCTGGATATGGTTACTCAGTAATAATTTATTCAACAATCACAACTAACATTCAGAAACAGGCTGCAATAAAAATTCTAAGAAGGAAGTATTTCATCACCTTTCCATTCACAAAATAAAAAGTTTACATGATACATTGTACCACTATAACTATTTACATGTACATCAGCTAAAAAAGAAATATACTAAATGTTTACCAACTACCTTATAGAGTAATGCTACTATGACTGGCTAGATGGCTACTATCCCTGTGATGATTCTCCAATGCCTGTTGGGTTTTCAGAAAATATAGGACAAAGATTAGCGAGTGCTAAGTAACGAAGAAGAGAAAACTGAAGAAAGTAGTAGTTTAGCAAAACTTATTATACAATAAAGTTACATTTCTTCTTATTAGTTTAAGTTCTATTTTTTCTATTCCACATTAGAGATTAGTGTAGGGAATTCCTCACCATTCATAGACTCTAAAGATGTGGACACTTCGGGATTTGGAGATTTTATTAATTTGGTGAGCTTATGCTGCCACACCTAGCCCCAACCAATCCTCCAATACTACCCTTTAAGGTTATGAGAAAAACCTTAAGTACATCACTGAAGCATGAATATCGCATCATATGGAATTTAAGAAATTTTAAATGATGAAACCACATCATCGAAGAACACTTCTTAGATCGTTTCATCTAAACCACAATGTAGATATCAGAATACCTCTTAAAGTGTGGTTAAGATCGAAGTCTCTAAATGAGAGACCACCCATCTCAAGTCTGACCCGACGTAGGAGGCACTTGTGAGCGCATTGATGAAACGTGTCCTTCTCGTAATTCAACATATTGATTAAATGACGGGTCTCCTGATTTTCTCACATGAAATCCTAAGTCTTCTCTGTGTACTAGAAGCACCGAGGAAGACAAAGTTTCACGAGCGGCCGAAGCGACGACACGATGGCATTATGATGACGACGATCCTCTCTAGGTCACAAGTTGAACAACCACTTTAGAGAGAGAGGAGGGTGTATGATGATGAGAGAGAGCTTGTGAATTATATGTTGTAAAAAAGAGCTAGGGTTGCCTATTCTTTTATAATATTTTGGGAGTTCATGGATCTCAATCCTTGGACACCACAAATCCAATGGTTGAGATTGATTTGTGTTTCTTTCGATGGTCATGATTTTGTTGTAAAAAATATAACAACAACTAATTTAATTTAATTAAATATATTGAATAATCATCTATATAATTACTTCAATCAATCAAGAGATAATAAAGGATTAGGAGTCTCAACCCTTCCTACTATAAGGGGGATGACCACCTTGAATCAAAACTCAAGGGTGACCGTCCATCTTCCCTACATGGAAAGGGGAGATCCTTTTCCTATTTTATGAGATTAAGAATCTCACAGTATCCTTTAATTATTTACAACAACTTTTGTTGTAAATTATTTCAAAAAAATAATTCCAAATTAATTTGTGAAATATCAATCATGTTATTGGAAATTTATAAATTCACAACCTGAAATAAAATGTAAATTATATTTTAATTAATTGTTCAATGTGAATCCAATTCACATCAACATTTAAAATGTAACATTATCTACAAATAGCTTTCTCTTATAAATTACAAATCACATTTATAATATATATATGATTAATATGGATAGTACTATCCACATTATTCATATCCATAATAATTAAATCACATTTATTTATATTGGATCATCATTCTCATGCATCTAAATAATATAAATCAAATTCACATTATTCATAATTATTAAATAACATTTAATTATCCATTTCTCAATTCTTGTATACACATTTATCAATGGAATTATTCTTGAACTCTTTCAAGAATAATGTGCTTTATCTGCGGATACTTGGAGATAAGGACATGGAGATTATTCGTTCCATGTATAGTAACTTGGATGTTGATATCACATCTAAAATCCACATCTCGAGGATATCTCATAGATGCTAGATTAAATTAAGGTTGTAGGTCTAATCTTCTCATTGTATATGAATCACATTCAGATTAGTGTCCAACATTCAGACTTAGATCAGATCACTTCTCTACTGAGAAAAGTCACTAAAATCTAAACAATTCATCACTACCTCGGAATATAAGAGTCATGGTTATACAATCGTTTAAGATCAAATCACCCTAAGTTATATTTAATACATGTACATCCTGCATACTGGAAGACCCAGAATAGACCCGAATATATAGATCAATTTACACTGTCATCTTCAGGGTTTTTTCATTAAGGTTCCCATTCGATCATCGGAGTTGGTATTGATCATATACTTTCCAAAAGCATGTATCATACCTAGGTATTTATCATATACTTTCCAAAAGCATATATCAAACATACAAATTCAGTCATGCTTCCAAAGCTAAACGAGCGTGCACAGAATTTGAATCCAATATCTCCTGAGTGAGCTCATGTCTTCCAGTTCAGTATTGGACATGTATAATCCCTTTTAGAGATCATATTACTCATATTCCCTTGTATGCACACCAACTCGTTGGTGTATAGACTTTGAATAGACCATCAACTTATCAGCCTGCCAAATGTGCATACTCAAACATATAGTAACACATATATCTCCGATCAGAGGATGCATGCATATATCGTGACAGTATACGATATAGGTCTTGGTTATCTCAATCTCGTTAAGTCAAGTTCTTGACCTAACTTATATAACACCTCCGAAATCTCTATTCTTATGTAGAGGACCTACATCAAGAGGTTGGTTAGATATCACCCTTTAGAGAAGAATTGTGATCTTCTTCTCAGGTTGGAGATCCTCTTAACAATCACTTTACGATGCTTGATGAGTCCCCAATATAACTCTTTAGATATCATCCAAGCACCAACCTCTATGATTCAGCATTTGAATCAACAACTGTATCATTATTAAGATGGCTATGGTACATAGCTCTAATTGTACTAAGGGACCTATTATGTAAATTAATTATTCTTCATTTCATATCAACTAATGATAATTGCAATAACATTATTGCATAATGGCTCACCATGGGCTCGCATGTCCAACAATGTCCCACTAGCCCAAAGATCCATTAATGGGCTAATATATAAATCCACACTCGTGTGCAAATTATAAGCTATTTAAAAAACTAGCATTGGTAAGTTGACTAGCCACTTTGTTCTCGAGAGTACGCCAAATCCTTTTACGGTATTTGCATATCTCCTAGTAATAGTGGTCACATCCAATGTGAACATTGCATCTCATGCAACCAATACTCATTTTTTTGTTAAAGCAGTTGTGGTGTCTTTGACATTATAACTCAATAATCATTATAACCAATATGTAATTTCTATTATCCTTATCAGAATGCCCTTATTCTTGAAGACCTCTATCTCTTAAGACTGACTAAGACCAATCTTAAGTCTCATAAGGTATCTGCAGTTAAGACCTTTTAGATCACTATCTATAACATCTTAAGTTCTTGAAGATAAGACTTAGAGATCAGTATTTCTAAAGTCTTATCATCTTTGAAGGTATTGTTATTACTGCAACTAAGTGTTTTATCTCCATAGTTGGATTGAGAACAATTTACTTCTCCCTCTACATGGCAGACATCAGGCTTTTTTTACACATCTATCATTCACTAAGCTTCTTGTAATCGATGCACAAGGGTAAGCAGTTTTAGCATTCACTTCCTCAACTCTTTGGGGTGCCATCCCTTCAGATAGGTTAGTACCATATCTTAAGGGAAAGAAGCCTTCCTTGGAATTTTTTCAAAAATGGAACATGTCCAAAGTGTACCATAAGTGATGGTCCCAATGCCCTCTTTTCTTTGATTCTGAACATCTTCAAAACTATGATCTAAGAGGTATCCTTGAGGTTTTTCTTCTCAAGTAGTGGAACAAACAGATTATAAACACTTATTATCATCCTTATATCATTCTAAATGGTTAAGATACTATTTACATTTACAACGATGAACACAATGACACTCTCACTAAGCTTCATATGCTTATTAAGATTTTGTATGAAATCACAACCTTTATAATTTCATTAAATCTGGTGTTCCGACTACTAGAGGCTTATTTGGGTCCATCAATGGAGTTCTCTAACATACTTTTCCTTTTTCAACTATGAAGCCCTAGGGCTACTTCATATGAATATCCTATGTGAGGAATTCATAAAGGAATGCAATATTGACTTCCATCTCATAGATGTCATAGTCAAGTTGTGTAGCTATAGTTAGCAATATTCTAATGGGTTTAAACATGGTCACTGAAGAGCAAGTCTCATCGCAAGCAATGTCTTCTCTTCATGTGTATCTTGTGTATACGAGTTGTGCTTTGAAGGTCTCTACCTTCTCATCAGGTTCCCTCTTTCTATTGAAGATCCATTTACACCTATTGTGTTTTACCCTCATAGGTGGATCCTCGAGGGTCCATATAAAACACTTGTATATGAAATCTACTTTAAACCTTACTTCTAATATCCATCTCTCCATCTCATGATCCTAGGAAGCTTCATCATATGAAGTCAGATCATTGTCAGACTTAACTGAAACATGGAATCCATCGTTAAACTCATTTGAAGAGGTACGAGTGTTTCATCTTTAAATGTCTTTTTACTTTCCAATTTCAAGAGCCTCATTATCTTCTCAAGATTCAATGACTTCCTTTACTTCATTTTCTTCTTAATTCTCAAGAGAGTCATCATCTTAGAATCATATCCTTAGAGATGAAATCTTTTAAGAATCTCAAGGTCATAAAAGTATGTATCCAATACCTTCGTTTATATTCCTAATGAAGTAGCACTCTCTGGTGCTAGATTCCAGCTTACTTGCATCCATGACATGGTTATGGACCAAGCAACAATTGAACAAGAAAAATCAGAGTTTTAACTATTGAAGTTATTATGTAGTGTCGTTGCAACTATAAAAATCCCTCAACAAAAAAATTTATTCAATTCTCAAGCAAAAATCAATAAAGAAAATGTAGGAAGAGAAACTTGCTATTTAATTTGCCTGTATTACTAACATGATCGAAGTCAGGGAGGCTACGAAAATCCCTAAGGTTATCCTATGCAACGAAAAATCAATGAAAAAGACAAAGGAATTTCTATATAATTATTCTTGATTTTTTGTGTTTTTGAATTTTGTATTTTTATGGAATTTTAATTTATATTTATATTTGGTTTTTTGATTTTATATTTTTTTACGGTTTTATTTTACAAAAGCCTTTTTTTAAAGAAAGGGAATAATTTAATGAAAATAATACACACACTTTTTGTGTTTTTCAAATATATCAAAGAAGTCAGAAAACTAAACGAAAATTATTTTTGGTATTTGATATATTTTTAAGTTTTTTTAATTTTTCCAGATTTTTTCAAAACTTTTAAAGCCTTTCAATTAATCAAAAATATAGAATAAAATAAATAGAAAATAAAATGGATGTTTTTGGGTTTCTAAAATAATAAATATAGTCTAAAATATATGAAAAATAGACAAAATGGAAGAGTAATTTTTATAAATGCAGTTCTTCCTTCTTTACTTTTTTCTTGCAAGTTTGGTACAGCTTGGTATTTCAAATGTAGAATTGTATGTTGTGAAAGTGTATTGCTGAGTATCTGGATCCCTGGGGGTGTCACAGCATGGTATCAGAGCAATGATACTCCAATATACTTCACAAATATAATTCTTATATGGTATTTGAAATACATATAGTGTAGAGATATTGAGCCTACATGAGTCTCAGGAGATTAATAGATTTATTTACATGTCCACATATCTCTTAAAGGTACAAAAATATTAATGTTATGATTCTCGTGCAGGACCATGCCACCACGAGTTGACCCTGATGTGGCGCAGCAGGTGGCCGTGCTAGTTTAGGCCTTTTAGGGCATCCAGCAGCACCAGGAGCAGCTAGAGCAGAGGCTCCAAGAGTAGTCTGACCCCTCCTATAGACATACAGGGGAGTGTCCAGCACACATCTGGTGCCACCACTAGATTCAGAACGAGATGAGGATCTGGATGCTTTGCAGAAGCATCATACTACATATATTTCCTACCAAAGATCTCAGGTACCACAATTCCTTGGCACCACTACACCAGTTGACGTGGAGTTGTGGATGGAGCATGTGTCAAAGATGTTACGGAATATCCATGTTTCAGCAGATAGTTGGCTTACTTTTGCGGAATTTTCATTAGCTGGATGTGTTGAGAGATGGTGTAATGCCATCAAGGAGCACCTTACATAGCCGATTACTTGGGATGTATTCCTGGACGAGTTTCGCGAAGAGTTCTATCCAGACCATTTGGTTGAAGAGTGAATGAGAGAGTTTGCAGAGCTGAAACAGGGTTCCATGACAGCTCAAGAGTATCTGATCCGCTATACGTAACTTGCACGCCACTCTCTTGCCACTACAATCTACCCACGGGAGAATTTGCAGAAATTCATATGTGGCATGAGAGAATAAGTACAACAAAGGTGGAAGGCTACTCAGAGGAGATAACCTGTAGGACAAACACAATCCCATACTGAACAGTACAAAAGAACATCACATCGATATTCTCTCCGTTCTCGCAGAAATCATCGTTTCCACCCATTTGCTGTAGCCCCAACTACCACAGATTCCACTTCGTCTCACACATTGGGACATACTTTGGCTAGTCGTGATGCATCATCTTCCCGACCTCCCATACACCAACAGAGCCACAAATCGCGAGGAGACAATATGGTTTCTGAAGGATCGTTCTCACCACTAGTGTGTTTCCACTATCGTCAGCCTGGTCATTTCATAGCACAGTGTCCCCAGCATGCTAGTGGTTCGGGTAACCCTCAACAAACATATAGTGTGGCAGAACCCAGTTATTCGCAGGCACAACGAGGGCAGTTGAATGCCATTAGTCAAGAGCAGGCCCCTGCCTCCATTTCAGTTGTCCGAGGTATGATTATTATATATAAAATTTTATTTCAAATTTCTTCAACCTTACGTTACACTCTTGTTTTGTGTTGGGAATCCACAGACCGATATCATAGATAAGTTGCCTCGCTTGCTCACTAGTAGAGAAGTCTGAAACCCCAAGTTTGGCACTCTTTGGGATTTTTATGGGTTTCTTCCTTTTCCTTGAGATTTTTATAGACAACACAAGAATGAGATTTGTAGGATCACACATCAAGTCTTGAGGACGAGACTTCCTTTGAGATTTTTATGATGTAAAAGCCCGAAACCCGAACAGGGACTAAATTGCAAAAATTACTGAAGATTAGGGTTAATTGTAAAATATGTACTTAGCTATAGTTCTAAAAATTCAAATTAGGATTCTATCATGTAGTTCTCATCGAGATCTTTCCAACGAGTCCAAGAACGTCCAAATCCAACATCGGATGAGGGAGATGTGGTCATTTTATGACCATGGGTCAGTAATAGGAGCCGGATCCGAACCCGGATCCATTTATCCGAACACGGGGTATAAAAGGGACTTGACTTAGGCTAGGTCGACCAGAACCTTTTTAGCAAGCCAAGGACACCAGAGCTCCACCCTAGAGATCGTCGGAGCCGCCCGAGGTCACCGGAGCGCCCGATTGCAAAGACGAAGGTGCCCACGCGATGATCTCTCTGTGGGAGACTCGTTACTCATCTTGATAAGGTACGGATCATTCCCTCTTGCTGCTGCATTCACACCATTTTATCTACATTTTCGTTCTTCTACATTGAGTCCCTTTGTTGAGTGGGATATGCTCGCATTCGTGTGAATACCTATGAATGCTAAGTTGCCAGGGATGTGTCCCTTGATCGTTGCCCTACGCATCCATGCTCGACTGATCATCTGATTTTGGATGAGCTCTTCGACTTGAACTATTAGTAAATATTATATTTGTGTTCTGATTTAGACTGTGGATGTACATTACCTGTTGCCTTCTGGGAGACAGATAGATGAGAAGAACCTTTCTATCCAAGAATTGACATCTGAAAGTGGCAGTACTACTGTTATATTGTTTTGTTGGTCTCAGGGTTGTGATAAGTGCAAAAGTTTCAGGATTCTAGCGTGTTGTTGCTCCATGTCCTTGTATTTTTTTAATGGATGAAATTGGACTTATAATTGGAACGTAACTTTTGTAGGAGTTGCTAAGTTTTTGTGATCTTTCTTGCATGTCATGCCTAATATGCAAAGACACATGTGTTGTAGAAAATAAAATATAGTTTCTGCCTCCTTTCAAGAACATCCTTGAAATGTCTTGTTTGTGGAATTGCGAGCTGGTGGCTTCCGTACAAATTGAGTTGATTTTGGTTATTTTATCACAACCACGTGATAGTTAACCATCCAACTTGAATTGGACAATTCGGTTTTGTTTGAGTTCCTATGATGTACCTATTTTCTTAGATTCATTTCAATAGAGAACTGTAAACTAATTTTGTTTCCTTGTTCTGTTTTTCCTGTTTGAAGTTGGCATGCCATTTTTCTTATGACATCTATACATTTCTAAGAAAATCTTCTGCATATTTGCTAATTTATGATTTTATACAGTCATTACATTGTTCATCGGAGACTACCATATTTTTTTATGTCCCAACGTAAAGTTTGCCAGTGCTTCCTAAAACATCTAGGGAATCTGAGTGCATTCATCCTTCAGGTCTCATGGTTGACATCCCTTTGTAATGTGGAGTATTCTCTTTTTATTCCATTTTATGGCAGATGTCATATCAACATGACCAGAATTTTCAGACTCATTGCATAAGTACTTGTCTAGTTTTAGTAAAAGGTAGAATACAAGTAACACTCAAGTAATCGTAATCCTCCTTTCACTCTTGGGTAGTACATGTGTCGATGCATCTCTTCAGTTGTTCTTTCTTTTACTTGTTGATTGTTTCCAACATGTGCTTGCCTTTGGAAGTGAATTTTCAAAATATAGTTTGCATGTCATATTTTCCCCATATTATTCGAAAAGGAGATTTAGATTGCCATCATCGATTCAAAGCATTATGGTTTTGTTTTTTGGGTTGAATAGTCTGTGTTGGCAATTGACTGCAGCTCTTTTTCCTAAATAGTCATATGATTACAATTATCAATAACGTATGTTATTCTTGTTGTTACATACTGTTGCATCTTGACTTTGAACCTAAAACTTACTTCTACATGCTTCCTTGTTGAGCTTCTTGTTGTGACTACTACTATTTGGAATATGTATCTTTTTTTGTTGTTTCTAATTACTTGTATGTCTTTTTTTTTTCATTTTCTCTATGCAAATATTGGTCTCGTGATAGGGAATTTCTAGTGAATAATTTATAGATTCAAACCATAACGTTGGTTCCTTACCACTTCTTGATTGTTATTTTGATGAGTACTTCAGTTGTTGTCATATAAGTACTTGCCATGTTAAGTCGAAATTCCAATGTCTACACCCATTGGTGTGTACCTACTTTCAGTATAGCCACCAGAGGTGGCAGACCTGATGTATCCGACAATCTTAGGCATTGTTTTGGACAAATAAATGATCTTACCTTACCATCTATAAAACGATGCACGATAATTCAAGCTCGTGTAGATCTCCTAGCGATCTGCAATCCTCATTCCTAGGTGGCATGGGTCAACAGATAAGTGCTTGTTGCAGTTGTTGAAGCACTACTTTGATATTGGTGGCATGGTCGGCTGTTCATCACTTAGATGTGGCAAATCATAACTGTGAACTTCAACATGCATGTGTGCCAAGAATTTCGACTGACATCGGGCTTAGTGCCTAAGTGATCTTATACAAATCAACTTGTTGATTAAATCTAATGATAAAATGAAGTATCATCCATGGAGAAGCATGCCTCCTTGGAAACTCGGATAGAGTCTTGGACAACCGTAAAATAACCCGGTCGAGAGTTTAGTACTGCTTTAGCTCACCGTGTGTTGTGTGCACTACTTAGTGATCCTTTTGGCATCTTAACTGATTTTTTTCCTCCATGGTGTCGAGTGGTTTGTGCCTTGTGCTTTGTGTTGCATTGTGTTTCTGTGTGATCTCC
Organism: Ottelia alismoides; assembly: GCA_037367405.1. Taxonomy (NCBI): domain Eukaryota; kingdom Viridiplantae; phylum Streptophyta; class Magnoliopsida; order Alismatales; family Hydrocharitaceae; genus Ottelia; species Ottelia alismoides. The sequence continues at coordinate 2,148,353 of JAZKJV010001092.1, read as the reverse complement.
GCCTGGTGATGTGGCCTATGAGCTCTATGTGACTCCTCTGGGAATGTGTGTTACTAACATGGGGTGTAAGTGGTGACCAAAAGCAGCATTAAACTACCGTCCAAGCTCATCTTTCCTTACCGACGTGATTTCTAGGTACTTATAGGTGTTGACCCCATGTATAAGTACCCGGATGCACCTTTGTGAGGAAAGACACCGAGTTCATTAAATAAAAGATGTGGACTATGTGATCAGTAGCGATAAATCCAGAATAACATATTGAATCAGACCGTACCATTCATTCGAGAACTCTATTGATGGAATGTGACTTGGATTATTTTTCTAGTGTGGTCCTACTCTCTTATAAGTTACAATTTGTGTATACTAGATATTCATATTTTGGGTTGAAACTATAAGTCGAGTTGTTAGAAGTCACTTTTCATGAGATGGTGTTCTTTGCGAGGTGTCATTTCTTAGTGGATGCTGGGAACATGAAAGTTGATTTATACTTTGCGGGTTTCACAACTGCTTTTGTACACTTTCTGTTTACCCTTCTAGTTATTTTATATCTGTAATGGACGCTTTGCTCATAAACATATTTGTATGAATTCGACAGGTTTATAGGAGCAACAGCCGCTGCAGTAAGCGGTTGTAGTTGACTTGTTGCAGCATTGTTTTGTGGTACAGTTGAATTTTCCGCTCTCTATTTTTTGTACCTATACTTACATTTTGAGAGACAAAAGGATGCATCTATCCATGTGGCTATTTTTGTACGGTAATGTACAACAATATTCTTTTTGTGGACATGATGCATGAATGGAATGAAAAAATGCAGTTCTTCCTTCTTTTACTTTTCTCTGCAAGTTTGGTACAACTTGGTATTTCGAATGTAGAATTGTATGTTGTGAAAGTGTATTGCTAAGTATCTCTGGGTCCCTAAGGGTGTCACATCAATGGCTCAGCTTGCCCCCTATACTTATGGTAGAATAGCCTAAGTATATAATATCAACAAGTTGGGGGACAAGCGAGAGATCAGAAGAATAAAACAACATAAAAGAGACGATATGAAACAACATCACTCCCCTATATTTAGGGTAGGGTATCCCTAAGTATAAGCAATAACATGAGTGATGAACATGATGAATATTAACAACACAAATTAGTTATCCCTCCCCCTCTCCATATTTAGGATAAAGCACATCCTATGTATGACATATATACACAAGGAAAGGGGTGAATGATAAAACAAAAGAAGAAAGAATGAAACGGAAGGATATACAAGACGTAGTCAGCTCATGTATTAGGCGCAGAAGATGGAATCAAAGTATCATCGTCTGATACCACAGATATACAAATCAACTACGAACAGGAATGTATCATGATCTAGATATGGCTTCAGCAATTGCCCGTTCACAACAAATAGTTGTGCATCAGATGACCCAGATATGGCAATACTCCCATTGTCACGTACAACTCTCACAATGAACGGTCATAACCATATGCTTTTCAATTTTCTAGAAACAGCTTCAACTTAGCATCAAAGTAACCGAACTTTTTTATCAGGAGAGAAAGCCTTCCTTCAAATATGTTTGGCATGCCAGTGCTTTACTTTCCTTATATATTTGTAAGTTATCATATGCAAGTCTAGAATTCTAGTAATTCATTCAAATCCAACTTCATGTTCTTTCATGCCTTCTCACAATCAAGATTGAATACACAGAGTGCCCATAAAGATTTGTGAATTAATTCCACTAGCAGGTGGCAAGGCTTTCCATACACTAATCTGTAGGGAGACATACCCAAAGGAGATTTATATGTCGTCTGATAAGTCCATAGAACTGAATCACATCTGGGACTAGTTCTTCTTAATCGGATGTACAAGTTTTGTAATATCGTCTTGATATTCCTATTTGAAATTTCTACCAAGCCATTAGTCTTGGATTGGTAAGTAGACGCAACTCTGTGCTCAATGCCATACTCCTTCGCAAGCTTATTTACTTCTGTATTAATGAAATTGCTTCCTCCATCTGAAATCAGTATTTTAGGGATCCCGAACCACACAAGGAACACAATGTACGGCTATCAACGGCTCGGGTGGGGATAACCTTGATGAATCTTAGAATCATCACTCTAAAAATAATTAATTAAGCTCAAATCTCCAAAATTCATTGGCATTTCTTCATTTATTCTACATAATTAGTATTCATGCATGTATAAATAATAATTGCATTTTATCACTCATTATTTAATAAAATAAGGAGCCAAAACTATCATCTCAATTGACCTGTAAAATAGCACAACCTCCCTAATTTTTAACTAATTCATGCTAACTCCAAATGACCCGAAACTACCTCCGTTGTATACATATTACTAACAAGATAAATAAAAAATACAAAAAAATCACTAGTCTAAATAAGAGGACTAGAAACTCAAAATCTAATTCCAGGATGAACTAAAATAACGATATCTTCATCATCCAGTGTCTGATTTGATTCTACTCACTTTTGAACTAGTGTACATTCAATTACCTTCAAAACAAGACCTCAAGTGAATCGGAGCTCGTATATGAAAGTTGGGTTTTGGGCCTCTTTTGTACATTTTTATTCTATCTAATTTTGATTTATTAATTTATGTACATAATTAAATCATTTTATTTTATTTATCTTTCATTTATTTTCTTTAATAAAATTTTTATTAAAATGCACAAATAAAAGGAGGAGGTCAACGGTGATAGTGTGACCCCCTTCCCCTTCTCTTGTGAGATCCGGCCCTCTCGAGGATGTTGCAACACTTTGACTCCACCACGCGTTTACCCTTGCTCTGGCGTGCAACGCCGTCAAGCCAAAGAATTACACCACACCACCCATCCACTCCACCGCTTCATCGACAATGTTCGTTCTCTTCTTGTTCCCCACCGCACAACTATAGCCCCAAGAACTTCGCCGCATCTATCCCATCAATTCTTTCACTTCCAGCAGTACACCCTTCCGCGGCATGTCGCTACATCGACGACCTACTCCTCCATCACCTTCTCCAGCAACGAGGACCCTTGCTCCTCTGCTAAACCTCCATCAACCGCCACGTCGCTCCTCCGCAATGCCATGAGCCCTTCAAATATGCATCGACACCAGCGGGACAAGGGAGGTGCCTCCTCTCCAAACCCTCTACAACCCGGGAGCAGATGCCACCAAGCTTGCTCACCTCCATCACGCAATCAAGATCACTGCACTAGAAGGGTTTCATCGTATCCTCTTCATCAACTCCCGACCATGTTGCTCTGCCCTGCAATTTAGCAGCTCCTTCAGCCGAGCCCCGCAACCACCGTCGGGTCGCAAAGTCAAAGAGAACAACCATGACACCCCAGGAGGCCACATGCTTTTCACGTATTTCTTGGTATAATTGCAAGTATACCCTAGCAGTCTTCCTTATTTCCATAAATGCTGCCTCCACACCAGGGTCACGTGCTTGCCATGTGACTCTTGGAATTTTAGCACAATCCCCCCTCAAGGGTGTTGGACATGCGAGCCCACAGTGAGCCATTATGCAATAAGTGCCATTGCAAACATCATTACCTGCTCTGAAATGAAGAATAACAAATTTGCATAATAGGTCCCTTAGTACAATTAGGGTTATGTACCATGGTCATCTTAGTAATCATACAATTGTTGGTTCAATAATTGAATCATAGAGGCTGGTGCTTGGATGAATATCTAAGGCGTTAGATTGATCACTCATCAAGCACTGTCAAATGATTATTAAGATATGATCTCCAGCCTGAGAAGGAGATGAAAATCCTTTCTCTGAAGGCTGATATCTAACTGACCTCTTGAAGTAGGTCCTCTGCATAGGAATAGAGAATTCAAAAGTGTTAAATAAGTTAGGTCAAAGAATTGACTTAACGAGATCGAGATGACCAAAGGTCCTATGATGTGTGCTGTCACGATATAGGCACGCATCCTCTGACCGGAGACAGATGTGTTACTATATGTCTGAGTATGTACATTTGACAGACCAATAGGTTGATGATCTAACCAAGGTTTATACACTGGTGCATTGGTGTGCATTCAAGGGCATATGAGTAATAGATCTCTCAAAGGGGTCATACAAGTTCACTACTAAAACCGGAAGACATGAGATCACTCATGAGATATTGGGAAGAATCAAATTCTGTGCACGGTTGTCTTGCTTTGGAAGCTTGACTAAATTTTGTAGGTTTGATATATTACTTTTGGAAAGTATATGATCAAGACCTAGGTATGATATATGATTTTGGAAAGTATACGATCGATATCGACTCCCAATGATCAAATGAGAAACTTAATGATAAAACCATGGACTAGGTAGGGTAGAATTGATCTTATACTTCTGGTTTATTCTGGGTATTCCAATATGCAGGATGTACATGTATTGGAATACATGAGGGTAATGTGATCATAAACGATCGTATAGTCATGACGCTTCCATTCCTAGGGAGTGATGAAATGGGTCTGGATTTAGGGACTCCTCTCATAGAAAAGTAATCTGATCTTGGTCCAAATAATTGGACTGTGATCTGAATGCGATTCAAATACAATGAGAAGATCAGATTTACGGTCTTGATTTAATCAAGCATCTATGAGAGGTCTACACGATCTTGATTTGAGATGTTGATCTCAATATCCAAGTCCACTATACATGGAACAATACAATCGCCCAATCCTTATCTCCAAGTATCCGCGGAGAAAGCTCATTATCCTGAAAAAATTCAGGATAACTTCATTGTTGATATATGTATCCAAGCATTGAGAAAATTGATAATTAAATGTGATTTAATTATCGTGAATAATATGAATTTAATTCATATTATAAGGAGAGTTATCATAGATAATTAAATGTGATTAATTATCAAAGATGAAATAATGAGATTGTGAATCATATTATTTGGGTACATGAGAATAGAGCACCAAGATGACTAAATGTGATTTGATTATCATGCATATGGAATAATGTGGATAGTACTATCCATATTATTCATATGTATTATAAATGTGATTTATAATATATAAGAGAGAGCTATTTGTAATTTAACATTTGTTAATTAAATATTGATGTGAATTGGATTCACATTGGACAATTAATTGAAAATGTAATTCACATTTTATGTTGGGTGTGAATGTGATTCGTAGTGTTCCAATGGCAAGATTGCAATATTCACAAAATAATATGAATTATTTTTGTAGAATAATTTAACAACAAGTGTTTTTGTAAATATTGGAGATTTCCATGAAATAATTTAGTCTCTTGAGATTACATAAGATTCTCATCAACTCCCATTAGGAAAGGGTGAGGCAATCTTCCTTTCCAATATCTCCAAGTTTAATTGATTTAATTTGAGGATTAAATTATATAGATTTATCAATATATATTTAATCTAAATTAAATTAATTGTTGTTGTATTTTTTACGACAAAGTTCTTGGCCATTGAAAGAAGCACAAATCAATCCTCATCCATTGATTTTATGTAGTCCATAGATTGTGATCCATGGACTCACTAAATATTATATAAGAGGCACCCCTTGCTCTTCAAGTTACATCATTAAGAGATAAAAACTCTCTCTCTGTCATTCTCTACCACACGCCATCTCTCTTCCTCTCTCTTGTGGCCGTCCACCATGAGACTTAGAGAGAGCCCCTCTCACTGCAGCGTCGCCATTATGCTGCCAGATTGTTTGCTCATGGATCTTCGTCTCCTTCGGTTACGCCTCGCTCTGAAGAAGATGTCAGACCTCGTGTGATGAGATCAGGAGATTCACTTCCTGGATCATCAACATGGATTGCTAGAGGGCACACATTTTCATCAACGTGCTCGCAAGCGTCTCCTCTGTCGGATTAAACTTGAAACAGGAGGTATCTTCATTTAGAAACTCCGATCGCAATCATGCTTCAAGAGGTAACCCTGATACTTATTTGTGGTTAGATGAAATGAATCCAAGAAGTGTTCTTGGATCATGTGGTTTCATCGCATGAAATTTTTTTAATTTCTGTTGCATCGAACAACTAATGCGACATAGTCACTCATGTTTGCATACGATGCGATCCTCACACTTCCGTGATGCGTTTAAGGATCTAACCATATCCTTCGAAAGAATAGGTAATTATTATCTGAGTCCATGCTCAACATTGTTTATTTTATTTAAGTCTTATAATATTGCAAACAGAATCCTAGTTTTCCTTTATTATTTGAACAATATCTTTGCAATCTTTAATTATTAGAAAAAATGTTTGATTTTTCTCAACTAATTCTCTACATTGTGATATATGCTTCTTATTTTTAATCTCTTTGGTTAACTAATAATTAATTTTCTTACGCTAAATCGTATATTTTACCCAATTTGAGATTATAAATTCATAAGTAATTTACCATAGTCCTGAAAATTGCCAAAATTTCACTAATCGTAGAAACTAATTGTATTTCACATTGTGCCAAAAAAATATTTTCATGCATGGTTTTATCTATAAAATATTTTGTAAATTTTCAATCATTAATCTTTAATAGGTATTAATCTTTTATTTTCAAGGTTTAGGATTTTTTTAGATTAATTACCCAGTAATAATCTTGGATAATTTTATTGATCGAAAATAATTTTTTTTTAATATTTATTATAATTAAATATTGAAATTCACACCATTTGCATTCATAAATCCTTTCAATATTCATCTGGCATCCGAAAATTAAAAAATATAGTGTGTTCATTTCATCATATTTTACATCTCGACCAAGTTTCATAAATTTTGGACATCATTTGATTGATATTTATTTTTTAGTCCTTAAAATCAACCGCATTTGCATTCCGAAATTGCATTAAAAATACAAAAAATACCACCTTGAAAATCGTGATAGACGTTATTCTAGGTTGTTCCTTTGCCTCCTTGAGTTCGACCTTGGGACTTGTCCAAGTAAAATAAACATAAAGACACTCAAATAAAATTGAATAAATTATTGTGGTATTTCTTGACTGATTCCAAATTCCTGCCTACTACTAAACAATAAATTTAAACGATAATTCACACAAATTAACGTAGGGCATTCTCAAACTCGCTAGATGGTGTCGAGGTGGAGTTGGTGGCATTGTCGATGGAGGAGGAGCGTTGTCGATGAATATGGAGGCGTTGGCTCGAAGTGTTGCCTTCTAGAGCAAGGGCAAATGTGCGACGAAGGCGCCGTATTGCAACAACCATGGAGGGACGAATCTCATCTGGTCATAGATGAAAGAGTGGTGTTGTCACCACCGTTCCCCCTACATGTATGGTTATTGGCGGATGTCGTTGAAGTGCAGGGGTCTGTGGAGTTAAATAGGAGATGAGGTCGGTCGGTCATGGAAGGGAATTGCGGGAGATTGGAGATTGATTCAGCAGCGGGCTTGAAAGAGGAAGGCGATGATTGGGAAGGAGGGCGATGGTGAGATTAACGGAGGTGGGGCGATTCGTGGTGGGTGGAGGCAACAAATATGGAAGAGGGGTTCGGATGAGGGTATTGGAGAAGGAAATCAACGTAATTGGGAGGAAGGCGGTGGTCGGGTTGGATTAGGGAAGTCGGCACGAAGGGGCAGTGGTGGCAACGATTAAAGAAGGGGGTGGAGATTGGACTGGCCATGATTAACGGGGAGAAGGCGGTGCACTGGCGGTGGAGCTGCCACCCCAAAAGGAAAGGGGGACAAAAGGAAGAAGGGGAAGGAGCAGTGTTCGTCCGATCCGTCAAGATAGGACGACCACGATGACACAACGTGGTGGATTTTTTATTTATTATTATTTTTTATTTTTTAATAATCAATTTTTATTTTTTTAAAAATTTTTAATAAAAATAAATGAAAAGAAAGGCCAAAAATGAGTGGCATGTGGCGGCTCCAGGAGCTGCCACATGTCAGCCCCAGAAAATTGAACAATAAAATATAAAGATGATTAAAAAAAGAAATAGCAAATGACCCTGGATCGAAAACTTTTCCTGCGAAAGTTGCTCATCTTGATGAGATCTATAGCTTTTATGGAGAAATCAAAAATCAAAATCGATCATTTGAACCAAGTGATATTTTTGGGCTACTCCATGTACATAGAATACCTTGATTTTGGGGTTTAATATTTTTTGTTATTTTTAAATCAGATAAAAATCTGAAAAAATATTATAAAATAAAAGATAATAATTTACACATTAATCTGTTTTTTTAATTTTTATTAATTAATAAAAAGAGGAAATGAAATATGAAAACAACTTTTGTACAAATTGTCAGTGAAGACTCGGACTCAGTTAGTTTCTTTGATTTCAAGCTCATTTTGGATTTGGATTTTTGTGCATTTTAATAAAACTTTTATCAAAGAAATTAATTGGAAGATAAATAAAATAAAATGATTTAATTATGCACATAAAATAATAGGTCAAAATTAGATAAAATAAAAAATGTACAAAAGAGACCCAAAACCAACCTTTCACATACGAGCTCCAATTCACTTGAACTTGGTCTTGTTTTGAAGGTAACTGAATGTATATTAGTTCAAAGTGAGTAGAATCAAATCGGACACTGAATGAGGAAGATATCTATGTTTTAGTTCAGAAATCCTGGAAATAGGTTTTGAGTTTCTAGTCCACTTATTTGGGTTAGTGGTTTTTTTGTATTTTTATTTATTATTGTTACCTAATATGTACACAATGGAGGGGTTTCGGGTCATTTGGAGTTAGCATGAATTAGTTAAAAATCAAGGAAGTTAGTCTATTTTACAGGTCAATTGGATTGAGATTTTTGGCTTCTTATTTTATACAATTATGAGCTATAAAATGTGATTCTTATTATTACATGCATGAGTGCTAAGTATACAAAATAATAGATAAAATGCAGATGAATTTTGGGGATTTTAGCTTAATTAATGTCTTTTAGAGTGATGAATCTGAGATTCATCAAGCCTCCACCCATCGACTAACATAATCCTCGACGAGCAGGATGTACTGAAATCCCTGACTGACATGAAATGAGCCCTTGAGGTCTATGCCGCAAGCATCAAAAACATCAGAAATCGGTATGTATCTTAGGGGCATGGTATCTTTGGAACTAACAATTCCTCCCATTTTCTGACAATCAGTACAACCTCGAACATACTATGTAACATCCTTAAACAATGTGAGACACCATAGGCCACTCTATAAAACTTTTGATGTTGTGCTCTTCCCCGAATGATGCCCACCAGATTCTAGTTTGTGACAGTGCTCAAGTACACTGGTATGTTCATTCAGAGGAATGCACCTTCTCCGAATACAATCCGCACCCTCGTGAAATAGGTACTAATCCTCCCATTGGTAATAATGATTTTCTGACATAAATTTGTCTGCCTTGTACTTCGGACAATCTTATGGGACTTTTTTGGAGGCAAGATAGTTCACAATATCAACATACCATGGGAGTGAGTCCACAATCAAATGGACTTGTCTGGAAAGGTTTTAGAAATAGGGATCATGTTCTGCTCAGAGGTCTCTACATCCGTGATACGGGAAAGGTGATCTGCCACAAATTTTTCACTCCAGATTTTTTTCGACTCTCTAATCAAACTCCCGGAGAAGAAGGATCCATCTAATAAGGTGTGGTTTGGCATCCTTCTTTGCCTGTAAGTATCATATGGCAGTGTGATCTGTGTACACAATAATGTGGGAATCAGGAGGTGAGATCTAAAATTTTCTAGCATAAACACAACTGTAAACATCTCCATCGCTATAACTATATAATTTCATTGTGATTCATCAAGATTCTTACTATTATAGTGTATAGAAATGGTATCACATCCCTTATATGTCCTAAAAAACTCCAATTGTGAAATCTGAGGCATCCGCCATGATCTCAAAAGGTAGAGACCAATCAGGTGGTTGTACAACAGAAGCACTAGTAACCATATCTTTCATCTGATTGAATGCAAGGAGGGCTTTCCCGTCGATAATAAACTCACTCTCCTTGCACAGAAGCTCAGTCAAAGGTATGGTGATCTTGTTGAAGTCCTCTATGAATTGCCTATAGAATCCTACATGTCCCAGAAATGACCTCGACTGCTTCAATTTCTGCAGTGGCTCTAGCTTGGAAATCACATCAATCTCAACTGGGTCAAACCTCCATGCCATGTTTGGAGATGACATTGCCCAATACAATCGCATTAGTCACCATAAAGTGATTCTTTTCCCATGAGAGCACTAGGTTTGCCTCATAGCAACGTTGAAGAACTCGGTCTAAATGAGCAATACATGTGTTAAAAATATCCCTATAGACCGATAAATTGTCCATGAAAACCTCAAGGAAACTACCCACCATGTTGGCAAATAGGTCCAACATACACCTTTTGAATGTAGCGGGAACGTTACACAATCCAAAGGGCACCCATCTAAAGACGTAGGTGCCAAACGGACAAGTGAAAGTAGTTTTCTCCTGATCCTAAGGAGCGATAGGAATCTCTTTCCCTACCAATCTCTCAATAATCTTATCAATAAAGGTATTTTTATTGGACAAGGAATTTATGGAGTTTTAAATATGATGTAAATGTAATGTTGTTGCAACCCTAAAATCCTTCAACAAAAAAATTATTTACTTGTCAAGCCAAATTAATTACAAAAATAGCAACAAGAGAATTTTGCTATTTAATTTACCTATATGTAGCAAACATGATCGAACTCAAGGAGGCAACGAATCCTGAGGATTATTCTAATAATTTAAAAATCAATTAAAAGAAAAAGGAAATTCAAATGCAAACTATCTTGGTTTTTTGTGAGATTTTTTATCTTTTTGTTTTTTTGTTTTTTTATTTTTCTATTTTTTTATTTTAATTTTTTATTGGTTTTTAGTTTTAAAATTTTTTAATTTTCAAAAATATAATTTACAAACAATTATATATAAAGATAGAGAAATATTATTTTTTATTTTCGAAATACAGTAAAAATGATCAAAAAAATGCCAAAGGGATTTTTGTGTTTAATATATATTTATTGTTTTAGTGAATTTTGGTGATTTTTCGAATTTTGTAATATTTTTAAAATGGATAAAAGAAGTAGAAAAATCAAATAGTGAACAGACTGGAATATTTTTCAATTTAAAAATATCAAATAAAATAAAAAAAGGGGTGTATCCAGCTCGTGATCTGGACTTGAAGGGGCGTTTGCAGAATTTTCAGAATGTATGGGAGCTTTATTGAAATTTACCCAAAAATGGGTTTTCTTCATGAATGTTCTTTTCCTCTGTTCCCAAGACAAATCAAAGGGGGTGTCGCCCCTTCTTCTCCAAGGCAAAGGGGTTGTGGAGGGTAGGGGCCACACACGCCCCCCAACGATCGAGAATGGGGGATCCAAACGGAGGGTGTGGCGCACAGACGGATGATGGTCAATGGAGCTCCGCTCCAAGCATTGGTGGTCTGCTCGCAGTGGGGCACGTGGGGTGAAGATCGGTGGAGGTCCCGTGCCTCAGGTGGCATTCGAGCAGGGCACGACGGGCGGTGATGATCAAGGCGATGTCGACAGTCGTCGGAGGGAATGATGATCAAGGATGGTGGCGCGTGCGAGCTCGATGTCTCTGCTCACGGTAGGCGACTGGGGATGGAGCTTCGTGCTCCTGGTGATCGGCGGTTGGGTCTCTAGGAACGATAGTGGCAGCTAGGCTGAGGACGACGACTGAAGATGACGGTGCGACGGTGGTGAAGATGCAGGCGAAGGGACTGACGACGGATGGGGATGCGATTGCGGTTCTACGGTGTTGCAGCAGATCAGGAGCAGGGACGGACTTAGCGACAATAAAGGATGGTGGTGGCATAGGGCGACAAGATCCAAGAAGAGCTGGTCGACAACTATGGTGTTGAAGCGAAGGTTGTGCGAGGTGTGGCGACTGACGTGGGGTGATCTGACGACGGTGGGGCGATGGTGCTCCGCTCAAATGGTAGAGGTGGTGGGGAAGGGTTGAGGTCTAGACGGTAGTGGCCGAGAATTTTTTTTGCAATATTTTTTTCAACAACAACTGACTTTTTGTATATTTTTTCTGCGTACATGTAATAGAATAGAATACAAACTGACTCGAGATTGACGGTTCGGTTCCGAAAAATCGAAAAAGAATGTAAATGAAGATGGTTCTGACGTTGGGATGGACGGGAACCGGCTCTCTGGCCCCTGTAAGCGACCAGAGGAGATATATTGTGTGAGAGAAACCTAAACATGTAGGTATTAAGAGGTGGATGTGAAATCAGATCAGTTTGGAAATGATAGAACACTTAGGACAGTTAACTATGATTACGGATATAAAAATAATGACTATGAAATCAAAACTAAAATTAAACCTAAAATTACCTAATTAAAAGACGGAAAATGGATGGGATGTCATCGTGGGAGCGGATGACTGTCGTGATGGCCTCAACGAAGATCGCCTCGTTGTCACCGGATGTCTCGGAGGCTAGGCACCTTTCTACACCACGATTACTCCTGGATATTAGGTTCATCTTAGAAAGGATTGGTCAAATTGGAATGAGGAAGGAGGAGACAAATAAATAGAAAAAAATGAATTTCAAAAATTGAATTAATGGAGAGGAAATAAAGGGAAATATTTTACTAATGGAATTAAATTAATGAATAAAATAATTTTTAAAATTATATTAATTAAAAAATATCAAAAACTTAAAGAGCCTCCTTAATGGTGGGTTAATTAAGGAATTAATTAAATTATATACATATGATACATTATTTACATAATTATTTAAATAAATTATTTTCTCACTTTATTAATTTAAATAATAATTTATTTACATAATTATTTAATTTTTAGTGTGGTTATTTCAGGAAAATAATTACATACACATATTAGATACATATGGTACATTATACACATAGTTAAATAAGGAAATAAGTTTATTTTATGTTTTATGTTTTATTTTTATTTTAAAATAATCATTAAAAAATATTTACAATTATTTAAAAATATATTATGTATAAAAATAATTATGAATAAATAAATACAATAAATAAGTAGTAAAATTGCAAAAAATCATCCTAGAAAACCGTCTTTCAAATAGTAACTCTAAAAATTATGAAACCACTACCATTTTAAAAATAATTTAATTTAGAATACAATGAAATTGAGGTTGATTCAATTTGAGTTCATATGGAGAAATAATTAGTCTTTCAATTATCGCTTTATGGCTTTTTCTGAATGTGGTTACTTTTATTCAATACATAATTTCATTTTGCAAGTAATTTTATTATTTTAAAACATTTTTATTTACAACTTCCGTTAAGAAAATTATTTAATTTGAGGTCAATTTTTGGATAAATAAAATAATGTATGTTTTATACAAATATACATAAAATAAATTCAAAATAAAGAATGAAAACTATTTACAAAATATTTTTTTTCCTGGTTAAAGATCCTATCCCCCCCCCCACTTTATTTTTGGTCGATCATGTCAAGTCTTGACCTTCTCTTAGGGTTCGGGTCATTCTGTATCTAATATATATTCTATTATTTTTCCTTTATTTTTCTTTTATTTATTTTATGTTAAAATAGAAGTGTACAATATTTACACACAGATGCAGGTTAGTAAGAATATGGATTTAGCATTATATATACATGTGCTTTCTAAAGATTTTAAGCTAAAATAAAGGAATAAAGTTTATGAAGTGCATATTCATCAAAGTTCCAGTGCAGGCTAAATCCTAATCTATGGGATGTTGTCATGAAAGAGATAATTAAGTGGTGTGAGGCTATATTTATTTATCCCATCTCCGACTCAAAATGGGTGAGCCTATTGCATGTAGTTCTGATATTGCATCTCCAACTCAAAATGGGTGAGCCCATTGCATGTAGTTATGTCCCATCTCTGACTCAAAATGGGTGAGCCCATTGCATGTAGTTCTGAATAAAGCTTGAATTATTGTGGTTACAAATGACCATGGAGAGGGGATCTCTACTTGAGTACCTACATCATGGTGCATCTATGTAGATTATTGGCGCTTAAACTCAGCTACCAATAATGATCACTTTCCTCTACCTTTTATTGATCAAGTTCTTGAGAGGTTGGTAGGGAAAGAGTTCTTTTATTTATTGTAAGGGTACTTTGGGTACAACTAAGTGGTGATTGCCTCAAAAGAACAAGAGAAGACGACTTTCACTTGTTTGTTTGGTACCTAAGCCTTCAAACAGATTCCCTTTGTATAACACACATGCTACATTCTAAAGGTGTATGTTGGATATTTTTGCCGACATGTTGGTAGTTTTCTTGAGTATTTTATGAACAATTTCTTTATCTATGGTAAAAGTTTTGATGCATGTATCTTGCATCTAGGCCGAGTATTGAAGAGATGAGGTGAAGTGAATGTAATGCTATCACGGGAGAAGAGTCACTTCATGATGATTGCAGGAATTGTGTTGGGACATGTCGTCTCCAAATGAAGTATGGAGGTTGATCCAACAAAGGTTGATGTGATTGCCAAACTTAAGCCACCAAGAATAGTAAGAAATGTGAGGTATTTTCTTGGGAATGTTGGTTTATATGTAAGATTTATTCATGACTTCAACAAGATTGTTCGAGCTCTCACAGAGCTACTAGTCAAGGAGACATTATTTCTTGTTGATGGCAAAATACTTCAAGCCTTCAATCAGTTGAAAGGATCGGTCACTCATGTACTTGTCCTACAGCCACTATAATGGTCTCTCCCATTCGAGATAATGACAGATGCATCAGATTTTTCCATTGGGGTTGTGTTGGAATTCGTTATGTTAACAGAATATCAACGAAAGTATTATAATGTGGCATTTGGTGTCCCACACTATTCAAAGATGTCACAACTTATGTGAAAGGCTGCAATGACTGTCAGAAATTGGGACGAACCATCAACTACAAAGATTCAATGCCACTCAAGTTCATCCAAATCTCAGATATATTTAATGCTTGGGGAATTTAATTTATGATCCCATTTCCGAACAATCAAGGATATGAAGACATCATGCTTGTCTTTGGTAATGCAAGTCATTGGGTGGATGACATTCCCGTCCGATCCATAGATAGTTGTACGATTTGTCACTTTCTCAAGGATGATATTATCTTGCAGTTCAAAATTCTTCATATTCTCATTTCAGATGGTGGTAGACATTTCATTAATAGAGAAGTAAAGAAACTTGTGAAGGAGTACAAAATTGATCATCGTGTCACATTTCCTTGCTAGTCACAATTTAATGGCTTGGTCGAGTTATCCAGTAGGGAGATCGTAAGTATTATGTAGAAACTTGTACTATTGAATAGGTATAACTGATCTAAACTCCTTGATTCTATTCCGTGGGCCTGTCAGACCACATACAAGACTCCATTGGGTATATCTCACTATCGCCTTGTATTTGGAAAGCCTTGCCATCTTCCAGTTGAATTAATTAAGAAATCTCTTTGGGTAGTGAACATATACGACTTGGACTCACAAGAAAGTGGTCAGAATCGAAAGATCGATCTGAACAGACTCCTGGAATTCAAAGACTATGAACACGATAACAACATGATGCACAAGATGAAAATCAAATGCTGGCATGACAAGCATATTAGAAGAAATACTTTCGAGCAAGGTCAGAAGGTATGGTTATTTGATGTAAAGTGGAATACATTCTTGGGAAAATTAAAGAGTAAATGGACTATGCCATTTGTAGTGAAGATTGTGTGTGACAATGGTAGCATTCTGATGTTTGAGTTGTCATCTGATGCACAATCAGTTGCAGTCAATGGACAGTTGCTGAAGGCATATTTTGAGCATGATACATTCATGTCTGCTGTTAATTCAATTAAGGTGGAATTTGAAGAAGATATCCCAACATCAACTAAAGATTCAGACAATGAGGTGACCAAATTTTTTTCTTGATTATTCTTTTTTATTATTCAATTCTTTCATTCTTTCGTATTACTCGTCCATACTTTTCAATAGTATTATACTTAGAATGACCAAAACCTAAGTATAGTGGTGAAGAGTGCAATGAATCTTTGATTTCTCATTTCTATACTCCTTTATTATCCTTGAAACACAAGAAATTCATTGCAAATCTTCATTAATTCATCATCATTAGCAATAAAGCCTCTTCCTGAAAATAACCCTATTTATTGTATAAATATTAACCCTTTATTTTCCTTATTTTATTTCTTGTAAAAAATCCTTAAATTTATAATAATTATAATATATATTTATTTTGTTGTTAAAAAGAAATTAAAATACAAAAAAATCTCAAAGAAATTTAAAAAAATAGTGTTTTAATCTATTAAAAATACTTGCCAAAAATATTCCTTTGTGTTATTTATCTCATTTCAAATTTATCCAACATGAAATTGTAGATCTCCTCGACATCTACAACTTTCATATTTTAGCCTTTTGTTAATTTAACCTCCTTCTATTTATTTTCTAATTTTCTTTATTTTTTATATTTTTGAATAATCTGATTGGGCCAAGTGGTGCTCCCTAGGTCTCCCATATGGCCCCTTCTCCACCTGCCACCCAGCCTTCTCCCTTGACGTCCATTCCACTTCCCATGCCTCCATCCCAACCGTTATCTTTTGCCTCAATCCCTACCACTCAATCAGATCCTATGATATGATCTCATCCACATCCTTCTGCCCTCATCTTGATCGCAGATTCGCTACTCATCCAACAGCCAAGCAACCTCCATGTTTCCCCTTCTCGCCTAGCCGTAGGATCGGCCCCTTCTCCATCGCAACCATTCCCTTACGCCTCACTGTATGTCGTTGGATCATATCCTTTGATCTGATCCAACCCACTTCCTTTCATCACGTTATCATCCCTTAGATCATATCTCCTGATCTCATATGGTCTATCCACCACCGTTTCCATCTGAGTAGTTCGATCACTCTATCCAACGGCCAGCAAGCCATCTTCATCCCTTCCACAAACCTCACCTCACCATCACATCACCCCCTTCCATTTTAGCTTCCACCTCAGCCATCCTCTCCACTACCTAAATTACTCATGCATGTATCCCTTACTCCCCTCATTCTCGCCTGCCATCACTCACTCCATATCCATTCTCCACGGCCAAATGCCAACCATCACAAATCCCCTCACCACCTTCCATAACCGATCAGAACCTCTCCTAGTTAAGGCCACCTCCGCCTCTAGTTATCGTCGGCCACCAATCAACGGGCTGAGACCCATCTTCCCTCACTCCTCCGGTTACAGTGGAGGGGAGAATTGGTAAGGCAACGATGACCCCATGTTCATGTGTCGACCCATGGCTCTAATCATATAGCAGTGTCTTCCCGAGGTTGCTTGAGCTCCCTAGCATGGCTATCTAGGTACAAGAGACGACGGAGCGCCATATGGTGCTCAGCCCAAGAAGCCCCCACCGCCAATCACTTGCTCTAATCAGGTACCCTTCTTCTCTTCTTTTCCTCCGTTTGTCTTCTAATTTTCTCAATGTGCACACACACGCCCTCTGACCACGGTGACCATTCCTCGAGCTCCGCCACACTTCCGCCATCCTTTTCTCATCATCCTCCTCCACCACAACCTCCATCCATCTCAACCTGTCTCCTCCGTTAGAGGTCGAAGAAACACCACTCTAGGCAATCCCCTACTTCACCTTGATGCATGCCATTCACTCACTATGCTTCGGCTATCCACTATGCTAATTACTTTTGCAGGCATACTCCATTGGTCAGACATGGGGAGGAGCTGTATTCTAGAGCTCTGCCTTCGACGTACTGGATTGATGGCTTCATATAAGATGTATTGCACCATCAGCTCCGATTGACCTTCATCATCAGAGCTTCAGGAAGCTACAGGAGGCTTCAACATGCACGGTGGCGAATGGACGAGCTCTTGGCTCCTCGATTGAGGTCCAAAAGCGCTACCAGTACACGGAAGAGGAGAAGGTACCAGATGCTATAGGAGTTGTTGGATGGTGCCCCTCCAGCCTCCATCCAATGGCCGGGAAGCCTCCGTATCATTATACCAGACTACGAAGGCTCGACGGATCCGAGCCTCATCCCAAGTCATCTTAGGCTGCGACATTGCCCAAGGATCCTACAGCAACCTTCAAACATGCATCGAGCCTCATCGCCTCCCGAACCTAGCCTGGGTGTGTGCTGTATGGGTATTTTGCATCGGTGCCCTTCTAATTTCCAGAAATTACAAATAGATCCCCGCCCATGTATGCGTGTGTCACACATCATGCTTGGGAAAATTGCATAAGGACCCATGGGTTTTATAAAATTATACTTATGCCCCTATTAGGACCTTTTTGCATTTTTATCCTATTTTTATTTTTCATATTTTCTTTACATTTATGCCCCTGGACTCAAAGGTTCATATCTTCAGCATACAATCTCCATTTTAGTTTATTTTCATTTTCATTTTAATGCTTGATCCAATATCTACATTATGGCATTAGTTATTTGATGCTTTAACACTTAATTAATCATGCTAAATTTTGAGATCTATTGTGCCAATTGCTCTTTATTCTTTAATGCCATTAATTCATTTTGCTGCATAATTTGTACTTAAAATTGACCTATCATTTATTGCTCATTAACTTGGATAATGTTTAGGGCATATATGTACCAGCATCTTCATATCACCTTGCATCATTTTAAAATTTCCAAAAACCAACTAAAAATTGCATATCTTTTCATCATAACTTTTTATTGCATATTGCATGACATCTATTTTGCATATAGTAAAAATTAAAATTGTATTCTCATCCTAGTGCATCAATCATTTTATGCATATTTATTATTTGTGTATTTTGTGACGTATTTTCTATCTATATCTGAAAATCTAGAGCAGAGAATTTAATCTCTCTTATTTAATCTTTATTTTTTGATAAATAGATGAGGATGCTCATGTCCTTATATTCGACCTTGGTAAACTTGACAAGTTAAATATTTAACATATTCAAAATTATGGTTTTTACTAGATCAAAATATGTTTCATGTGCTACAATTATCAACAATTAAAGAGATGGGTTTTGCATTCATCAAATGACAACATTGTCGGGGACACGACTCACCCTCATTATTTATTGAATTTTATCGTATTATTTTGAGTTTTTTATTTTTAAAACTTTAGATCTTGACATTGGGTTTGTTGCTGCATCATTGCTGATTAATTTTCTCGTTGATTCTCTGATGGTCTTCTTTTGTGGTAGGGCCCATGAAGATGGAGGATGCTCAATCTACACAAAGGCGTAGAGTTTGGAGCTTCCACTGCGAGGATCCACGGCTCAAGAGACTTCGAGTCTTTTAATTATGCAATTCAATTCATTTTCATGGTGTCTATAATTATATTGCATTTCTAGTGGGCCTCGTTTGAGGGCTCGCGTGTGCAATTTATACTTGAACATTGTGTGTTGTGTGAAGCTTGTTTCACCCCAGTCCGAGTGGGACTTCACTTGATTGTTCGAACCTAGGGCTAGGATCACGGTTCTCTGAGCTCCCCTTTCAAATATCACTTGTGCGTGCTTCATAGGTTGGGAAACACATTATTCATGAAATGCAAGTACATCGCTTCACTTAGCCAAATTAATTGAATTCTTTCTCGTTAATAGAAGCATGTTTAGGGTACGGTTTCTTTGACTTGCATACATTTAATGATTTTTTTTTCAAAAACGGTCTTGCATGTGTACAGAGATTGCTGGAGGCACTGTAAGTTCTCTCTCAGGCATGCATCATGGTTTTCCCAAATGCGCTGGCTTTTCTCAGATCTTTCCCTTATTTATGAATTAGGAAATTAAAGAAAACTGGGAATGGTTGATTAGACGATGTTAACTTGATGTATGCTCACATTAATACAGTGATAACCTAAGCATAAATTTGGTACTATAATGTAAGTTGATGAAATAAAATGGAATAAAAATCACTACTGGATTATGGGAGAGCAACACCCTCAACACAGGATGTTTTTATTATTGAGAGAAGAGGACTTATCCCTAGGATAGTGCCCAAAACCTATCTCTAAACATATGTGATGGACTTCATTTTTGGATGATCACCAATAAATAAACAAGATAAATATGATTGAACCTTCATAGGTTTAACGTCTAAGTTGGTGAATCAAGGGTATTGCTTGAATGATTGAGCCTTGGATAACTATGCTTCCCAATCCTCCCATAACCCTACATGATCCATCCCCCCAATCTATGCACATCCAATCATCTCTGTAAATCCATGAGATGCCCCGCCCCTCTCGTTATTGAAATCAATGGAATGAGAGTGTCGGACCTACGGTCCAAATATGCCCATGATCTACGATACTCACCAAACCATCTTAAGCACATTAGATCAACATTTGAAAATAGATAAAAAATGGAAAATAATATATATGAAAAGAAATGCAACATCCATTCTCATCGATAACAATTGTCAAGTCATGTCCATAGAAATACATCATATAATTATAAACTTTGTAAAAGAAGCTCTCTGAATATCTCACTATAATGTCTCTCAACTAGAACATAAAATAATACGAAAATAAATAAGTTACTTTAAGTAGAACGTACCCTGTTTGGTGTAGGTATGATGTAGAAAGTCCAATCTGCTCGAAATTCGCTACTGTTGCGGTTGCTGCTCAGCTACACTTATTGAGTTCACACGAGGGTAATGTTATGAGCAATTGTCCAGTAATGAGACAAACGCTATAACAACTAATGTAGGGTAGGCAAAGAATGTACACTCAACTCTATCAACTGACAAATGCAGATATTGTAGAAAATGAGAAAAACAATCAAGTCATTCTGATTCACATTGGATTACATAACAAATGATTTTATTAATTGATTTAATAATCATTGGAGTACTACTACAATGATCTTGATATTTCTACAAGTTGGTTAAAGACCACAACAGTATACAATTACTGGCATCCGATCTTAAGCATTTCTCATATTATTTTATTGCATACAAGCACACAACTCACAGGACTCTGCTACGGGGGAACTTGATATTCATCTTGAGTAATTCTCAAAGACCTCTTTTTGATCGGAATGGAAAAGATCACAACCCTAATTCTCCAACTTCAAGCCACATCTCGGAACACCTCTCACAATAATAATACTCGAAATAAAATTAGATGCAACAACATCAAATTCTAAACCAAGTCTTAAAATCGTGTATAAGTGAGAAACCAAGAATGCCAACTGCGCCACCTTCCAACTCCATCGAGCGACTCTGGATACTAATGGGTTGCTAGGTGTAATATGTCACCTAACTCGTTCGTTGGGATCGTGACCTTCAAGGCATCTCCCTGGGACCCAAGGGTGCATGCCCAATCCCCTGAGATGTCTAACTCTATATACCCACTTATAGTGATATCTCAATCATAGAACAATAACAACACTTACAACCATAAGTAGAATTGATTGGATCACGATGACAATCATCACATATTGATCAATCTAAACAATAGGTTTACCCTAATAGCACTCGTACTAGTGTTATCTGCGTTAAGTCCCCCTACTTTTTTGGCTATGTCTGTTTCACGAGGCTTAAGTTCAACTAAAATTTCGGATCAGCATTGGATTAGGAGTATGACAATTATCTGCTATATAATAAAACAATTTTTCATAACTCTCTCAAAAAGGTTGAAAAAAAACAAAAATGTTTCCCTTTATTCACATAGCCTTCGAATTATATGGACATGCTTATTCTCATTGGCATGTTTTCTATATTTTGTCTATTATCATAAATTAAGAACACAATAATACTTTTGCTCATGTATAATATCATCACTTCGACAACAAGAATTATATTATTTTTTTGGTACATCTAGTATTTCCTTATATTGTACAAAAGGTGATAAAAATAATCACCTAAATAACTCTCCTTCACTGAGATAAGAATAACGGATATCTATTAAAGAGCTTAATATTCACAATCCGTATTCTAGTTAGTGAGCATAATTATTCCACTGCAGAGTTAAGGCCTCTTCATAATTTGCATTCGTTGCAATATATGTTGGACAGATGTTGAAAAAAAAGTGCCATGCATAAAATAATTCTTACATATATTGTTTCTTTTGAGTTATGGACTATCGATCAATCAATGTTAATCCTTGTAATGGGGGACCGTTATACATAAGATGTGTTTAATTGCAAGGTAACCACATGTCAAGATATTGCCATAATCTTCTAGAGATCAGAAACATCAAATTTTAAAAAAAAAGTAACTACGAGGATATACATTTATAGGCCTTAATAGTTATCATCTAAAATAAGCCTGCACGAATTTCATATCCACAAATATTATCTCAATATATGTTGCAACTTTGTAGAGGAAAGACAATAGAATTAGTGACCCATAATAAAAGAAAATCTCTAGGATGCCTTTTTTTGCAATTTGGTGAGTTCATCTTGGTCTCCAACCACGTAGCATAAAGGCATTTGTGTGTTAACTAATCAAACCTGCTCACCTTCTTCTATACATTAATTTATACAAAATAAGAATTGTTTTGACCTAGAATTTGTTAATATGAGAAAGAAAATAAATGGATAGATCTTTGTACCCTGTAGATCTGAATGAAGAGGAAGAGACAAACTCATATTTTGTTGATGATGCTATTATCCTTCATGATAGAAAAAGATAGAAAAAGATGTGTTATACCTTATGCAACATTAATAACCATCAACGAGTTTCATCACACCAAAAATCTCTACCATTCTTCAGAGATTTAAGCACATAGATTGTGAGGAAATCAACAAGACGGAGGGAAAAGGATATCATTATAATTTAATATTTATGGTATAAAGATATCTGATGGCAAAAAAAGTATTCGGAACATAAAATAAAAATTATATGAAACCAACAACACGAGGGGGCTACTTATCGTTATCTTCGAGGATGTTCCCTCGGGATCTCCTCTCATACGGAAATGATATTTACGTCACTTGATCGTAGAGAGAATGCGCGAACGAAGGTGACCTCAAGCTTTCCTATGTGATGGCAATCGTGGATCTTTGATCAGAGCTTCTTCTCTGACGTCGACAACGACCCTCTGGTGGTTAATCCGACCAAGGTGATGGTGCTCCAAAGAGGGAGAAGGATTGTGGTGGCTAAGATTTTGAAAGAGTAGCCTATCATCTCTTATTTATAGAAGGAGAAGTGAATTTGGAACCAAATTCAGATCCGATTCAGATCCATATATAGATCTTGATCACCCAACTTAAATCATCGATATCTTGAGATAGGAATGTCGGAATTGGATGTTCTTGGGCTCATTGGAAAGATCTCGATGAGATCTACGAAATGGCATAATTATTTGATTTTTTTTCATGTCAAAAATACTCCATATTTTAGGACAAAAATTATGGGATTTCACATCATAAAAATCTTAAAGGAAGTCCCATCCTCGATATGTAGGATTTAACGTATATGTTTTAAATGAGATATAGATTCATGTATAAAAATCTTAAAGATAACGAAACCCATAAAAATTTTAAAGAGAATTGAAATAGGGCTTCATTATTGATGAATATGTGATTCATCACTCTAAAAGTTAAAAATAGAGATTTGTTCCCGAGTAATTAGCCGCATTTCATCACTTATATTGCATAGTTAGCATTCATGCATGTGTAAATAATATCTGCATTTTAGCATTCATACTTGAATTAAATAAGGAGCCTAATTCACTTGTAAATATTTACATGTATATTAGTGAAGCTCACCTTTTTATGTCTATTCTGTACTAACTCCAAATCCAATAAAATTAACTTTATAATGTATATATTACTAACATTAATTAAGGAAAAATATCAAAAAAATACTAACTTGTAATATTATCCAAGAAACCCAAATCCAAGTTTGAAACTATGAACCTTAAAATGCGCATATCTCCCTAAGACAGTGTTCGATAGGTCTACTTACTTTTAAAGTAGTATATATTCAAAGACCTTCAAAACAAGACCAATTTCATAAAAATCCGATATCGTATGTGAAACTTGAGTTTTGGGCCAACTTTCATGTTGATCACTTTTTGATTTGACCTCTTTAGTTATTTCTTTTTATTTTCTTTACATTTAATTTTTTGATTTTTTTGGGATCGACATGTGGTGGCTCCTGCAGTTGTCACGTATCGTGCATTTTATTTATTTATTATTTATATAATTTATTTTAATTTATATATTATTATTTATTTAAATAAAATATATTTAAAAAACCGCCACGTGGTCGCGCCCCCGCGCGATACGTGATGCCTACCCCCTTCCTCTTACGCAACTGGGCACTCGCCCCTTGCACGCGCCAGCACCACCTCTTGTGGTGGTTGCGCCTGCACCACCCACCTCGCGCAACTGCCTCCCTCAGCATGTTTCCTCTACACACCTCCCCCCTCGATCTCCCTCTTCCTCCCACATCATGTGCCCACTCCCCTCCCACTTCTCCAACTGCTCTTAAAACTCCTCCCGACGCCTCCGTCCATTGCCACCCGTTGATCTTTAGTTTAATAGAGAAAGAGGTCCAGCTCTCCCTCCTCCAATGGTAACCACACAGGGAGAAGGATCTTGAGTGAGGACGATGTCTCAGGCATGATCCATGGAGATCTCCTTTGTGTTGCAACAGCTGCAAGCTCATTGCCTGAGCTTCGTGGTCGTACGCCTCGGCCACTTCGAGGCGAAGATCCGAGGCGCTCTATATAGCTCTATCTCCAGGCGATCCATCAGCAACATCCAACTCTAGACCATCTTCCACCATGAAGGAGCTTCTGTCAACTGCAGTCGCCACCCTTACAGTCGCCTCAGCATCTCCGATCGACAACCCCCTAGCCATTCACATTCTCCCGCTCGGTCGTGTGTCGATAAGTGAGGACTTCCTAGCGAGTCGCCTGCACTGCCATCTCTTCCCTACGTGTCAAGCAGCTGGAAACACACCTCGACATCGACCCATCTCCGGCAGTCTCTTCGACAGATGCCATTTGCCATCGCAGGAGAAACCGCCATGCAAACATCTTTGCACCCTCCAGCCCATGCCTTCAGCACTTCCACCGCCCCTCGACCTTCGCAGTCCATCGCTACCGGTGACTCGGGCTGTGGGCCTCTAGTTCACGTAGCCACTTGCGCATCAACGATGCCCACGACTCCCAACAAATTCTCCTATGCGTGCACGCCACCTGCAATGTGCCACCACCTCCTTCGTCCACATAACTAGTGTTGTTACATGCCATCGACACCCACCTTGCACGCTCCAAGAGCGGAGGAGCACCACCACTGCCACTGACCAACCAGCCTCCTCCCTCCATCACCTCCCTGCCTCGGGCCCCTCACAACCGAATCGTCATCCCTTCCTCACATGCATGGCACATGAGGGATGGGGTAATTTACGGAAAGTACCCCCTAAGTTCCAGATCTCGCTTGCGTCCTCTATATCCAGGCACGTGCAGGCATGTACCCCTGGAGGAAAATTGCACGTGATACCTCTACATCACAAATGAATCATGCTGCAGCCAGTGCATGGAAACCAGGAGAAATTGTATATTGACGTTTGGAATTATTAAAATTGAATTTTCGAAAATCACCTAGTCTACATGTTTTATTCATAATTAATTTACATTGCATCGAAAAATTCCAAAAACATTGCAGTAGCTTAATGCCATAATTATTCAACTTCTGGCTAAGTTTGAGGATTTTTGGAAGTGATTTAATTGAAATTTACATTTAAACCTCAACTAGCTTGAAACTACACTTGCATATCCTTCATTCACTTGCATTCAAAAGGGCCAAAATTATTCTTCTCTGAAAACCTAACATCTGGATTGACTTTAAATTAATCTAAGGAGACAATGGCCTCCCTGAGTTCAACCTTAGGCTTGCCCAAGTAAAAAATGCTGCTTGTTATTAATTTAAATATTAATTAAAGTGGTTTTTGATTAAATCCAATTTTGCTCAACTGCAACGAACACAATTATTTTAATCGTTAATTCAGTTAAATTAAGAGGGTGAAAATTGGGTTTTTCAAATAGCGCCATTGTTGGGGCAGCACGACTTAGACTAATTTTCAGAACATCTAGATTTTAGGTTTTCGATCACTG
The DNA here is from genome assembly GCA_037367405.1 of Ottelia alismoides. Lineage (NCBI taxonomy): Eukaryota > Viridiplantae > Streptophyta > Magnoliopsida > Alismatales > Hydrocharitaceae > Ottelia > Ottelia alismoides. The sequence goes on along the minus strand of JAZKJV010001092.1, from coordinate 2,122,339 downwards.
TGTACTCTGATCCCCAGTTTTCCTTGTGAATAACTCTTTACTTATTTCCAGCATTTTCTTTGTTGTTATTTATAGTCTTTATTTTGTCGTTCTCTCTAACAACTATCTTATTTTTGTGCGAGGAACGTGAGGCATCATAGGCGACTTGTCAAGCGAGCCGAAGAACCCGTAATGAATTGAACCGAGCAGTTTTGTGGGAATTTGTAAAAAAAGTCTGCATTTAAAGTGGTTCCCATTTGGGTTCTCGCGTGTGTAACTGAATAATAAAAAGAATCTTTATGTTGTGTGGTTTCTTGATGTAGGATAGAACCTAAACTCGTGGCTCTTAAAGCTTTCTTAGGTCTATTTGTGCGTGTAATATCTAGGACCACACTTCACCATTAAAAGATGCACTTAGACCGCAGGACTTAGCCAAATTTAATCTCGTTCTTTACTTGCTAATAGAATTGTCTGTCTAGGAGCAACTTTTCATCGATTGCATTCATTTAATAGAAAATTTCAATTCTGTTTTGCATCCCGCATGTAGAGCATGAGGATCACTGTAAGCCTTCTGAACTTGGCATACATCATCGTTTTCTCATGCATCGGCTTTTCTCGACTCCTTCCCCCTAGTTTTGCATCTTAGGATTAAAGGAAATTAGGACTGGACGATAAGCATGCCTTGTGTGTTGGACTAATCAAGTGATCAGCTAACTTAAAATTGATATTGCTAAACAAATTAATCAAAAAAATCAACATAAAATTGGATTTTTTTTACGGGAGAATAACCACGACCTTTGTGTGTGTGTGTACACAACCTAAGATAGAGCTAAAATCCCCACCTTCCATATCATGTGCCTCGATCCAAGCAAATGTCACATGCTAAACAACTCGAGGTTCAACTAACCAGTACCAAGTAGCCTCTGCTTGCTTCGACAGGTAGATAGGGGTGAAGTAGCGGTGTGACGTGACAAGTTGCTTAGTAACCCTTCGAGGCGAAGTGACTAGCCTTGTCAGCATCATCCTACTTTGATAGGTAGATATGGGCATGCCCTTGAACTTCATTGGTTGGAGATAGGAGCAAAGAGAGGAAGGGCATTGGTACCTTAGGAGACGATTAAACAGGGGAGATGCATCCGGCTTTGAGCCGACTTCCCTTTAGGCTATCACACAATCCTTTCTATTTGCGTAAAAATCACACTTAAAATCAACCAGATTAATCGGACCCTACTTTGGGTCCTTCACCATGCTGAGTGTGAACTCAGGGTTTGCTCTTGCATTTGTCTTTGTGTCTGTCCGTGTGCGTTATCTTGTGTAATTGCACGTTTTCTACCTCGATATGCTTACATTCATCCTTCTCTCTTCAATATGTTAGGATATTGGTCCCCATATCATGAGACCTATGGTCCTTACTCCTCCACCATATACTGTTCATTTTCGCCTTCTCCTTCTTCTATGTATCCTCCGCCATCCACGGGAGATCATTACCCGTGGTCGGTTCCACCTCGACCCGATTATGAAGTCATAAATTTGATTGACTTCTCCACTTCTTCTCATTTCTAACCTAATCCATATTCTAACACTCCGGATCCACTTCCATCTTGGGTTGATTATCCTTATTCTTGAGATCTTGCTCGAATCAATGAACCGAATGAAGATCAAGACACTGTTGAGACAGATGATTGGCAGAATTATGTGCCCCCACATACTTCATTCTCACCTCAAGTAGGGACCAAACAATAATTTACATATACACATCCCGACTTGACCTTAGGGCATAACATGGTTGATCGAACATACCAAATGGAGAGGCATGCACCTTATGATCTTCCTGACTTGATTGACACTAGTAATCAAGCCTACATGGACCAACCTTCATATCACACATTCAGATATCCTACATATTCACAGGATTGGACTCATGGATTCAATCTAGGAACCGTCTCTATATTGACTCCATCATATAAGGCTTCGACCAATATCTACCATTCGGACAGTCTATACTCAACCCAGAATTACATACCAAATTCTAGGTATGTTGAGTATGAGACCTCAAGTTATCAACAATATCCTCCAACTGAATAGACTTCTCCCATTATTTGTTATGGTGACTTTTTAGAGGATGACGTTTCTCGACTTATCATGAAAAATGAATCATTTGGTGCCAAGTTGAGAGATGTCACTGATATATTGCACTCAATTTCTACCAGCATCGATATTAAAGTGGAAAAGGAAATAATTGGATTTGATGTTGAAGACCAATCAAACACATGGAAGAACACACACTCTATACATATAGAGTTTATTTTCTTTTCCTCTTATACTAACCACTTACCCTCCAATCCAGAGTCTGACCATTCGTCCACCAAAACACCAGGAAAAAATAGTAAATCCCAAAAAGACCAAAAAAATTGGAAAAAAAGAAATCCTCATAAAAATAGAAAATGAAAAGGATTTAAAAAATTGGATCCTGCCATAAAGGAAGCACTCGATGAGGAATTGATTTTAAACTTCCCTTAATAAAGGTCATAGATCACTTCCTCGATCTCAAATGATTTGTGAGAAGTAAATTGATGCCAAGAGGTCAGGCAATAAGAGGACAAGGATTGAGAGACACATATTGTCTATGGCCACCTCCTTGGTGATGGGAAGAAAGAACAAGAGCCGCAAAGTGAAGTGGTTTCCCGAGTTGAGTGTGAAATCAAAGACACCATTTTTACCCATGCGAGAATTGATGCTGACTCACCAATGAATATCCTCCCGACCTCTGTGTTTGACAATCTCAAACTCGGATCACTTAGGAAGTCCAGAGTGATCGTTCAGCTAGTTGATTGATCCATAAAATGGGCGAGAGGAACCATTTCAGTCATCATTAATTTTTAAGGTGCTCTACTCCAGGTAGACTTCACGGTCATTACCATTAGGCACCGATGAGAGTTCACCCAGTCTCCTATTATTCTTGGGAAGCCGTTCTTAGACTCAACTAAGGCAACTATAGATTACAAGACTCGGGAGATTGATTTTACAACATTGGGAGCGCTCCGACCTTACCCATTCTTTGATGCACTTCACTCTAAGATGACCCGCATATCCGCAGACAGTCATTACCACTGAGAGATAGATGAGTCCCATCTCTCTACTACAACTGAGATACCGACTACCTGGACAACCATTGTTCAAAGACTCCCCACACCTCCACTTCACCAACTGCTCGCACCACCACCATGATAGCTTCTAAGTAGGACTCACGATCTGAAGCTATCATTGAGTTGGACACGAATTTTGCTGATTGCCTTGACCATTCTGATGATCCAAAACAAGATCCCACTAATGCCAAGACAACTGAGATCAGTAGTACCTTCTCGAGATGTGTATTGACCCTTCAGGAATATTATAATCTATATGGTGACTCGTCTGATGAAGAACCCATGGTCAGCACTGCACCACATCTCGGACCTTCAAAGAGGCAACCAAAACTAAATTGATCCCACGCAGAAACACGGTTGCTCCCTCCTCTAGCCGTTTGACTAGTGAGAGGAAGTCAAGAAATGATTTCTTGAGGAGTTCCCCTGAACCCCTTAAGGTACGTCGCTCTCCACTCCCTCTCAATGATTCAAGTTCTAGAAAACCAACTAAGAAAATTTCCTTCAGCATACCAGAGAAGGAATTTTTGGATGATCGAATCATGAGGTGATTTATATGAGTGAGCTCAATTCGGTTGTTCTTAAGCCGTATCTAAGCAAGCAGCCGTGTGTCGACCCTCATTGGATGATCCCTTCACCTTATTATTATTCATCTGAGGACGATTCCGACAGTGACAGACTTGTATATTCCCCACCTCCTAGTTCATGCAAGAAGTTTCATTATAAACCTTCTTGACCTCTGTATATTCTCCATATCCCATCCATCCTCATACCCATTCATGCCCTATACTTAGGCTAACCAGAGCCCAAGTATAGTGGGGATCGATGCATGCCCTGTGTATACTCATCCTCTTAACCTCGCTTGCCCCATTTTTGATCTTCTTTTACACTTAGGATGTCAGAGCCTAAATATAGGGGGGCAGAGCGACTTCTATACTTTTTGCTATTTTAGCTCTCCTACGCTTAGCTCGAGCTATGTCTTTTTCCTCGCTTATTAGACATAGCATACATTAAGTATAGGGAGCGTGTATATATTACATATATACTTACCCATACCTCATACTTTCATGTATTTTGATATATATTATGCAATGATTACATAGTGGGTAAAAATTGAAGAAAAAATAAAACAATAATAAAAAAATTGCAAAATACATGTATACTAGTATGTATATTGTATAATATGTATAATACTTGTATAAAGTTGTAAAATTCTTGTAAATAATATTCTTGTAAAATTTGGTGTATACCAGAAAATTTTAAAAATTGATGAAAATAAAGGCTTCTTATTTACTTTGCATATCATCATTGCATTAAAAAAATATATCTTGCACTTCATTCATCTACATAGCATGTCATCCGCATCTTATCTGCATATCTAGCATATGCAAAGTGAAAAGGCAATGGGTTCTGAACCAAGTTATGAATAGATGCCGAGGATGGATTTGATTTTACCTTAATCAACCTAATCTCAGAGGAACTTTATAGGAACTAGAGTTAAGATTTTTCAGGTCGAGTGACTTAATTATTTGAGTTCACAAGTCTATGTTCCTATGTCATCTTGATTGGTCTAAGTAGAATATTTCATACACATGCATGATTCTTTTAGACAGTGACCTAATTTGGACAAGCTCCATGCATGTAGCTCTTCATTGATGAGGAGGTGAGGAGGTAGAATCATTTAGCTTGGAGTAGCACACAGGTGGAAACATCCGTCCTCCTCTAGGGAGGATAGTGCATCTCAACCTAGTCTAGTGATGTTGACGTCTAAGGATAGGATGGTGTGGGTTGCAATAAAGCTTCAAAAGAGAGATAGTCTACTGGCTCAAGGAGAAAAACTCCTTATGTGCATGTTTCACCTTGTATATATATCAAAAAAATAAAATAAAAGAAAACAAAAAAATGTAGAATCTCCAAAACTGGACATACCTGATTGAAAAGCAAAATGCCTGCTGGAGTGTATGTACAGGGATAGAAAAATATGAAGAGCTTTAAAGTTTGCAGCTGTAGACTTGGCTACACTATTCAAGCATCTAAGGATAGGTATCTACACTGGCTACCGTCCATTCTTCTCTCCCTCCTCTTCTTGAGCTGGTTGCACTTGAACTTAGAAGGGAATACCATGCTTGTGAAACCCCGTATTTTCTTTTTTTTCGAAAATCTGGAGTATTTTTAACATCCAAAAAGTTCAAAAAATCATTCTTTTTCGTAGATCTCGTCGAGATCTTTCCAACGAGCCCAAGAATACCCGATTCCGACATTCCTAGACCAAGATATCAATGTTTTAAGATGGATGGTCAAGATCCATATATGGATCCGAACTGGGTCCGAAATTGGATCCAAATTCACCTCTCTTCCTATAAATAAAAGATGATAGGCTACCCACTCAAAGCCCTAGCCACCACCATCCTCCCCTCTCATTGGAGCACCACCATCTTGGCTAGTGTAGTCATCAGAGGGCCGTCGTCGACATCGGAGAAGGAGCTCCGATCGAAGATTCGCGACCACCATCACGTAGGAAAGCTCGAGGTCACCTTCGTACACGCATTCGCTCTACAATCGAGCGACGAAAATATCGTTCCGCGTGAGAGGAGATCCCGAGGGAACATCCTCGGAGGTAACGATAATACCCCCTCTTGCTGTTGGTTTCCACATATTTTCCTACATTCTTGAACATCTCTAGATCCTTAGTTATTCTAGAATGGTTATAATATTGTTGTTGGTGATGCATTTCCATGAAACATATTCCCTACCTGTTATTATCTAGATTCACTTGTATACTCGTCACTGGTATACTTTGTACCAATGCGCATAGTTAAAACGAAAATATTGCACTAAAAATGTGATACGGTGCAAGTGCGTGTGCATGAAATTGTGAACATATTGTGACATTGAGGATACTCAGATTTTTGTACCATATACGTCCCACCTACTCCCAAATATCCTAAGATAACTTCGGTCTTGATCGTGGCTTTTAGTATTCATGTGCTATGGATTAAGATGTGCGTAATGTGTTTCAAGTCGTTATGCTCTGGCCAATAAATTACTACTTACACAATAAACTTGTAAGATAAATTCGCATGTTTCAAAACACACACATAACGCCAATTTATAGAGACATTAAAATAGTATTAACGGATGTTATTTAACATTTTGATGATGGTATTCATTTATGCATAACGCCAATTTGGATTTTTTTCAATCATATCTCATAGCACACGTGCCTTTAAAGGGTGATTAAGTTGAAGTCAATGAGTATTGTAAAGCCTTACTCAAAATATATGAACGTTGATTTTATATATGTAAAAGTGCATGGATGACTTGGCATAAATAATTTACTTCCTAAGATTGAACATAATCTCTCACGCAACTTTATAACCAGAGGGATAACAACATTATTTGAACTCCAAATTTGAGTATTAATAAAAGTATATTAAGAGTCTCTCTTAAACGAGTTATTGATATTGCTTAAGATGAGCAGTGTAAAGTTTCCATGTAGTGTACATCTTTGGTATTTAGATGTATGTAAAATGGCAACCGGACAAATTAATACGTTTTTTCTTCTAATCATTATTTAACCTCAGTTTGTGAGGGAACTACGAGATACCCTTGCCACGTAACAATTGTTATTTTCGTAAAAATTTCCAACGATAAAAGTTTAATGGATAATGTTAGTATATGTATTACTGTCGTAATATTTTGGTCGAATCACCAACAACATATAAGAACTGATCATTGGTCAAAAAAATATCTTTCTTAGTTGCAAACAGTGTTTTCCGTTAAGGATAACTATATACTATCTTCATGTGAGTAAAACTTCACGATGTTTGGATAGTTGGAGACATGTATCTCAAGGGATTTGGCATGCACCCTTGGGCCTCGGGTAGATGCTGTGAAGGTCACGACCCCAACGGACGAGTTGGGTGACGCGTTACACCTAGTAGCCCGGTAGCATCCGGAGTCTCTCGACGGAGTAGGCAGGTGGCGCGGTTGGTGTTCTTGGTTTCGCACTTATACACGATATTAGGACTCGAAGTAGAACTAGGTGTGGCCGCATCAAATTCTATTTCAAGTAATATTATTGTGAGAGGTGTTCCGGGATATGGTTTAAAGTTGGATATTTGGGATATGATCTTTTCATGTCTGATCAGAAATGAGATCTTTGAGAGGTACTCAAGAAGAATATCAAGTTCCGCGTAGCAGAGGCCTGCGAGTCGTGTACTTGTGTGCACAAAAATAAATGAGAAGTGATAAATGATCATATGCTAGAAATTTTTAATTTTATACCGTCGTGGATCCTAACCAACTTGTAGAATGATCAAGATCATTGCGGTAGTACTTAGATGATTATTATATAAATTAATAAAATCAATTATTATGTGATAAAATGTGGATTAGAATAACTTGGTGTTCTTTCTAATTTTCTACAATACATACATATGCCATTTGATAAAGTTGAATATACATTCTTGCCTACCCCTACTATAGTTATTATAGTGTTTATCTCATTGCTGGGCAATTGCTCATAACGTTACCCTTGTATGAACCCAACAGGTGTAGAGCAGTAGCGGTTTTTGAGGAGATCAGACTTTTCTTTGTCATACTCGCATCAGGCGGGGTGCGTCCTACTTAGACTAACTTATTTATTTCTGCATTACTTTGCGTTCTGTTTGAGAGACATTGTAGTGGGAAATTTGGAGAGCTTCTTCTATAAAATTATAGTTATATGATGTAACTCATTTTATGGACATGGACTTGATGATTACGGTTATTAGTGAGAATGGACGGTGCATTTTACTTTTCATTTCACATTATTCTCCTATTGTTATTTATATTTGAAGTGTTAATCTATTGTACATAAGATGGTTTGCTGAATATTGTAGATCATGGACGTATTTGAACCGTAGGTCCGACGCTCACGTTCCGCCGATTTCGGTAGTCGGAGGGACGGGGCGTCACAGATGGTATCAGAGCCCGATACTCCATTCTCTCTTTTGGATATTAGACTTGTTAACAATATTTAAAAAATAAATATAGCGATAAAGTCTTCTGACTTTGTCATTAGTTAAGGAGAATAATTCAAGTCATGTTTAAAGTGTCCATTGTCTCTCTAACCATGAAAATAATTTCTAATATAATGATTTTTGCAGGAAATCATGTCGCCTCATGTTGACCCTGATATTGCACAACAGTTGTCCTTACTAGTTCAGATCGGGCAAGGTATAAAACAACGTCAGGAGGTATTGGAGCAAAGGCTCCTTCAATAGGATGACTCCTCGTACTAGCTCTCTCGTGAGGAGGAGGGAAGTGTTCATCCTTCGGTGTCTCTGGACCCGGAAGGATCAGATGACCTAGAGACAGTGCAAAAACATCAGACGACCTACGCAACATATCAGAGATCTAAGGTACCACAATTCTTTGGCACCGGCACACCAGATGAGGCTGAGCTATGGATGGATCATGCATCTAAAGTGTTGAGGATGATTCATGCTCCTGAAGAATCTTGGCTTACATTTGTGGAGTTTTCACTAGCAGGTTATATTGAGCATTGGTGGTACGCCACCAAGGAACATCTAGAGGATCCCATAACGTGGGAAATTTTTCTTGACGAGTTCTGTAGTCAGTTCTATCCTGATCACTGGGTTGAGGATCAGAGGAGAATGTTTGCTGAGCTGAAGCATGGGTCAATGATGTCCCAAGAATACCTCATTCGTTACACTGAACTCTCCTGCCACTCATCGGCTACTACTGCTTTTCCTGAGGAGAATTTACAGAAGTTTATCCGGAGACTGTATGACGATGTGCAACCAGCTATCTGCATAGGATTTCACTTCCACCAAGGAGGTAGTTGCTAAAGCTACCAAGATGGAGGCAACTCAGAGTCGGCTTCAGGGGTCCATCACATTTCCAGCCACATCAGTCAGGGAGATCTACTCACCGAGATTTTTACAGAGCTTGTAGAGAGTGTCGTTTCCACCCAGTGACAAACACTCCTACCGTCAGCAGGTTTGCTCCTACACCCACTTTGGGGCAGGGCCTGGCGAGTCGCGGTACTACTTCCTTCTGCTCTTCTACACACTCCTGGAGTCGCAAGATGGGAGGTGCTAGCCTTGTCTTAGGAGGCTCCTTTTCTCAACCAGTAGATCGCAGGTGTTTCCACTGCCAACAGCCGGGCCATTTCAAGGCCAAGTGACCTTTACTTGCCAGTAGCTCAAGTGGTCATCAACCAAGTATACGACTGACTTTCTCATCTGTATTGTCACATGGATCATCTTCCCGTCGTGGAGGTCGAGGATTTCAACGTACACCACCACGACCAACCTTCAGTGCTGCAAGTTCTAATGCCCCACCACAGCCTCAGGGACAGTTGAATGCAATCACACATGAGCAAGCCCACACCTCAGGAGCTGTAGTGCGAGGTATGATTTCAGTACATGGTATATCTTTACATGCCTTATTTGATTCGGGAGCTACGCACTCTTTTCTAGCACTCGATTAGTATCCAAGTTAGATAAAGAACCAATATGTGTTTCATCTCCTTACTACATCAAGCGCCCATGGGGTCAATTATTCATAGTGCGACAAACGGTGGAGAATGTAGCAGTGTAGATTGGCGGGCACATAATGACTGCATACCTTTTAGTCATTCAGTTAGAAAATTTTGATGTCATCTTAGGTATGGATTGGCTTGAGCAACATCACACATGCCTTGATTGCTTCGAGAAGACAGTAGTGTTCCGTCTCCTAGGCATACCTACTTTTCAGTTTGATGGACGTACCCGAGATAGTGAGGTCTTGTATGTATCGGCATTGAAGGCCCAACACTTGCTCAATCAGAGTTGCATAGGTTTTCTCGCCTATGTTGTGGAGTTACCTGCCGAAGATCATATGATTGAAGATGTTAGAATCGTACGAGATTTTCCTGATATATTTCCTGAGAAATTACCTGGAATGCCGCCAGGGAGGGAGATCGAGTTCGATATTACTTTCATACCTGACACGCAACTGATCTCCATACCTCCATACCGAATAGCACCAGCCGAACTCAGGGAGCTCAAAGTACAACTGCAGAAGTTGTTGGAAAAATGATTCATCCGTCTCAGTACATCACCTTGGGGAGCACTGGTCCTCTTCGTAAAGAAGAAGGATGGGTCTATGTGTTTGTGCATCGACTACAGGCAATTGATTAAAAGAACGGTAAAGAATCGTTATCCACTTCCATGAATAGATGATCTTTTCGATTAGTTGCAAGGTGCATCGATATTCTCAAAATATTGACCTACGATCAGGTTTCATCAATTGAGAATTAAGGACACCGATGTGCTTAAATCTGCTTTTCGCACTAGATATTGCCATTAGGAGTTTGTGGTCATGACATTTGGACTCACAAACGCACATGCCATGTTAATGGACATGATGAACAGAATTTTCAGCCGATACTTAGATCGTTTTGTGTTAGTATTCATTGATGATATCGTGATCTACTCACGTGATGAGCATGAGCATTACCTTCATACTATTTTTGAGACACTCAGAGAACACAAGTTGTATGAGAAATACAACAAGTGTGAATTTTGGCTTACGGAAGTAGCTTTCCTCGGTCATGTAATTTCGGGAGCAGGTGTGGCAGTTGATCCAGCCAAGATAGAGGTAATAATGTCCTGGGAGCAGCCCAAGACAGTTACCGAGATACGTAGTTTCTTAGGCCTTGCTGGCTACTATAGATGTTTTGTTAGGGGCTTCTCGCAACTAGCTCTACCACTTACTCGTCTGACACAAAAAGACGTCCCTTTCATTTGGAGCGACAAATGCGAGCTGAACTTTCGTACGTTAAAAGAGAGACTAACCAGCACCTCGATTCTCACCCTTCCTTCAGGCACCTTAGATTTTACGGTGTATACTGATGCATCGAAGGAGGGTTTAAGAGTAGTGTCGATGCAATGTGGTCATGTTGTGGCATATGCATCATGACAAATAAAGAACCATGAACAAAACTACCCTACTCATGACTTGGAGTTGGGAGCTATAGTCTTTGCGTTGAAGATATGGCTTCACTATTTATATGGGACCACATTTGAGATTTTTACAGATCACAAGAGTCCGAAATATATCTTTAAGCAGTAGGAAGTGAATATGAGGCAAAGATGATGGATGGAACTGTTGAAAGATTATGACTGCACGATCTCCTATCATCTGGGTAAGGGAAATGTAGTAGCAGATGCTTTGAATAGGATAGCACATACCGAGGGCAACACAACATGGCTACATACTTGGGATATGCTCACAACACTCAATGAGTGGCACCCCTTTGATAGTACTATAGATGTCGTAACTGTACTTGCTATGTACAATGAATTATGGGACATGATTGTGCATGATCAGCAGACAGACCAGAAATTACAAGACTTGTTCCATCGATGCCTGAAGGAGAAGTTTGATGGATTCAGAGTTTGTGAGTCCATCTTATGGAAGGTAGACCGTGTTTATATCCCCGATGATGATGAGTTAAGGAGAGACATCCTAGATGAGTCTCACTGTTCTAGATTATCTATCCACCCAGGAAGCACCCAGATGTATATAGATCTCCGTTAACACTTCTGGTGGGAGGAGATGAAGAGAGATGCTGCAGAATATGTCAGTCATTGCATTACTTGTCAATTGGTGAAGGCAGAGCACAAGCGTCCTCCTGGTTTGTTACAGTCACTTCCTGTCCCGTTATGGAAATGGGAAATTATCTCTACGGATTTCGTGACATCCTTACCTCGTAAGATTGGTGGATATGATGCTATTTGGGTTATTGTGGACTGATTGACCAAGTCCGCACATTTCATTCCCGTGAACATGACATGTACTCCGGTAGATCTGGCCAAATTATATATACAGCATGTTATTCTCTTGCATGAGATCCCCAAAGAGGTAGTATCAGATAGAGACTCTCGCTTTACATCACATTATTGGGGAGAATTCATAAAGGCCCTAAAAATCGAATTGTGTCTTAGTTCAGTCTATCATCTGCAGACTGATGGGCAATCAGAGAGGACAATTCAGACCCTTGAAGACCTACTCAGAGCATGTGCCATTGAGTGGCAAGGATCTTGGAAGGATCACCTTTCTTTGGTGGAGTTCACCTATAACAACGGCTACCATGCTAGTATTGGCATGGCACCTTTTGAGGCATTGTATGGGCGGAGATGCACCACTCCCTTGTGTTGGCAGGAAGTGGGTGACAAAGAGATTTATTCTACTCAGATAATCGAGGATACAACAAGGGCGGTAGAAATGGCTAGAACGATATTATTGACTGCACAAAGTTGCCAGAAGAGCTACGCTGATCAGAGACGTCGTGATCTTGAATTTGAGGCTGGAGATTTTGTATTCTTAAAAGTATCTCCAATGAGAGGTATTCAAAGATTTGGTGTTAAGGGCAAGTTGGCACCACGGTTCATTATCCCTTTCGAGATTTTATCCGTATTGGGAAGGTGGCATACCGAGTAGCGCTCCCCCCTCACTTGGCAGGCGTGCATGATGTATTCCATGTGTCAAACCTCCGGAAGTATATTCGAGGCCCTCGATAGTGATTAGCTATGAAGACCTCGCAGTTGAATCGAATTTATCTTTTCCTGAGGCACCTGTGCAGATTTTAGACCGGGCAGTTAAGAGGTTACGATAGAAAGACATCCCTTTGGTTAAGGTATTATGGAAAAGTCAGAATGTTGAGAAGGCCACATGTGAGCTTGAGGCAGATATACGACAGAAATATCCCTATCTTTTTGAAGGTATGATCACGAGACCCTATTTCAATCCTCTTTAAGATTTTTATGGGTTTCATTCTCTTTAAGATTTTTATGCCTGAATCTACATCACAATCAAAACTTATACGGGTCCGAAATTGGATCCAAATTCACCTCTCTTTCTATAAATAAAAGATGATAAGCTACCCTCTCAAAGACCTAGCCACCACCATCCTCCCCTCTCATTGAAGCACCACCATCTTGGCCAGTGTAGTCATCGGAGGGCCGCCGTCGACATCGGAGAAGGAGCTCCGATCGAAGATCCGCGACCACCATTACGTAGGAAAGCTCGAGGTCACCTTCGTACACGCATTCACTCTACAATAGAGCGACGAAAATATCGTTCCACATGAGAGGAGATCCCGAGGGAACATCCTCAGAGGTAACGATAATACCCCCTCTTGCTGTTGGTTTCGACATATTTTTCTACATTCTTGAACATCTCTAGATCCTTAGTTATTCTAGAATGGTTATAATACTGCTGTTGGTGATGCATTTCCATGAAACATATTCCCTACATGTTATTATCTAGATTCACTTGTATACTCGTCACTGGTATACTTTGTACCAATGCACATAGTTAAAACAAAAATATTGCACTAAAAATATGATACGGTGCAAGCACGTGTGCATCATATTGTGAACATATTGTGACATTGAGGATTGTCGGATTTCTGTATCATATACGTCCCACCTACTCTCCAATATCTTAAGATAACTTGGGTCTTGATCATGGCTTTTAGTATTCCTGTGCAATGGATTAAGATGTGCGTAATGTGTTTCATGTAGTTATGTTATGGCCAATAAATTACTACTTACATAATAAACTTGTAAGATAAATTCGCATGTTTCAAAACACACACATAACGCCAATTTATAGAGACATTAAAATAGTATTAACGGATGTTATTTTGACATTTTGATGATGGTATTCATTTATGCATAACGCCAATTTGGATTTTTTCAATCATATCTCATAGCACACGTGTCTTTATAGGGTGATTAAGTTGAAGTCAATGAGTAGTGTAAAGCCTTACTCAAAATATATGAACGTTGATTTTATATATGTAAAAGTGCATGGATGACTTGGCATAAATAATTTACTTCCTAAGATTGAACATAATCTCTCACGCAACTTTATAACCAGAGGGATAACAATATTATCTGAACTCCAAATTTGAGTATTAATAAAAGTATATTAAGAGTCTCTCTTAAACGAGTAAGAGTTATTGATATTGCTTTAGATGAGCAGTGTAAAGTTTCCATGTAGTGTATATCTTTGGTATTTAGATGTATGTAAAATGGCAACCGGACAAATTAATACGTTTTTTTTCTAATCATTATTTAACCTCAGTTTGTGAGGGAACTACGAGATACCCTTGCCACGTAATAATTGTTATTTTCCTAAAAATTTTCAACGATAAAAGTTTGATGGATAATGTTAGTATATGTATTACTGTCTTAATATTTTGGTCGAATCACCAACAACATATAACCACTGATCATTGGTCAAAAAATTATCTTTCTTAGTTGGAAACAGTGTTTTCCATTATGGTTAACTATCTACTATCTTCATGTGAGTAAAACTTCACGATGTTTGGGTAGCTAGAGATAGGTATCTCAAGGGTTTGGGCATACACCCTTGGGCCTCGGGTAGATGCTGTGAAGGCCACGACCCCAACGGACGAGTTGAGTGACGCGTTACACCTAGCATCCCGGTAGCATCTGGAGTCGCTCGACGGAGTAGGCCGCTGGCGCGGTTGGTGTTCTTGGTTTCACACTTATACACGATATTAGGACTCGAAGTAGAATTGGGTGTGGCCGCATCAAATTCTATTTCAAGTAATATTATTGTGAGAGGTGTTCTGAGATATGGTTTGAAGTTGGATATTTGGGATTGTGATCTTTTCATGTCTGATCAGAAATGAGATCTTTGAGAGGTATTCAAGAAGAATATCAAGTCACCGCGTACCGGAGGCTTGTGAGTCGTGTACTTGCGTACGCTAAAATAAATGAGAAGTGATAAATGATCAGATGCTAGAAATTTTTCTTTTTGTACCATCGTGGATCCTAATCAACTTGTAGAAAGATCAAGATAATTGCGGTAGTACTTAGATGATTACTATGTAAATTAATAAAATCAATTATTATGTGATAAAATATGGATTAGAATAACTTGGTGTTCTTTCTAATTTTCTACAGTACATACATATGCCATTTGATAAAGTTGAGTATACATTCTTTCCTACCCCTACATTAATTATTATAGTGTTTGTCTCGTTGCTGGGCAATTGCTCATAACGTTACCCTTGTGTGCACCCAACAGGTGTAGACTAGCAACCGCAACAGTAGCGACTTTTGAGGAGATCAGACTTTTCTTTGTCATACTCGCATTAGGCAGGGTGTGTCCTACTTAGAGTAACTTATTTATTTCTGCATTATTTTACGTTCTGTTTAAGAGACATTGTAGTGGGAAATTTGGAGAGCTTCTTCTACAAAATTATAGTTATATGATGTATCTCATTTTATGGACATGGACTTGATGATTACAGTTATCAGTGAGAATGGACGGTGCATTTTACTTTTCATTTCACATTATTCTCATGTTGTTATTTATATTTCAAATGTTAATCTAATGTGCATAAGATGGTTTGCTGAGTATCATAGATCATGGGCGTACTTGGACCGTAGGTCCGACACTCTCGTTTCGTCGGTTTCGATAGCCGGAGGGGCAGGACGTCACAACGCTCCTCGAGGAAAGAGTTACTAGACCAGGTAATTCGAGTTACCTTGTTAGAGGAGGTTGTTTCTTTGCCATTTCTAAAGTGGAAAGCTATATTTCACTTACACAGTACAAGTAAGATTCATGGTCATCAGAATTTGCGTATAAGGATCTGTTCTGACCTGACCGTTGAGGCGATTTGAATAGAAGACTTGTGGAACTTGAAGGCTGTCAGGTCTTAAATTCAATTCCCAATAAGGTTCCACCACACTATTAATCCAAAGGTTTAGTCAAGAACTATTTTCACCTTTTTTTCATGACCTTGGTATGGATTGCATTTCATTTTAGTTGCTTGGAGACGAACAAGGTTTAAGTATAGGGGGTTGATGAATATGTAATTCGTCACTCTAAAAGTTGAAAATAGAGCTTTTTCCCGAGTAATTACCTGCATTTCATCACTTATATTGCATAATTAGCATTCATGCTTGTGTAAATAATATCTGCATTTTAGCATCCATATTTGCATTAAATAGAACTCGAACAATGCATGCAATGAATCCCCAATTAGAGAAAAGAGCCTTCCATCAAGCCATTATATCTATTATACAAAAGCCAAGGCAACCCCTTTCCGCAAGGAGCCAAATTCACTTGTAAATATTCACATATATATTAGCCAAATTCAGCTTTTTATATCTATTTTATACTAACTCTAAATCCAATAAAATTAACTTTATAGTGTATATTACTAAAACTAATTAAGAAAAAATATCAAAAAATATTAACTTGTAAAATTGTCCAATAAAACCGAAATCCAAATTTGAAGCTATGAACCTTAAAATGTGCATATCTCTCTTATACAGTATCAGATTTAGGTCTACTCACTTTTAAAGTAATATATATTCAAAGACCTTCAAAACAAGATCAATTTCATAAAAATCGGATATCGTGTGTGAAACTTGGGGTTTGAGCCCCTATTGTATATTGTACATATTGACATTTTCCCCTTATATTTTACTTATTCATTTTATTGATTATTAAATAATCCAAAAAATTAGAATAAGTTGTAAAAATTTGTTACACATTTTTCCTGATTTTATTTGATTTTTATATTATTTAAAACATGACAAAAAAATATAAAAGACAAAAACACGGTATTTTATACCTATAAGATACTACCCAAAAATATTTTTTGTATAAATGACTTCTTTTGATTTTTGATCCTTCACAAAAGTTGTAGATATCGTTGAGATGAGCAACTTTTTTGTTGACTACTTTTTATTTGACCTCTTTTGTAATTTCTTTTTAATTTTATTTACATTTTTTTGATTTTTTGGGAGCAACATGTGGCAGCTCCTAAAACAGCCACGTATCACCCACTTTATTTATTTATTTATTTATTATTTTAATTAATTTATTTTAATTATATATTATTATTATTTATAAAATATAATTAAAAAACCCGCCACGTGGTTACGCCCTCGTGCTCCACCACGTGGCACCCACCCCCTTCCTCTCGCACGATTGGGCACTTCGCCCCTTGCGCGCGCCTGCACTACATCTTGTGGTGGTTATGCCGGCACCACCCACCTCGTGCAACTACCTCCTTCAGCTCGTTTCCTCTGCGCACCCCCTCCCCCGATCTCCCTCTTCCTCCCACGTCGTGCACCCACTCCCCTCCCTCTTCTCCAACTACCATGAAAACTCCTCCGGACACCTCCGTCCATTGCCATCCGCCGATTTTTAACTCAGCAGAGAGAGAGGCCCATCTCTCCCTCCTCTAGTGGTGATATCATGGGGAGAAGGATCTCAAGCAACGATGACTTCTCAAGCGCGATCCACGAAGGTCTCCTTCGTGTTGCAGCAGCTCCAAGCTTACTGCCTAAGCTTCGTTGTCGTATGCCTCGACCACTTCGAGGTGAAGATCCAAGTCGCTCTGTGCAGCTCTATCTCCAGGCGATCCATTAGCAACATCCAACTCCAGTCCATCTTCCACCTTGAAGGATCATTTGTCAACTACAATTGCCGCCCTTTTACGACCGCCTCAGCATCTCCTATCAACAACCCCCTAGCCACTCACATTCTCCCGCTCAGTCATGTGTCGACAAGCGAGGACTTCCAGGCGAGTCGCCTTCACCGTCATCTCTTCCCTATGTGTCAAGCAGCTAGAACCGCACCTTGACATCGATCCATCTCCAGCAGCCCCTTTGACAAACGTCATTTGCCGTCACAGAAGGGAACCGTTGCATGAACATCTTCATGCCCTCCAGCACACGCCTTCATCACTTCCACCACCCCTTGGTCATCGCAGTCCATCGTCGCCATTTCCTCAGGTTGTGGGCCTCCAGTCCGCACAACTACGTGCGCATCAATGCCAACCATGACTCCCAAAATCTTCTCCTACGCATGCATGCCATCCACGGTGTGACTCCACCTCCTTCGTCCATAGAACATGTCCCGTCGCGCGCCATCGACGCCCGCCTCACGTGCTCCAAGAGGAGAGGAGCACCAACACCACCACCATTGACCAACCAACCTCCTCCCTCCATCGCCTCCCTGCCTCGGGCCCCTCGCCACCGAATCGTCATCCCTTCCTCATGTGTGCGACATGTGAGGGATGGGGTAATTTGCGGAAAGTACCCCTCAATTTCCAGTAAATCCTTCTCGCATCCTCCATAACCAGGTACGTGCAGGGCGCATGCCTTTAGAGGAAAATTGCACGTGACACCCCTGCATCCCCAACGAATCGTATCGCAGCCCCTGCCAAGCTGTGACCATGAGCAACGCACATGGCAACTAGGAGAAATTGCATAAATACCCTCACGGGTATAGATCACTGCATTTCAGTCCAGTCAGCATTTTTTATCAATTTTAATTATGCATTGCAATTGCACTCCTGAATTTCCATATTTATTTGAACATTAATATGTCGTCATTTTGTCATTTTAAAAATTTTGCATTATAGAACACTTTATGGTTTATCAGTATGAATATTTGTTTGATTTTTGTGAGATCTGATATATTAATATAATTAATTTGCTGAAAACTTGCATAGTTTACCCATTTTATGCTCTAAATTTGCTATTAAATTGGTCTTTATTCTGAAAATTCTCAAAAGTTCATAGTAGCTAGGGTCTAAATTATTCTACATTGTGCACAAATTTCATTTCATTCGCATGCATTTCAAGGTCAGAATAAATGAAATGGTAATTATATTTATTGATTTTTAATTAATTCCTCATTTAGTATTTTTAGGAATTAAAAATTGTTCTGGATATCTCTCACATAGACCTATCTGGGATAACTTAATTTCTAGAAAATATTGACGTTTTGCGAAAATCACCTAGTTTGCATGTTTTATTCATAATTAATTTACATTGCATCGAAAAATTCCAAAAACTTTGCAGTAGCTTAATTTCATAATTATTCAACTTTTGGATAAGTTTGAGGATTTTTGATGTGAATGATTGAAATTTACATTTTAACCCTCGAACTAGCTTAAATTGCATTTGCGAACCTTCATTCACTTGCATTCAAAAAGACCAAAAATATTCTTATCTGAAAACCTAACATCTGGATCAACTTTAAATTAGTCTAAGGAGACAGTGACCTCCCTGAGTTCAACCTTGGTCTTGCCCAAGTAAAAAAATTACTGCTTTTATTAATTGATATATTAATTAAAGTGGTTTTTGATTAAATCCAATTTTACCCAACTACAACGAACATTTATTCTAATCGTTAATTCGATTAAATTAAGAGGGCCAATATCAGGTTTTTCAGTGATCATACCTTCAAACAGATAAGGGTATTTCTGTCGCATATCTGCCTCAAGCTCCCATGTGGCCTCCTCAATATTCTAACTTTGCCACAATACCTTAACCAAAGGGATGTCTTTTTGTCGCAACTTCTTGACTGGCCGATCTAAAATCTGCATGGGTTCCTTAGGGAAAGATAAATTCGGTTCAACCGCGAGATCCTCATAGTTAATCACATGTCGAGGGTCTCGAATATACTTTCGGAGGCTTGACACATGGAATACATCATGCAAGCTTGCCACATGAGGGGGAAGTGCTACTCGATATGCTACCTTCTCAATACGAGATAAAATCTCGAAAGGGCCAACGAATTGTAGTGCCAGCTTACCCTTGACACCAAATCTTTGAATACCTCTCATTGGAGATACTTTCAAGAATACAAGGTCTCCGACCTCAAATTCAAGATCACGATGTCTTTGGTCAGCGTAGCTCTTCTGGTGGCTCCACACATTCAATAATTTCTTTCTAGACAATTCTACTGCTCTTGTCGTATCCTGAATTATCTGAATGGGTGTGGTACATCTTCGCCCACTTCCTACCAACACATGGGTGTGGTACATCTTCGCCCATACAATGCCTCGAAAGGTGCCATGCCAATACTAGCATGATAGCAATTATAAGTGAACTCCACCAAGGGAAGATGATCCTTACAAGAACCTTTCCACTCAATGGAACATGATCAGAGTAGGTTCTCAAGAGTCTGAATTGTCCTCTCTGATTGTCCATCCATCTGCGGATGATATGCTGAACTAAGATAGTTCAGTTTTTAGGGCCTTCATGAATTCTCCCCAATAATGTGACGTGAAACGGGAGTCTCTATCCGATATGACCTCCTTGGGAATCCCATGCAAGATAATAACATGTCGAATATATAATTTGGCCAGATCTACCGGAGTGCAAGTCATGTTCACTTGAATGAAATGTACAGACTTGGTCAGTAGGTCTACAATAACCCAAACAACATCATATCCACCTACTATACGAGGTAAGGATGTCATGAAATCCATAGAGATACACTCTCATTTCCACAATGGGATACGAAGTGACTGTAACAAGCCAGGATGATGCTTTTGCTCTGCCTTCACCAATTGACAAGTAAGGCAACGGCTAACATATTTTGCAACATCTCCCTTCATCCCCTTCCACCAGAAGTGCTTATGGAGGTCTCTGTACATCTTGGTGCTTCATGGATGGATAGATAATCTAGAACCGTGAGCCTCATCTAGGATGTCTCTCCTCAACTCATCATCATCAGGGACAGAGACATGGTCTCTCTTCCATAAGATGGACTCACAAACTCTGGATCCATCAAACTCCTCCTTTAGACATAGATGGAATAAGTCTTGTAATGACTGATTTGTCTGTTGACCATGCACAATCTTGTCCCATAATCCATTATACTTGACAGGTACAATTATAGCATCTGTAGTACTATCAAATGGGTGTCACTCACTGAGTGTTGTGAGCATATCCCAAGTCTGTATCCATGTTACGGTGCCCTCGGTATGTTCTCTCCTACTCAAAGCATCTACTACTACATTTCCCTTACCCGGATGATAAGAGATCGTGCGATCGTAATTTTTCAACAGTTCCATCCATCGTCTTTGCCTCATATTCAACTCCCGTTGGTCAAAGATATATTTCAGACTCTTGTGATCTGTAAAAATCTCAAATGTGGTCCCATATAAATAGTGAAGCCATATCTTCAACGCAAAGACTATAGCTCCCAACTCCAAGTCATGAGTAGGGTAGTTTTGTTCATGGTTCTTTATTTGTCATGATGCATGTGCCACAACATGACCACATTGCATCGACACTACTCTTAAACCCTCCTTCGATGCATCAGAATACACCATAAAATCTAAGGTGCATGAAGGAAGGGTGAGAATCAGAGCGCTTGTTAGTCTCTCCTTCAATGTGCGAAAGCTCAGCTCGCACTTGTCGCTCCAAATGAAGGGTACATCTTTTTGTGTTAGACAAGTAAGTGGTAGGGCTAGGCAAGAAGCCCCTAACAAAATGTTTGTAGTAGCCGGCCTAAGAAATTGCATATCTCGATAACTCTCTTGGGCTACTCCCAAGACATTACTGCCTCTATCGTGGTTGGATCAACTATTACATCTGCTCCTGAAATTACATGACCGAGGAAAGCTACCTCGGTAAGCCAAAAATCACACTTACTTTATTTTGCATACAACTTGTGTTCTCTGAGTGTCTCAAGAATAGTATGAAGATGTTCCTCATGCTCATCACATGAGTAGATCAAGATATCATCAATGAAAACGACCATAAAACGATGACAGAAAATTTTGTTCATCATGTCCATGAACACGACAGGTGCGTTCGTAAGTCCAAAAGGCATGATCACAAACTCATACTAGTCATATCTAGTGCAAATAGCAGATTTATGCACATCTGTGTCCTTAATTCTCAATTGATGATAACCCAGGTCAATCTTTGAGAATATTGTTGTGTCCTGTAATTGATCGAAAAGATCATCTATTCGTGGAAGTGGATAACAGTTCTTTACCATCCTTTTATTCAATTGCATGTAATGGATGCACAATCGCATGGACTCATCCTTCTTCTTTACGAAGAGGATCGGTGCTTCCCAAGGTAATGTACTGGGATGGATAAATCCCTTTTCCAACAACTTCTGCAGTTGTACTTTGAGATCCCTGAGTTCGACTGGTGCCATTCGATATGGAGGGATGGAGATGGGTTGTATATCGGGTATCAAGGTGATCTCGATCTCGATCTCCCTCCATGGTGGTAGTCTACGTAACTCCTTTGGAATTATGTCAGGAAAATCCCGCACAACTCTGACATCTTCAATCATGTGATCCTAGATAGGTAAATCCACAGCATACGTGAGAAAATCTATGCAATCCTGATTGAGAAAGGGTTGGGCCTTCAATGCCGATACATATAAGACCTCACTATCCACGGTACATCCATCAAAATGAAAGGTAGGTATTCTTGGGAGATGGAACACTACCGTCTTCTCGAAGCAATCAAGGCATGTGTGATGCTGCTCGAGTCAATCCATACCTAAGATGACATCAAAATCTTCTAACTGAATGAGTAAAAGATATGCGGGCATCAAGATCCCACCAATCTGCACTACTACATTCTCCACTGCTTGTCGTACTATGAACGATTACCCCCCTGGGCCCTTGATGTAGTAAGGGGATGAAACACATACTAGCTCTTTATCTAACTCGGATACTACTCGATGTGCTAGAAAAGAGTGTGTAGCTCATGAATCAAATAAGGCATGTAAGGATATACATGCACTGAAATCATACCTCACACTACAGCTTCTAAGGCATGGGTCTGCTCCTGTGTGATTGCATTCAATTGTCCCTGAGGTTGTGGTGGGGCGCTAGAACCTGCAGCACTGAAGGTTGGTCGTGGTAGAGGACGTTGAAAGCCTTGACCTCCACGATGGGAAGCTGATGCAAATGATTGTGCAGATGAGAAAGTTGATTGTACACATGGTTGATGGCCACCTGAGTTGCCGACAAGTAAGGGACACTTGGACTTGAAATGGCCCAGTTGTTGGCAGTGGAAACACCTACGATCTCCTGGCTGAGAAAAGGAGCCTCCTGAGACAAGGCAGCACCTCCTGTCTTGCGACTCTGGGAGTGTGTAGAAAAGTGGAAGGAAGTAGTACCGTGACTCTCCAAGCCCTGCCCTAAAGTAGATGTAGGGGCAAACTTGCTAACGGTAGGAGTGGTCGCCACTGGGTGGAATCGATGCTCTCTACGAGCTCTATAGAAATCTCGACGAGTAGATCTCCTTGACTAATGTGGCTGGAAATGTGATGGACCCCTTGAAGCTGACTATGAGTTGCCTCCATCTTGGTAGCCTTCGTAGCTACCTCCTTGATGTAAGTAAAATCCAATGTAGACAGCTGGTGTTGCACATCGCCACATAATCCATGGATAAACTTCTATAAATACTCCTCAGAGAAAGTAGTAGTAGCTGGTGAGTGGCGGGAGAGTTCAGTGTAGCGAATGAGGTATTCTTGGGTTGTCATTGATCCCTGCTTCAACTCAGCAAATAACCTTCTATGATCCTCAACCTAGTGATCAGGATAGAACTGGCTACAAAACTCGTAAAGAAATATTTCTCATGTTATGGGATCATCCAGATGTTCCTTGGTGGCGTACCACCAATGTTCAACATAGCCTGCTAGTGAAAATTCCCAAGACTCTTCAGGAGCATAAATCATCCATAAAACCATGGATACTTGATACATCCACAGTTCAGCCTCATCTGGTGTGCCGGTACCAAAGAATTGTGGCACCTTAGACCTTTAATATGTTGCATAGGACTTTTGATGTTTTTACAATACCTCTAGGTCCCCTGATCTTTGCAGGTCCAGAGACACCGAAGGATGAACAATGACCTCCTCCTCACGAGAGGGCTAATATGAGGAGTCATCCTGCTGAAGGAGCATTTGCTCCAATACCTCATGAAGCTATTGTATACTCTGCACGGCCTGAACCAGTAAGGCCAGCTGCTGTACAACATCAGGGTCAACACAAGGCGGCATGATTCACTACGAGAATTGTTATATTAGAAGTTATTTTCATGGTTAGAGAGATAATGGACATATTAAACATGACTTGAATTTATTTCCTTGAACAAATGCCAAAGTCGGAAGACATTGTTGATATATTTATATTTCAAATCCCGTTGATTTCTAACATGCAAAAGAGAGAATGGAGTATCGGGCTATGATGCCATATGTGACATCGCGCACCTTCAGCTATCGAAACCGACAAAACGAGAGTGTCGGACCTACAGTCCAAATATACCCATGATCTACGATACTCAAGAAATCATCTTATGCACATTAGATCAACATTTGAAATATAATAACAATAGTATAAAATGCAAAGAAATGAAACATTCATTCTCGTCGATAACAATCATCAAGTCCATATCCATAGAATGAGATACATCATATAATTATAAATTTTGTAGAAGCTCTCCGAATATCTCACTACAATGTATATCAACTAGAATATAAAATAATGTGAAAATAAATGTTACTCTAAGTAGAATGCACCTTGTTTGATGCAAATATGATGTAGAAAGTCCAATCTCCTTGAAACTTGCTATTGTTACAGTTGTTCCTCAGCTACACCTGTTGGGTTCACACAAGAGTAATGTTAAGAGAAATTGTCCACTAACGAGACAGACACTATAACAACTAATGTGAGGTAGACAAATAATGTACACTCAACTCTATCAACTGATAAATGCAGATATTGTAGAAACTGAGAAAAACAACCAAGTCATTCTGATTCACATTGGATTACATAACCAATGATTTTATTTATTGATATAAAATCATTGAAGTACTATCACAATGATCTTGATATTTCTACAAGTTGGTTAAAGTCCACAATAGTATACAATTACTGGCATCCGATCATTAATCATTTCTCATATTATTTTAGCACATGCAAGTACATGACTCGCAGGCCTCCGCTATGCGCGAACTTGATATTCATCTTGAATAATTCTCGAAGACCTCTATTTGATCGGAAAGGAAAAGAACACAACCCCAAATCTCCAACTTCAAACCACATCCCTGAACACCTCTCACAATAATAATACTCGAAATAAAATCAAATGCGGCCACATCAAATTTTAAACCGGATCTTAAAATCATGTATAAGTGAGAAATCAAGAATGCCAACTACGCCACTTGCCAACTCTTTCGAGTGACTCTAGATACTACCAGGCTGCAAGGTGTAACGTGTCACCCAACTCATCCGTTGGGGTCGCGACCTTCAAGGTATCTCCCTGGGACCCAAGGGTGCATGCCCAATCCCCTAAGATGCCTAACTCCATCTATCCGCTTATTGTGATATCTCATCACAGAACAATGACAATGCTTACTACCATAATTAGAATTGATTGGATCAACCTGACGACTGTTACATATTGATCAATCTCAACCACAGATTTACCCTAATAGCACTCATACTAGTGTTATCTATGTTAAGTCCCCCCACTTTTTTTGGCTATGTCTGTTTCACGAGGCTTACATTGAACGAAAGTTTCGGATAAGCAATGGATTAGGAGTATGATAATTATCTGTTATATAAAAAATAACTTTTCATAACTCTTTAAAAAGGTTCAAAAAAACTAATAGTGTTCCCCTTTATTTGCTTGTCCTTCGAATTATATGGGCATGCTTATTCTCATTGGCACGTTTTCTATATTTGATTTATTATCATAAATTAAGAACACAATAATACTTATGCTCATGTATAATATCATCGCTTCAGCAACAAGAATTATATTCCTTTTTTTGTCACATATAGTATTTCCTTGTATTGTACAAAAGGTGATACGAATTAATCACCTAAATAACTTGCCTTCACAGAGATAAGAATAATGAATGTCTATTAAAGAGCTTAATATTCATAATCTATATTCTAGTTAGTGAGCATAATTATTCCACTGCAGAGTTAACGTCTCTTCATAATTTGCATGTACTGTAATATATGTTGGAGAGATGTTGAAAAAAAGTGCCATGCATAAAATAACTCTTACGTATATTATTTCTTTTGAGTGAAGGGTAGTCGGTCAATCAATGTTGTAATGGGGGTCATTATGCATAAGTTGTGTTTAATTGTAAGGTAACCGCATGTCAAGATATTGACATAATCTTCCAGAGATCGAAACGTCAAAATAAAAAAAAGGTAATTACGAGAATACATGATTACCGGTCTTAATAGTTATCATCTAAAATAGGCATGCACAAATTTCATATCCAAAAATATTAACTCAATATATGTTTAACTTTTTCGATGAAAGATAATATAATTAGTTCTCCATAATAATAGAAAATCTATAGGATGCCTTTTTTTGCAATCTAGTGAGTTCAGCTTGGTCTCCAACAACGTAGCATAAAGGCATTTGTATGTTGACTAACCAAACCTACTCACCAACTTCTATGCATTAATGTATACAAATTAAGAATTATTTATGCCTCAAATTTGTTAATACGAGAAAGAAAACAAATGGATAGATCTTTATACCCTGTAGATCTGAATGAAAAGGAAGAGACAAACTCCTTATTTGTTGATGATGCTAATATCATTCATGATAGAAAAAGATGTGTTATACCTTATGCAACATTAATAGCCATCTACGAGTTTCATCACAAAAAAATCTCTACCATTATTCAGAGATTTAAGCACATAGATTCGAGGAATGTGAGGAAATCAACAAGAAGGAGGGAAAGGGATATCAGTACAATTTAAGATTTGTGGTATAAAGATATCTAATGGTAAAAAATTTGTTCGGAAAATAAAATAAAAAATTGTATGAAACCAACAACATGAGGGGACTATTTATCATTATCTCTGAGGTTGTTCTCCTAGGATCTCCTCTCATATGAAAATGATGTTTCTATCGCTCGATCGTAGAGCGAATGCACGTACAAAGGTGACCTCGAGCTTTCCTACATGATGGTAATCGTGGATCTTCGATCGGAGCTCATTCTCCGACGTCGACGATGACCCTCTGGTGGTTAATCCGACCAATGTGATGGTGCTTCAAAGAGGGAGAAGGATTGTGGTGGCTAGGGTTTTGAGAGAGTAACCTACCATCTCTTATTTATAAAAGGAGAGGTGAATTTGGATCCAAATTCAGATCCGATTCGGGTCCATATATGGATCTTGATCATCCAACTTAAAACTTTGATATCTTGAGCTAGGAATGTCAGAATTGGATGTTCTTAGGCTCGTTGGAAAGATCTCGACGAGATCTAAAAAATAGCATAATTATTTAAATTTTTTTGGATGTCAAAAATACTCCATATTTTAGGACAAAAAATATGAGGTTTCACAATCCACCCCCCTCTAACCCTACTTATCATCGATTCCCCATCCATAATTCCTCATGCAAATACTTAGGTTACTCTTTAGCCTAAGTATAGGGGAAACCTTGTACATTCACTAATTATTCACCATGAGTCTCTCTATCCTCATTGCATATCTAATACTTCGGCTATTGTCCGTCTAAGTATAGGGTGACTCGAGTCATTCATTCCTCCCTCTTCTTATTCTTCTTATACTTGGGTCATTTTGACCTAAGTATAGGGGGAGCATCCGAGTCAATTCTTCTATATCACCTTATAATTAACCTGAAATATTGCTTCATATTACTTTTGTGCTATGAGGACATAGCAAAAATTAAGTATATGGAGTATAGCGTATATATTGTATATATACTTTAGGCATAGCTCATATGATGAAATTTTTGTAACTTTTTTGGGCTAGCGTATAAGTATTTGTAAACTGATTTTCTTAAAAATGTTTGTAAAATGCTTTGAAATTTTTCTAACTGTGTGACACTATTTTAAAAAATATTTAACAATAGTTTGAAAAATGAGAATTTGACTTGTTTGAAAAATCATTTGAAAAATATTTTGAAAGTTTATTATTATGTGTCATGGTTTGGAAAATTTTTTCAAAATTTTTTCAAAAATGAGGGACTAACTTCTTATTTTGTAATTAGTTTTATTCAAAAATCCCTTAAAAATATGTAAAAAATCAAAACTTTCTTGAGCAATGATTCTAACCACTGATCTTAAAAATGACTAGCCATTTCTCAGTGAGGGAACTACGGTCTCCCTTAGCAGAGTGGGTGGTTAAAAGAAAACGTGAATGGCATCGTCTTGAAGTAATATAGGTAGCAGCCTAACAGTTAGTACTTATACTCATACTTTCTGGAGATGGATGCAACTATTCATAAGAGCTTGGTTCAGTCATTATTTCTCTTGAGATTAAAATTAAAAAATCCTATAAAAATTACAAAATTCAAAAATTTATCAACTTCGTAGTTGGTGTATTCCTGAAACTTTCACTTTCACTCAAGGTTTAAGAATTCGAGGACACTTGATTTTTAGAGATCAAGAGTCTGAGTTAATCAACCTTAGTCATTAGGGTTTAAAATTTAATATTATACACATCCCAAGTTTGAAATATTTGAACGATACATTGCACTCTTCGTCTCTACCTTTTAAGAATATGATCATCATACTACGCTCATAACAACATGAATGATGAGATGGGTTGAGTTATCAATTGAGGAACTGGGATTGGTGATTTAAGTCTAGAATGATTTTATGATACTCGAGGATGGGATAAAGTCAATGAAGGCTTCAAGAAACTTGAGTATCAGCAAACCCTAGTCAATATTTGTTTGATATTGACCTATGTGCTAGGGTGTGATGAAATTAAATAATTGTTGATTAGTGTGCACCAACTCTTCATAAAAGCACTGGAAGTAGCCTACCAAAAAGAAAAGAAAGAAATATTGAAAGACAAGCTCTCTCAATTTAAAGTCAAGTATAAAAAAGCTTACACTAATGGAAAATGCTCCCAACCATTTCAAAGTACCCACTTGGACCAAAGCTTATTACGACGAAGAAGTCATGCTAACACCCAAAAAGGGCTCTACAACGTAAATGCTACAAGTCTGAGTGTAGAAGGTATATTAGATATGAAGGATACAGGAAAATCCTCAAGCATATCACAGAAGCGTGATGATCACATCGAATGCAATCGGGAGCGACTAGTCGCACTAGTTGCTCTGGGCAGCGGAAATTGAAATTTTTTATGTGATAAAACCACATGATCCAAGAACACTTCTCGTATCATTTCATCTAAACCATAAACAAGTAATAGGATTACCTCTTGAAGCGTGGTTGTGATCAAGTCTCTAAACCAAGAGACCTCCTGTCTCAAGTCCAATCCGGCGGAGGAGATGCTTGCGAGCGCGGGGATGAATCACGTGCTCCTCGCAATTCATGTTGACGATCCAAGCGGCGGATCACCTGATCTCATCACACGAGATACAACATTATCTTCACGAGCGAGATGCACCGAAGGAGATGGAGATCCACGAGTAGATGATCCGGCAGCATAACGACGATGCTGCGCCAATGACGACTCTCACAATGGCTCCATAGTGGACGACCATTATAAGAGAGAGAGAGGCTTGGCGTGTAGAGAAAAGAGAGAGATAGAGAGCATTCATTTTTTAATCATGTATTTTGAAGAGCAATGGATGCCTCTTCTTATATAGGGTTTTGGGAGTCCATGGATCCTTATCCATGGACAACACACAATCAATGGTTGAGATTGATTTGTGTTTCTTTCAATGGCTATGATCTTGTTGTAAAAACACAATAAAAATTAATTTAATTTGATTTAATATATATATATATATCAATAAATAAATATATTTAAATTCAAATGAAATCAATTAATTATCCTTGGAGATAATGAGGAGATAAACCATATCCCCTAAAAAAGGGGGTCGGCTACAACATCTCATGAGATCTCATTATCTCATGAGATACCATTATCTCATGATATCTCCGGGATTTTCAACAACAATTGTTATAAATTATTTCATAAAAATAATTCATAATTATCTTGTGAAATATTACAATCATGCCATTGGAAAAATGTGAATCACATTCACATTCCAAAACAAAATGTAATTATATTTTGATTAATCATCTAATGTGAATCCAATTCACATCAATAATTAACAAATACAAGTCACAAATAACTCTCTCTTATATATTATAAATCACATTTATAATATATATGATTAATATGGATAGTGTTATCCATATTATTCTTATCCATGATAATTAAATCATATTTAATCATCTTGGATCTCTATTCTCATGTGCCAAAATAATATGAATCACATTCACATTATTCACATCTTTGATAATTAAATCACATTTAATTATCTTAGATAACTCTCCTTATAATATGAATCAAATTCATATTATCCATGATAATTAAATCACATTTAATTATCAATTTTCTCGATGCTCGGATACATATATCAACAATGAAATTATCCATGAACTCTTTCAAGGATAATGCGCTTTCTCCGCAGATACTTGGAGATAAGGACATAGCGATTGTATTGTTCCATGTATAGTGACTTGGATATTGAGATCATATCTCAAATCCATATCTCAGGCCTCCCATAGATGCTTGATTAAATCAAGACCGTAAATCTAATCTTCACATTGCATCTGAATCACATTCAGATCGATGTCTAATAATTGGACCAAGATCAGATTACTTCTTTACTGAGAGGAGTCACTAAAATCCATACCCGTTTCATCACTCCCAAGGAATGGAAGTGTCATGGTTATACAATCGTTTATGATCACATCACCCTCATGTATTCCCAATACATGTACATCCTGCATACTGGAAGACTCAGAATAAACCCGAAGTATTAGATCAACTTTATATTGTCTACTTTAGGGTTTTATCAGTAGGTTTCTCATTTAATCATTGGGAGTTGGTATCGATCATATACTTTCCAAAAGCATATATCATACCTAGGTCTTGATCATATACTTTCCAAAAGTATATATCAAACCTACAAATTCAGTCAAGCTTCCAAAGTGAGACGACTGTGCACGGAATTTCATTCTTCCCAATATCTCATGAGTGAGATCATGTCTTCCGGTTCAATAGTGAACATGTATGATCCCTTTGAGAGATCGTATTACTCATATGCCCTTATGTGCACACCAGCACACCGGTGTATAGACCTTGGTTAGGTCATCAACCTATTGGTCTGCCAAATGTACATACTTAGACATATAGTAACACATCTGTCTCTGGTCAGAGGATGCGTGCATATATCGTGACAGCATACGACATAGGAATTTGGTTATCTCGATCTTGTTAAGTCAACTCTTTGACCTAACTAATCTGACACCTCCGAATCTCTATTCCTATGCAGAGGACCTGCATCAAGAGGTCAGTCTGATATCAGCCTATGTGAGAAAGGATTGTCATCTCCTATTAAGAATGGAGATCACATCTTAACAATCATTTGACAGTGCTTGATGAGTCCTCAATCTAACTCTTTAGATATCCATCCAAGCACCAGCCTCTATGATTCAATAATTGAATCAACAGCTGTATGATCATTAAGATGACCATGGTAAATAACCCTGATTGTACTAAGGGACCTATTATGTAAATGATTTATTCTTCATTTCAGATCAGGGAATGATATTTGCAATAACATTTATTGCATAATGGCTCGTCATGGGCTCACATGTCCAACAAGATACCCAAAAATGGCACACCTCGGTGTACTCCCAGGAACACAAGTGCAAACGACTCTAAAAACTCTTCATAGGTACATTTGTCAACAACCAATAATATACATGCATTGAGTAACGAGGCTCTCAAGAGGATCCTTGTTCTAATTAGAGAGAGAGAGAGAGAGAGAGAGAAGAAAAAATACGCAATCCTATACCCACAATTATCCTACATACCACCAGCACTTTCAAGACTGATAAACTAATGGGACGGTGGATTGACTACAAGAAAATGCCAATTACCTAGTGTTGAGGATTAGGTCTAGAGGAGAGCCTCATGGACTAGGACCTTGGGTGACATTTCAACTCAACTTTCATGATTGCAGTACATTGAATGTCATATCCTCATATTATATGTATAAACAGATAGTCCGATAGTTAGAGAAGTTAGATTCCTTTTTACTAGAGCACGGTTGAGCTCAGAAATTTAGGATCACTCAAATGATTGGTCCTTGATGAACCGATCCTTGAAAAATCACATGCATTGTCGGGAATTAATCCTACTCCGTCATTCCTTAAATGCTCGACGACGAGCATAGTCTAAGTATACAGGGCAATGAATCTTTGATTTATCATTTCTATACTCCCTTATTATCCTTGAAACATAAGAATTTCATTACAAATCTTAATTAATTCGGCATCATTAATAATAAATCTCCTTCATGTAATAATCCTATTTATTGTGTAAATAATAACATTTTATTTTCCTTATTTTATTTCTAATTAAAAATCCCTAAAATTAGAGTAATTATTGTATATATTTATTTTAAGTTAAAATAAAAAATTCTCAAAGCAATTAAAAAACTGGTGTTTTAATGTATCAAAAATACTCACCAAAATATATTTCTTTGTGTTTTGATCTCATTTCATTTTTGTTCAACATGAAACTAGATCTACAACTTTCATGTTTTAATTTTTTACTAATTTGAACTCCTTCTATTTCTTTTCTAATTTCATTTATTTTTCGTAATTTTGAATAATCTGATTGGGCCATGTGGCCCCTTCTCCACCTAACACCCGGTCTCTTCCCTAATCATCCATTACACTTCCCATGCCTCCATCCTAGTCGTTCGCTCCTGCCTTAATCCCTACCACTCAATCAAATCATGTGATCTGATCTTAGCCACACCCTTCTCCCCTCATCTCAACCATAGGTTCACTACTCATCCGACGACCAAGAAACCTCCACATTTCCCCTTCTCCCCTAGCCATAGGATCAACCCCCTTCTCCATCACAACCATTCCCTCACACTTACTATTGTCGTTGGATCAGATCCTTTTATCTGATCCAACCCACTCCCTTCCATCATGTTATTGGCCCTTAGATCAGATCTCTTGATTTGATCTGGGCTATCCATCCTCGCTTCCATCCTAGTTGTTGGATCACTCGATCCAACGACCAACATGCTATCTTCTACCACCAGTAACGCCCTTCTACAAACCTTGCCTCGCCATCACTGCACCCCCTTTCATTTTAGCTTCCACCTAAAGCATCCTCTCCACTACTAAATGCTCATCCACATAGACCTAACTCCCCTCAATCTTACCTTCCATCACTCACTCCAGATTCGGTCTCCACGGCCAAATGCTACCGTCACAAATCCCTTCACCACCTTCCATAACTGGCTAGAACCTCCCCTATTTAAAGCCACACCCGCCTCTAGTTATTGACGTCAACTAATCCACGGGCTGAGGCCCACCTTCCCTCACCCCTCTGGTGACAACGGAGGGGCAATTTGGTGAGGCGATGATGTCCCCATGTTCAGGTGTCGACCCATGGCTCCGTCCATGTAGCAGCATCTCCTTGAGGTTGCTTAAGCTCCCTAGCACGGCTCCTAGGTACGAGCGATGATCGAAGAATCATCTGGTGCTCAGCCCAAGCCACACCCTCCGCCAATCACTTGTTTAGATCAGGTTCCCTTCTTCTCTTCTTTTTCTCTATTTTTATTCTAATTTTCTCAACGCATACACACACACCCTCTAACACGGTAACCATCCCCCGAGCTCCACCATACTTCCGCCATCCTCTGACACCCACCTCTCGTCATCCTCCTTGATGAATACCCATTCATCACTCTTTATTCTTATATTTTAGCTACTAAAACCTTTGCAAATACATGTATATTCATGTAAATACAAATAGTTATCAAAAGCATGGATTGTATAGAGTTTAATAATTAGCATGTTTTTATGCAAAAATAAAAGAATAAAGAGACAAAAGAAAAAGCGGGAGATATTTAGAATAAATATTGAGCGACCTAATCCCAAGGGAGGGCTCAGCATGGGCCTGACCGCATAAAAGCCAGAGTAGAGGGAGATAGGGACTCATATACCTATAAATAAAATAAAAATGTTTTCTTCCAAAAAAATATAGAATAAAATGGCTTGTATATATTGTATATATATTTATGAAAATCAAAACAAAAATAGAAAAAAATTAAAAAGAAAATAAAAAGAGTCACTTGTGTATATATCCACCATGTACATACAACCACTCCTATATTTATTTCACCCTATAAATAAACAAATTAAAATTCCAAAACTTTTGTAAATATTCTATTTATTATGGTGTAAATAAATAAAATAAAAACAAAAAAAATAAAAACAAAATAAAAAGAACAAAATTAAAAAAACAAAAATAATATTGTAAATATACCTTGTACATAGATGTATATATATATATATCTATTTATTTCACCCTTGTATATAAATAATAAAAATAAAATAAAAATACCTTTTTATTCCTTATTTTATGTTATAAATAAATAAAATATAAAATAGGAATAAAAATGCACAAAAATAACAAATTAAAAATTAAAAATTAAAAGGCATATTGTGTAAATACCTATATATAGTATAAAGTGTACATACCCTATTTTTAGTTTGAAAAATTAATTAAAAATCACCAAAAAAATAGAAAAAATTAAAACAAAAATATTTCATGTTTTAAGTTTTTATTAAATTAGCCATTTACTATTTTTAATTGATTTTTCAAATCATTTCGAGATGGTTGCTTCCCATTGGTCCACAGGGATGTTGATCGCCCGGTCAACTCCCCCCTGTGGACCACCTCCCTCGGATTTTGGATGCCCGACCCGATTTCTCTTAATTTTCGTATCCAGACCCGATCCTCTCACACCTAAACCCCGGTTCCTAATCACTCTCCTTCAATCCGGGAACCTCGCTCGATCTTCAGCCTAGGGATCCGTGCTCAATTGAGCCGGACCCGAGCCCTTCTTCCCGGACCTCCCACCTTATAAGAGCCGAGCTCCGCCACCTATTTTCTCATCTTTGGCTCCTCCATTCTCCACCCAAGGACCTCCATCGCATCGGCGAGAGTGACAGCTCGCCCCCCGTGGTGTTGCAGCGAGGAGGGAGTGCGAGACCATCGATCCGGCGAGCTTGCACCGCCGTGCTCCGCCCAAAGCAGGAGCTCGAGCCTCGGGCCACGACGTCCTGCGAGGCGAAGACCCAGAGCAAGCCCAGCTCATCCACAGTCGATCCCTATGCCCAGGTAGCCTTAGTTCTTTCCCGTTTTCTTTAATTTCTAGTTTGCCCCAAATCTTGCCGTCGCCGACCATCATTGATTCCGGCCACCCCCACCTTCCACTCGATCATCGAACCGTACCATCACGATCGCCTTCTTCCCATGCACGTTCTCCGCCCCTCCATTCAACCCAGCTCGCACAGGAGCTAGGGTTTCGAGTTCCTCCGCCGTCGCATCACCGGAGTTCGACCGCCCCGCCTCACCGACCACCGTCACCCCTCCTAACAGGGTCGAGGCACTTTACCCTCGACCCGCGAATTTTTTGGTGCCCTTTTGCAGGTACAAAGAGGACTGTCTGAGGTCCTCTAACTCATGCATAGGAGCTTCAGGCCACCGCCGTCGCGGGGCCGTCCTGGTGGTTGTCCGACTCATCGGAGACCGTCATCAGCTGCGGAATTTCACGGCGGAGCTCTTCCGCATCCCAGGAGCAGCAGGGGAGGACCATAGTACGCGTATTGGGCCGGCGAAGCTCGCCGGCCAACTGTTCTTCCATCATCCTCCCAGACGTCCGATCGACCTCGACGCTCCTGAACATATCGCGTCCGTCCATTCGCGGAGCAGCAGATATCGTCAGATCCTTGGAGGTTTGATAGCCACCGTTGATCCAGTGAGGTTTAGCCACGACGCGTTGCAGCCGTTCGATTAGCTACGTGGCTACACCTACCACGTCCGATCCGAGCCAGGCCCCCTTCACAGACCCACGTTGCAGCATCGCCGTCTGATCTTCCACGTGGGAGCAGCCCAGTCGCTCGATCTCGCCGAGGGTTCCCTTCGCTGTGCGCTGCGCCATTCCACCCGTCAGATCTGCTACGTGGCGCACATACGTCCCTCGTCATTTAATAAAGGGGTAAATAGCTCTTAGGCCCCTCTAATTCTTGCTTTTATTATTTAGTCCTGTAAATAATTTTAGTATTTTATTTGCGTTGGGTAATTTGCATTGTGGACCTTACAGTTTCAAGTATTTGCATTTATGCCCCTGTCTACGTGGACCACGTGCATCGTCACATGAATTTTGAGGGTTATTTGTATGTATGGGCTTTATGTTTAAGGGTGTTACTGAATGAATTTATGTTTTCCATATTTGCAAATATGCCCCTATGAATGGTTTTATTGTGCATGTGCGTTATATAGTGGGTAATTTACACTGAGGCCCCTGGACTTTTAGTACGAGTTACTAAACAGCCCAGGGACTTACTTTTTCTTGCAAATAGGTCCCTGAGTGCCCAGATCACGCGCTTTGCACGTGAGTTCTTGGAAATTTTGCACCGGACCCCCTGGAACTTATTTTAATTGCATTTAGGTCCCTATGCACTGTGCCCTTGTGTTTGATTTTAATAAAATAGCAAACTCACTCCAAATTCAATGAAAATTGGAGACCTGGCTCCTGCCATGTTGTAAAATTTTATAGAATTTTTGGGGACATTTTTTATTTCATTTAATATTTTTAAAAATTCAAAAACATGCATTTTCTTTACTGTCTGGCTTAAAAATTCACAAAAAATGTTAAAACTCATCTAAAAATTATAAAAACATTAGCTACTGTGTGTTTTGTCTTGTTTGATTTTCTGACTAATTTTGGTCATTTTTCATTATATAAAACTCATAAAAATTGAAAAACACTAAAAACTTTATAAAAATTCTAATAAATAATCTAGAAATCCAAAAATAATAATTCTGGTGCCTTACTTTTCCTTAGACTTTCTAGTTTATAGGATACCTCCAGAGGTAAATAGGCCTTTTTGCATTTTAAATTGGCCTTTTACTCCTGACTGGACAGTACCTTCATTTCCTTGCATTGTTTTATTTTTAGAAAATTAATAAAATCAGAAAAATACCAAAAATTAACCAAAAACAGTAAAAATCATAAAATACATAAAAACATTTTTATTTGAATTTTTGAGTAATTTTTGATGCATTAAATAATTTCTTGAAGTTGGGTGTTTCCCTTGTTTTCTTATTTTCTTCATTAAATAAAAATCTAAAAATTAAAAACAATTAAAAATCCACCAAAGAGAATTTTATTTTATTTTATTCATTCTTTAGACTACTTCGTAGGCCGCAAGGCCATCACGTGCTCCCTGAGTCCGACCCTGGTCGCTATACCATGCTAATCTAATAGCCAGGACCGCTATTGTGTTTATTGGATTTTTATCTTATTTTGGTGGTCTGAACCTTAATTTTCTTGATTGACTGAGGGACTCTTGAGCGACTGAGGTCGCAACGACCTTTGTTTGTTATTTCTTCATCCTTAGTTGCTCGGGTATTTTTGCGGTCATCAGAATGGCGCCGTTATCAGGGAGCACGGCATAGTAGTCGGTTTCCGATTTTTCCTGCGATTTTCTTTTACGCAGCTTTTTGTGCATATTTTGAATATATCATTTATTTGCATAATGGTTTAAATAATCTGGTCTGACCACTTGTGTTTGTTTTCTTGCGAGGGCCCGAGTACCGAGGCGGCTTTCTTCGGAAGCCGAGCAACCGCGGGAACCGGAGGCGGCTCTCTTCTTCACAGAGCCGCAGGAGGACGCGAGGAGCGAGCACGAGAGCGGGAGCTGCGGAATAGCCACGGAGTAGCATAGTTTAGATTAGGTTTTATTTTAGCAATAATTGAACTTTTATTGTAATAATACAGGGACAGACAGAGACTTGAACTTTCGGGGTCTGTTTCGCCGAGCACCGGTGTGCTCGGGGGATCCCTTAGCTAGTTTGGTTTTTCGCGGTTTTTACGCGGTTTTCCTTTACTGCCTTTTACGGTTTCTCGCGGACTTTCAAGCCTCTAGCCGTAGGATTTTTTGCTTGACTGTGCCGTACTTAGTAGGATCCACACACTTAATTATCTACCAACACCTATAGTTCGATAATTGGACCTACTAATAAAACATTAATAAAAAAAGTTGAATCACCACCTTCGAGCCTATACGCCGCGAGCCTGCCCCGTTAAGCGCTACTCATGAACTCGACCTGTCGAGAAGAGGAGGGGTGGGTCTAGACCGGACTCTCTGGATCTAAGGCTGGTGACCAGCTAGACGGTTCTTTCGAGTAGAAGTTGCTTGTTTAGGACTCGGTTTTTCCCGCTGCACCATATAGGTAGTTTATTTTCTGTCTTTCAATTCTGCGCGGATCATATTGCATGTAGAGTGCTGGAGCCAGGTACGCATTTCTTACTTTGCATGCATCATTGATTTTCGCGCATCGGCTTTTTCGTCTTCTCCCCCTGTTTTGGACTTAATAACTAGGAGAACCGAAAAATTTGTTAGGCCCTTTTGTTTGTATTGAAAAAGATTAAAAAGAAAAACAATAAAATTGGGACTGTTTAAGCTATTGACCCTAAAAGACACTTGACCTAAAAATCTGTCTTGGGGAGAGCAATCCCCTCATTGATTGGTTTGATTGTGCGAGAGAGTGACCCGTACACTAGGTAGAGCCCTCCGGTACTCCTCTCGACTGATTACCGACTCTTCTGTGCGGGACAGTCGGTTGGGAGAGTATCGGACATCCCAGCAGGTCACGTAATCGCTCTGATATTTTGTGTGTTCAGCAAAATAAAATTGACAAAATAATTTGACCGAACCTTCACGGTTTTCAGCTTGTGTTGCGTTGGTGAACTGAGGGATTTGTTTGCGATCATAGTTTCTCCAGATCTCATCCGCATTACTCGCCAGATCACGATGATGGGCAGGAGGTCTCTTAGGCAGCCTCTGGCTGCACCGCTTTTTAGCACTCCAGCCCACTCATCTAGGTCGGTTCGTGGGAGCTCAGACCCGCTCTCCGAACCCGAGTACGACTCCGCCATGTTCCCCCTCGACCACCCTTCTTCTCCTGAGACCGAGATACCAGTGCCAGAGGAGAGACAAACAGATGATTTATCGGCACCTGAGTTCGGTTGTTTTGATTTTTCAGAGACGATGGCCGGCAGTTCTGATGATCGCACTGGAGGTCCACGAGGAGATCAGCATTTCATTCTGGACCAAGGTGCGATCAACTCCACCCTGATCGCTTCACTTGATTCACTTCAGCAGCACTTGAGGGATCAGGGAGTGTTTATGATCGAGATGAGGAGAGAGCTAGAGCAGTTGAGAGCCGACCGCGAGAACCGCGAAGGAGGACCCGACGATGCGGCAGCCGCCGCAGCAGCCGCAGCCGCGGCAGCAGCAGCCGCGGCAGCAGCAGCCGCGGCAGGCGAAGCAGGCGGAGCAGGAGGAGCAGCACCACCGAGAACGATGCGGGAGAACCACAATCCCGGATCAACTTTGACGCACCGTTGGGTGGTGTTACCAGCCATCGTGGGGGACTTCAAGTTCCCCCCGAACACTTTGCAGCTCCTTCCCCGGTTTCACGGTTTGGCCACTGAGGAGCCTCACTCCACTTACAGGAGTTTGAGATGATTTGCAGTAGTGTCCATGATCGTCAGGTGGACCAGGCCACGATATGGATGATTGCCTTCCCCTTTTCCTTGGCAGACAGAGCAGCTACCTGGCTGAAGCATCTGGGGAAGTTCGTCTACACTTGGGAGCAGCTCCGCGCCGAGTACTTGTATAAGTACTATCCACTCGGGCGGACCAATGCCACGAGAGCCTTGATCAGCAACTTCTCCATGCTCCCCAACGAGCAATTCCATGAGGCATGGGAGAGGTTCAGAGAGCTGACTGATAGATGCCCGCACTACGACATTTCCAAGTCGAACCTCGTGCAGAGCTTTTTCAGCGGGCTGACACCAGAGCTTCAGGGCTTGGTGAACGCTTCTTGTGGCGGGTCTTACTTCGCCAAGGATCACGACCAGGTCTGGGCCATCTACGAGGAGATGGCC
This sequence comes from Ottelia alismoides, assembly GCA_037367405.1. Classification (NCBI taxonomy): domain Eukaryota; kingdom Viridiplantae; phylum Streptophyta; class Magnoliopsida; order Alismatales; family Hydrocharitaceae; genus Ottelia; species Ottelia alismoides. The sequence goes on along the minus strand of JAZKJV010001092.1, from coordinate 2,082,351 downwards.
GAGAACTACATGGTGATGTCCCAGACCCGGTTGTACACTCAGGACAGACTCCAGCAGCCAGGACCCGTGCAGTACCAGAGGATAGCACGGGTTGACGCCGGTCCTTCCAGTTCGTCCGCAGTAGCAGCAGCACAGGCAGAGTCCACAGCTGCGGACATGGGCATCATTAGCGAGAAGTTGGATAGGATGGAGCTGATTGAGAAGAAGCAGTGCTAGGGCATCACTCAGATGGAGCAGATGGCACAGACTCTGAGCGACATGAAGACCCAGCTCATGTGTCTCCAGGAGGCACAGACGGCTTCCCAGCCCCGTCTTCAGTCGCGAGGCGATCATGGCAGCAGCAGCAGCTCGTCCCAGCGCTCCAGCTCACACCAGCAGCCTAGACAGGTTCACCTTGTACAGGCGGAGCCGTACCAGCAGCCGCAGCCCACCTACCAGTCACCACCATCTCCAGACTTGCAGATGGTGGTATATGAGCCGGATCAGCCTCTGGCAGTACTCCCGCCAGCCCAGTACGACGCAGAGCCGTTGATGGATGTCAACGGGATTTGGTATGACCGCCCTCAGCCCGGTATCCGACGAGACCATCCCGGATTCTGATGGGGGACCGGAGGTACCCAACCCCAGCAGCAGCTGTCGGGACAGGGTGGCTAGTACAGCCATCAGAGAGAGCACCAGCCGCAGCAGCCCCCAGTGTACCCACCACCACAGCAGCAACCGTCATCCTATGGTCCTCGTCCCTATCAGCAGGGACAGTCTTGGAGGCGAGATTAGCCTCACCACTAGCAGCAGCAGCATCACCCATACCCCTCTCAGCCACAGCAGCAGATCCAGCAGCCTCACTACCAGAGAGGCTACCCGTCAGGTTCCCATGAGAACCCTGTCTTGGATGACATAGCCCGCCTCCTCACGGATCAGCAGGCTACCTTCAGACGGGAGATGGACGAGTTCCGCCAGGAGATACGAGACATAGTGAGAGGGAAGGCCGCCATCCCTGCCCAGATCGAGCCGAACCCCAACAACCTGAAGCGGAAATCTGAGCAGGTAGCTTGTACTGAGTATACCACTCCTAGTGATGCATTTGGTGATATGATTCGATATCTGTTTGATACTGATTTTGTCACACTTAGGAGCGGTAGGATGCCAGCAGGCGGCGCCTTTTCTGAGCTACATCATGAGGATCCACCTAGAGCGCCTGACGAGGAGGATGACGACGGTGGTACTGATGCCACCAAGGATGCTGATTCCACCGGTGGTGCTGAGGCCGCCGTCTCACCAGTTCGAGGAGGTGGTACTGAGGCCACCCACGATGTCGAGCCAGAGCGCGGTACTGAGGCCGCGAGTCTTCCAGCCAACCCAGCCAATGGTGGTACCGAGGCCACCCGTGTTCTTTCTGAGAGACCTGTTGTTTTTCCTACTTCTGATGTATCTCGGAACTCTATTGTGAATAAAGGAAAAGGTTTGGTTTTTTCTGGTCCCACTGTGGTGCTTGATGTATGTGCGGATCCGGCCGTCGCGCCGTCTAGACCTTTTCCTAGTCCTTCATCTGAGAAGGACCCAGTGATCCCCTTCCCTAGAGCCCTTCAGATGGGGAAGGGGAAGAAAACGGAAAATCCCAAAAAGAAAGACCAGGAAGAGTTCAACCAGCAGATGATAGATCGTTTTCACATACAACTGACTCTTCAGGAGGCTTTGCAGCACATCCCCCTTCTTCAGCGTTCTTTGAGAGACAGGACCACAATCAGGAGGAAGAGGAGGAACCACCACTCTGAGATCCATGTGCTGACGAAAGCCACGTGTTTCGCGATCCAGAACCGTCTGCCGGCCAAGAGGCCAGATTCAGGAGCCCATTATGTCAGATGCCATATCAGTGAGCAGAGGTTCGACCGTACTCTATTAGATAGCGGATCGTCGATCAACCTCCTTCCGGCAGCCCTTCTCGACCGCTTCGAGTTGGGCACTCTTAAACAGAGCAGGACAATCCTTCAGTTTGCTGATAGATCTGTCAAGAGGCCGAAGGGGTTGTTGCGAGACGTTGTCGTCACGATTCAGGGCCTGCAATTCCCCGTGGACTTCGTAGTGTTGGACATGGAGATACCTGATTCAGTGACCGATACCCCCATCATTCTCGGTCGTCCGTTCTTGGCCACAGCCAAGTCAGTGACTGACCATGATAGCGGGAAGGTATACTTTCGCGTCGAGGGCGAAAGTGTACAAATAGAGACGGTCGAGGAAAGCAGAGCCAGAGAGAGATCATGCTCAGAGACCACTTCAGATAAAGAGCAGTTGACAGATGCATGGCTAGACATCCACCAGGACTGTAACTTTGTGATCACGGATGATGAGGCAGTTTGGGCAGACCCAGCAGCACAGGCCATCCTCTCATTTTCAGACACCGCTGATGCAGAGATGACAGTAGAGGAGAGCTTGGATAGCACATTCCTGGTTCAGGATACGTTAGAGGCAGCAGAGCCGGTTCTCGACCGCGACACAGATTTTTGTGATGATGGTGGTACTGAGGCCACCGCAGATGATGCAGATCCCTCGGAGTCAGAGTCTGAATGGGCAGATTGTGATGATTACATGCCAGACCTGATTCCACTGAGCCTACAGTTGAGGAGGAGGCAGATGTCGAGCAGATCAGAGACAGTTCAGTTGAGCAGCCTTCTTCAGATCCAGTTTGCGAGAGTACGCTCTCCTTCTCCCGGGCAGATTTGGCAGCATACACGCGACTTCTTTCGAAGCCATATTTGCCAGCACCCAGTTGTCCAGAGCTGAAGCCACTTCCTGCGTCGTTGATAGATTCCTTGTGGGTGAGCATGATATGTACCCAGTCATTATCTCAGCTGATTTGACTGGAGAGCAAGAATCCCGTTTGATGGGGGTTCTTGAAAAGAACCGCAAGGCGCTAGGATGGAGCGTAGTAGATCTCCAAGGGATTAGTCTGGCCATGTGCTCCCACCATATCTATCTCGAGGATGAGGCGAAGCCGTCACGTGAGTTCCAGCGGCGGCTGAACCCGAATCTGAGAGAGGTTGATTATGAAGGAAATTTCGAAATGGTGGAGCGCCGATTGTATCTATCCCATCTCCGACTCCAAGTGGGTCAGCCCTTTGCATGTGGTGCCCAAGAAGACGGGCATCACTACAGTGATTAGCGAGTCTGGAGAGGAGATTGATACACGAGTACCCACTTCTTGACGAGTTTGTGTTGACTACAGGAGACTCAACCAGGCCACCAAGAAGGATCATTTCCCCCTACCCTTTATTGATCAGATCATTGAGAGACTGGTAGGGAAGAGCCATTATTGTTTTCTGGATGGGTACTCGGGTTACAACCAGGTGGACATCGCTCCTGAGGATCATGAGAAGACCACCTTTACCTGTCCCACGCATGCCATTTGGGCTATGCAATGCCCCTGCGACTTTTCAGAGATGCATGCTGTCGATCTTTTCAGACATGGTAGGGGAGTGCTTGGAGGTCTTCATGGATGATTTCTTGATTTACGGCGACGGATTCGACTCCTGTCTTGACTGCCTAGACTGAGTGCTTCAGCGATGTATTGAGGTTCGCTTGGTTATATCTTGGGAGAAGAGTCACTTTATGGTGACTCAAGGGACGGTGCTTGGCCACATCATCTCCAACAGGGGCATGGAGGTTGATCCGGCCAAGGTTGATGTCATTAGAAAACTCACACCACCGTCCAATTTGCGGCAGTTACGGTCTTTCCAAGGGCACGTCGGTTTCTATCGGCGATTCATTCGTGATTTCAGTAGGGTTGCCCGACCGTTGACTGATTTGCTGACGAAAGACACCGAGTTCCTTGTCGATGACAAGTATCTTTCGTCATTTGAGACTCTCAAGCATTGTATTGTTGAGGCTCATGTCCTCCAGCCACCAGATTGGTCTCTCCCATTCGAGATCATGACGGACGCCTCCGGTTTTGCCGTGGGGGTTGTGCTGGGACAGAGGAGGGATGGAGTCCCATTTGCTATCCACTATGCTAGCCGCACCTTGGATTCCACCCAGCGGAATTATACAGTCACAGAGAAGGAGATGCTAGCCGTAGTGTTCGCCCTAGATAAGTTCAGATCGTACATTATTAGATCTAGAGTGACTTTGTATATTGATCATACCACCATCCGATACCTCATGGCAAAGAAGGATGCCAAGGCCAGACTGACTAGATGGATCCTTCTACTCCAGGAGTTCGACATTGAGATCAAGGATAAGCCTGGAGTCAAGAATGTGGTGGCGGATCATCTCTCCCGTTTAGAGCAGCCTGAGGAGTTTGAGCAGATTGATCCCATTTGTGAGACCTTCCTAGATGAGGCGATCCTCGCTATCGCTTCTCTCCCGTGGTATGCCGACATTTTGAACTTTATTGTTGCTAAGAAAGTCCCACAAGGTTGGCCCAGACAGAAGCTTGAGACCTTCCTCGCGAAGGCCAAGTCCTACCACTGGGAGGATCGCATCCTTTACCACGAAGGAGGGGATAGCGTCTGGCGTAGGTGCATCCCTCAGGAGGAACACCATAGCGTCCTCACTTACTGCCACAAGTTTGAGGCAGAAGGACATCATTCTGGGAGGAGAACAGTACAGAAAGTGCTCCAATCCGGCTTGTGGTGGCCTACCCTCTTCAAGGACTCTGATGAGTTCGTGAAGAGGTGTACTGACTGTCAGAGGATGGGCACTTGTGGACAGCGTGATATGATACCGATGCTGCCCATTCACTTCTGTGAGGTTTTTGACGCTTGGGGAATCGATTTCATGGGTCCATTCCCAAAGAGTCAGGGATTTGAGTACATTCTATTGGTCGTAAACTATGTTAGTCGTTGGGTTGAGGCTATCCCCGCTCGAGCCGCTGATGCCAGGACAGTTTGCAGATTTTTGAGGAAGCACATCATCACGCGGTTCGGGGTACCTCGAGTACTGATTTCAGATGGGGGGTCTCATTTCATCAACGATCAGGTGAAGGCACTTGCTAGCGAGTTCGGCATAGACCATCGAGTTGCCACTCCATACCATCCACAGACGAATGGTCTAGCCAAGGTGTCGAACAGGGAGATCAAGACTATTTTGCAGAAAGTCGTCCGCCCTAACCGAAAGGATTGGTCACAGCTTTTGGACTCGATCTTGTGGGCATATAGGACGTCTTTCAAGACACCATTGGGCACATCTCCCTTTCGCCTCGTTTATGGCAAGCCGTGCCATTTACCTATTGAGTTGAGGCACAAGTCACTTTGGGCAGTCACAGATATTCTTTTAGATCCAGATAGTGTAGGAGACCAGAGGAGGGCAGAGTTAGCAGCCCTGGAGGAGCTTCGTGATACCGCCTTCTCAAACAACCTACAGTATAAGGAGAGAGTGAAAGAGTGGCATGATTCTCATATCAGCTACAAGCATTTTGAGCCTAGACAGAGAGTATGGCTGTTTGATGCTAGGCTTCGTCTATTTCCAGGGAAGCTACAGAGCAAATGGAAGGGACCTTATCTTGTGAGAAAGGTACACGACAACGGTAGCATTGATATATCCGAGTTGTCTTCTGAGAGTAGCTTTCGAGTGAACGGCCAGCGGCTCAAGCCATTTCTAGATCATGAGTCGCGGGTCGTTGATGTTGCCCCTATTCACTTTGCGTGAGATGAGAGTTCTTGACTCACATCTATTGCATCTCACGCCTGATTATCACTGTTCTTCCGACCTGTATAGATCCAGTTGTTCATATCACTCTATTCTTTAGTCCCACATCCCTTTTCTCATCTTATGATTATGCTATACTTAGGGTGTACTTTACCCTAAGTGTAGGGGGGATGTCGGACCTTCGGGTATTCTTTTCATTCTTTCTACCCCTGTTTTGTTGCCTATACTTAGGGATATTTTACCTAAGTATAGGGGGGCAGACTCTGTACATCCTTCACTCGGATTTCCCTTCATGTACAGCTTGTTATACTTAGGATTATTTGATCCTAAGTATAGGGGGAAACCACCGAGTTCTCTTCATTCTATTCATTCATTCATCTCTGTATCTAGCCATTCCTTTTCACTTCCCTTTAATAAGCACGAGTTATGTCTTCTTCATCGCTCTTGATCACTCTGAGGACATCGTTCGAGCTAAGTATAGGGGGGTGTGTATATATTTCATATATACTTTAGCCATAACTCGTACTTTGTGTGAGTGTGTTAATAAATAAAATGGCTAAAAACCCTAAAAACCCATAAAATTAAAAATTTTTCCTTGTATATAAGATTCATTTTGCACATACAAAGCTAGTGTACAAATTATTTTTGTAAAAATGTTTTCAAAAATCTTTTGTGTAAAGTTTGTGTAAATATTTTCTTATCAAAATTATGTATATAGTACAAAATTTTTCCAAAATATTTTGAAAATCAAAAGTTTGCAAAAATCTTGTGTAAATGTGTGTACATATTTTGCAAAACTTGCATTTCATGCATTTATCCATTCATGATTTCAAAACATTTTGCAAAAATTTTGCACAATTGTAAATATTTGTAAATAGCATCTTTGTATATATGTATATAGTTTTTCTGGATGATAGTTGACATTTAAACTAGCCTGGAATTAAATTGGGAAATGAAGCTTGATTAAGATCTTAATCCACCTAATTCTAAGAGGAACCTTATAGGGCTTAGGGTTAAGACTTTTCAGGTCCATTGGGACTTAATTCTTTGAGTCCACTTGGCTATGAGCATATGTCATCTTGATGAGCCTAAGTAGAGCACTTAACAACACACGCATGACTCTTAGAGACAATGGCTTGACTTGCACCAGCACCTTACACATAGCTCTCCACGGATGAGGTGGTGAGGAGGCAGTTTCCTTTGGCTCGGGATAGCATATGAGGGTAGTACTTCTAGGCGGAACCTCTCTCCTTCTTCTAGTGAAGGAAGTGCGCCTCAACTTAGTCTAGTGGTGATGAAGGCTAAAGACAGAAGCCGTGGGTTGCAATAAAGCTTCAAAAGAGGGATAGTCTACTGGCTCAAGAGGAAAAACTCCTTGTATATATGCTGCACCATGTAGATATGTTGTACAGTTGCACATGAAAAAAAATGTGCAAAAAGAAAAGAACTCCAAAAAAAGTGGTGGGTCGGATTGAAAAGTTAATAACCCCACCGGAGTGTATATAGTCAAATAAAGCAAAATCTTATGGTATCCATGTTACATCTCATGAAGCTTGCAGCGGAAGACTTAGCTACACTGGTTAGGCTCCCAGGGATACGTGGCTACACTGGACATGGTCCATTCTTCATCTTCTTCCCCCTCTTCTTGAGCCGGTTGCACTTGAACTTAGAAGGGAATACCCCGCTTCTCGAGGAAAGAGTTGCTAGACCGAGCCATTAGAGTTACCAGGTTGGGGGAGGTTGTTTCTTTGTTACTTCTGAGGTGGGGAGCTACATATCACTTACACTACATGGAAAGATTCATGGTCATTAGAGTTTGTGTATGTAGACTTGTTCTGATCTGGTTTATTGGGGAGTCTTGTCCATAGATTGGTGGAACTTAGAGGCTGTTGAGTTTTAAGCTTAAGTCCAAATAAGGTTCCGACACATTAATAATCCAAAGATCTGATCGAGCTCCATATTTCAATTTAATGAAGGCAAGTTTAATAATCAGCCTTAATCCATGTATATTCTCCTCTTTTTCTTTTTCTTTCTTTCTTTTTCACTTCTTTTTCAAATAAGTGTTTGCTAAGGGACTGGCAAAAGTTAAGTATAGGGGGGTGATGAATACCCATTCATCACTCTTTATTCTTATATTTTAGCTACAAAAACCTTTGCAAATACATGTATATTCATGTAAATACAAATAATTATCAAAAGCATGGATTGTATAGAGTTTAATAATTAGCATGTTTTGTGTAAAAATAAAAGAATAAAGAGACAAAAGAAAAAGAGGGAGATATTTAGAATAAATATTGAGCGACCTAATCCCAAGGGAGGGCTCAGCATGGGCCTGACCGCATAAAAGCGGGAGTAGAGGGAGATAGGGACTCATATACCTATAAATAAAATAAAAATGTTTTCTTCCAAAAAAAATATAGAATAAAATGGCTTGTATATATTGTACATATATATATTTATGAAAATCAAAACAAAAATAGAAAAAAATTAAAAAGAAAATAAAAAGAGTCACTTGTGTATATATCCACCATGTACATACAACCACTCCTATATTTATTTCACCCTATAAATAAATAAATTAAAATTCCAAAACTTTTGTAAATATTCTATTTATTATGGTGTAAATAAATAAAATAAAAACAACAAAAATAAAAACAAAATAAAAAGAACAAAATTAAAAAAACAAAAATAATATTGTAAATATACCTTGTACATAGATGTATATATATATCTATTTATTTCACCCTTGTATATAAATAATAAAAATAAAATAAAAATACCTTTTTATTCCTTATTTTATGTTATAAATAAATAAAATATAAAATAGGAATAAAAATGCACAAAAATAACAAATTTAAAATTAAAAATTAAAAGGCATATTGTGTAAATACATATATATAGTATAAAGTGTACATACCCTATTTTTAGTTTGAAAAATTAATTAAAAATCACCAAAAATTGAAAAAATTAAAACAAAAATATTTCATGTTTTAAGTTTTTATTAAATCAGCCATTTACTATTTTTAATTGATTTTTCAAATCATTTCCAGATGGTTGCTTCCCATTGGTCCACGGGGATGTTGACCGCCCGGTCAACTCCCCCATGTGGACCACCTCCCTCGGATTTTGGATGCCCGACCCGATTTCTCTTAATTTTCGCATCCAGACCCGATCCTCTCACACCTAAACCCCGGGTCCTAATCACTCTCCTTCAATCCGGGAACCTCGCCCGATCTTCAGCCTAGGGATCCGTGCTCAATCGAGCCGGACCCGAGCCCTTCTTCCCGGACCTCCCACCTTATAAGAGCCGAGCTCCGCCACCTATTTTCTCATCTTTGGCTCCTCCATTCTCCACCCAAGGACCTCCATCGCATCGGCGAGAGTGACAGCTCGCCCCCCGTGGTGTTGCAGCGAGGAGGGAGTGCGAGACCATCGATCCAGCGAGCTTGCACCGCCGTGCTCCGCCCAAAGCAGGAGCTCGAGCCTCGGGCCACGACGTCCCGCGAGGCGAAGACCCAGAGCAAGCCCAGCTCATCCACAGTCGATCCCTACGCCCCGGTAGCCTTAGTTCTTTCCCGTTTTCTTTAATTTCTAGTTTGCCCCAAATCTCGCCGTCGCCGACCATCATCGATTCCGGCCACCCCCACCTTCCACTCGATCCTCGGACCGTACCATCACGATCACCTTCTTCCCACGCACGTTCTCCGCCCCTCCATTCAACCCAGCTCATACAGGAGCTGGGGTTTCGAGTTCCTCCGCCGTCGCATCGCCGGAGCTCGACCGCCCCGCCTCACCGACCACCGTCACCCCTCCTAACGGGGTCGAGGCACTTTGCCCTCGACCCGCGAATCTTTTGGTGCCCTTTTGCAGGTACAAAGAGGACTGTCTGAGGTCCTCTAACTCAGGCACAGAAGCTTCAGGCCACCGCCATCACGGGGCCGTCCTGGTGGTTGTCCGACTCATCGGAGACCGTCATCAGCTGCGGAACTTCACGGCGGAGCTCTTCCGCATCCCAGGAGCAGCAGGGGAGGACCATAGTGCGCGTATTAGGCCGGCGAAGCTCGTCGGCCAACTGTTCTTCCATCATCCTCCCCAGACGCCCGATCGACCTCGACGCTTCAGAACAGATCACGTCCGTCCATTCGCGGAGCAGCAAATATCGTTAGATCCTTGGAGGTTTGATCGCCACCGTTGATCCAGTGAGGTTTAGCCACGACGCGTTGCAGCCGTTCGATTAGTTACGTGGCTACACCAACCATGTCCGATCCGAGCCAGGCCCCCTTCGCAGACCCACGTTGCAGCATCGCCGTCTGATCTTCCACGTGGGAGCATCCCAGCCGCTCGATCTCGCCGAGGGTTCCCTTCGCTGTGCGCTGCGCCATTCCACCCGTCAGATCAGCTACGTGGCGCACATCCGTCCATCGTCATTTAATAAAGAGTAAATAGCTCTTATGCCCCTCTAGTTCTTGCTTTTATTATTTAGTCCTGTAAAAATTTTTTAGTATTTTATTTGCGTTGGGTAATTTGCATTGTGGACCTTATAGTTTCTGGTATTTGCATTTATGCCCCTGTCTACGTGGACCACGTGCATCGTCACGTGAATTATGAGGGTTATTTGCATGTTTGGGCTTTATGTTTAAGGGTGTGACTGAATGAATTTATGTTTTCCATATTTGCAAATATGCCCCTGTGAATGATTTTATTGTGCATGTGCGTTATATAGTGGGTAATTTACACTGAGGCTCCTGGACTTTTAATACGAGTTACTAAACAGCCCAGGGACTTACGTTTTCTTGCAAATAGGTCCTTGAGTGCCCAGATCACGTGCTTTGCACGTGAGTTCTTGGAAATTTTGCACCGAACCCCCTGGAACTTATTTTAATTGCATTTAGGTCCCTATGCATTGTGCCCTTGTGTTTGATTTTAATAAAATAGCAAACTCACTCCAAATTCAATGAAAATTGGTTACATGGCTCCTGCCATGTTGTAAAATTTTCTAGAATTTTTGGGGACATTTTTTATTTCATTTACTATTTTTAAAAATTCAAAAACATGCATTTTCTTTACTGTCTGGCTTAAAAATTCACAAAAAATATTAAAACTCATATAAAAATTATAAAAAAATTAGCTACTGTGTGTTTTATCTTGTTTGATTTTCTAACCAATTTCGGTCATTTTTCATTATATAAAACTCATAAAAATTGAAAAACACTAAAAACTTTATAAAAATTCTAATAAATAATCTAGAAATCCAAAAATAATAATTCTGGTGCCTTACTTTTCCTTAGACTTTCTAGTTTAATTACCTCCAGGAGCTAAATAGGCCTTTTTGCATTTTAAATTGGCCTTTTACTCCTGACTGGACAGTACCTTCATTTCCTTGCTTGTTTTATTTTTAGAAAATTAAATAAAAATCAGAAAAATACCAAAAATTAACCAAAAACAGTAAAAATCATAAAATACATAAAAACATTTTTATTTGGATTTTTGAGTAATTTTTGATGCATTAAATAATTGCTTGAAGTTGGGTGTTTCCCTTGTTTTCTTATTTTCTTCATTAAATAAAAATCCAAAAAAATTAAAAACAATTAAAATCCAACAAAGAGAATTTTATTTTATTTTATTCATTCTTTAGACTACTTCGTAGGCCACAAGGCCATCACGTGCTCCCTGAGTCCGACCCTGGTCGCTATACCAGGCTAATCTAATAGCCAGGACCGCTATTGTGTTTATTGGATTTTTTATCTTATTTTGGTGGTCTGAACCTTAATTTTCTTGATTGACCGAGGGACTCTTGAGCGACTGAGGTCGCAACGACCTTTGTTTGTTATTTCTTCATCCTTAGTTGCTCGGGTATTTTTGCGGTCATCACTCCTCCACCGCAACCTCCATCCATCCAAGGTCATCTCCTTCGTCGGAGGCGGAAGAGATTCTACTCCAAGCAATCCCCCACTTTGCCTTGATGCCTGCCATTCACTCACCAGACTGGGGCGGAGCTCCGTTCTAGAGCTCCATCTCCAACGTAATGGCGTCGTTGGCTTCATCCAAGATGCGATGCACCTTCAGCTTCGATTGACCTTCATCGTGAGAGCTTCAGGAAGTTACATGAGACTGCGGTGTGCATGGTGGTGAATGGAGGAACTCATTTATCCTCGTCAGAGCTCCAAAAGCGTCGCCAGTACACTAAGGAGGAGAAGGAACTAGATGCTACAAGCGTTGTTGGGTGGCACCCCTCCGATGTCCATCCAACAGGTCGGAGGCCTCTAGTTCATTATACCAGACCACTTGACGGATCTGAGCCTCGTCCTGAGTCACCTCGGGCCGCCACGTGGTAGACCATGCAAGTGCTCCTCACGTGTAGGCTGGATACTTTGTGTCGGTGCCTGCCAATTTCTATAAATTGCAAACAAGTCCCTGCCCTGACACGCGTGCCTCACGTGTCACTTGAGAAAATTGCTTTGGGACCCCATTGATTTTATAAAATTAAACTTATTCCCTTATCTGGACCTTTTTGCATAGTTAACCTATTTTATTTTCATGTTTTCTTTATAGTTATGCTCCTATACTCAAAGGCTCATATTTAATCATACAATCTTTATTTCTGTTGATTTCAGTTTCATTTTAATGTTTGATTCATTATCTACATTATGGTATTATTTTTTATGTTTAACAATTAATTGAACATGCTATATTTTGATATATATTGTATCAGTTGCTCTATATTCTTTAATGCCATTAGTTCATTTTGTTGCATAATTTGTACTTGAAATTAACATATCATTTATTGCTCATTAACTTGGATATACTTAGGGCATATTTGTACTCGCATCTTCATATCACCTTGCATCATTTCAAAATTTCTAAGAACCAACTAAAAATTGCATACCTTTTCATCATAACATTCTATTGGATATTGCATGACATTTATTTTGCATATAATGAAATTTTAAAATGTATTCTCATCCTAGTGCATCAATCATTTTATGCATGTTTATTATTTGTATATTTTGTGATGTATTTTGTATTTACGTCTGATAACCTAAAGTAGAGAATTTAATCTCTCTTATTTAATCTTTATTTTTCGATAAATAGATGAGGAGGCTCGTGTCCTTGTGTTCGAAATTGGTATACTTGCCAAGTTAAATATTCCAAATATTCAAAAGTGTGGTTTTGTTGGATCAAAATCTATCTCCCGTGCTACAATTATCGACAAATAAAAAGACGGATTTCACATTCGTTAGAGTTCATTGAGTTTTTCTTTTGTGTTCCCTCACTTGTCTTATAATTTGTTGATATTGTGTTATATACATAGGGATACTTTACCCTGACTATAGGGGGAGGCAATGTGAGCTGTTGATTTCATAAATTCTAATCCTCGATCATCCTCGCTTAGTTTACAATCTTGTATACTCAAGATTAGTTGATCCTAATCATAAGGAGATGGTTGACTTCTTATTCTTTGATTAAGTCATTGTAGTATAGTACTTTTATATGCTTACACGAGTTATGTCTTCCTTTGTTGCTCCTTGAGCACTATGAGGATATAGTTCGAGCTAAGTACATGGGTCATATATATATATATATATATATAGGATTTTTATCCAATGCGCACATGGCTCATTAGTGTTTCGGTGAGCACCATTTATAGGCCACACACGTGTATTACTAATTGAATGGTTACCTATTTCGAAGGATGTTGTCTTTTGAAGGAGATTAATATGCAAAGAGATTACCAGTAAGTGATATTCCAATTATATCGCGTTCTAAAAAATAGAAAGATTGTTTTGGAAAGAAAACATTCAAATCAATGATTTCTTGCAGAAAATCGAGATCCAAATGCTCATGTCAGTATTATATATACAATAATCAAGTAAATGGTTGTTGCCAAATCAGTTTTATCCAAAACAACTGTCAGTAATTTACAATCATTTTATTATATGGTGTAGAATTCAGTAATATATACAAAATGGTCAATTAAGTGCTTGTTGTGAAGTCGGTAAAACCATAACAAATGGTCAGTAATTTCTATGTGTATTAAAACTTTGAATAGAATTCAGTAATTTAGAGACAATACTCACGTAAATGGTTGTTGCAAGATCAGTAATATCCGAACAACGGTCAGTAATTTACATTCATTTTATGACATGGTACAGAATTCAGTAATATATACACAATGGACAAGTAAGTGCTTGTTGTGAAGTCAATAATATCCAAACAACGGTCAGTAATTTATATTCATTTTATTACATGGTGCAGATTTCAGTAATATATACACAATGGACGAGTAAGTGCTTGTTGTGAAGTAAGTAAAACCATAACAAATGGTCAGTAATTTCCATATCTTTTATTACTTTGAATAGAATTCAGTAATTTAGAGATGATACTCAAGTAATATATATACAGTTATCAAGTAAATTATTGTTTGTTTTCAGTAACGTATATATCTATGTCTTATATCACATATTCAGTAATATGTGTACGATTCTCAAGTAATAGCTACTATGAGATCAGTAATAACAAAGTAATGGTCAGTAAGTCATGGGCATTGCTCAAGTAAGAAAGTAACTATTTTTTTAATGCAATGCACATTACATAGACAATGGTATTACTAACCATTTGTTATGTTATTACTGATCTCACAACACAAATTTACTTGACTATTTTATACATATTACTAAATTCTGTACATTCTAACTATTTGAATGAAAATTACGGATCATTGTCTTGATAGTATTGATCTCACAATAAATTACTTGACCGAATTATATTTATTATTATCATATCGTTTGGATCCTTAATCATCCGCGTGGAATCATTTATTTGAATCGTTTCTTTACAAAACCGTCTTCCAATTTTTAAGGGCATTGTATAATAGGAAATATAAGATTTTTTTTAAATATGTGGTGGCCTATAATTAGAAATATAGTTATTGCTAATACATGTGTATGACCCAGAATGGGTGCTCATTGAAACGTTAATGGGCACAGGGCTCATTAGATAATCCCTATACACACACACACACACACACACACACACACACACACACACACACACACACCCCTTAGCCATAACTCATTGTTTCTTGTATTTTCAATAATGTGGCTAATATACATTGGGCAAGGATATATGAATAATACAAGATTAAAACTCATGTAAAAAAGTGTAACATCTTTTTAAAATTATTTACAAAAATTGGTTTGAAATTGTTTTGCAAGTGATTTTGAGAAATGGTTGTAAAATGTTTTGAAAAATCTGTTGAAAATCTATAAAAAATATTTGTGAAATGTTTTCAAACCTTCAAAAAATATATCTATTTAAATATTTGTAAAAATATTGTATTTTTTTGTTAACATATTTGAAAAAGTTATGCGAAGAATTATTCGCAAAATAATCTTTCAAAAACATTTGTAAAATATTTGCAAAAATATTTTAGAATGATTTGAAAAATCTTGCACATAATCATATTGCAAATTTATTCAAATAAAAAATTTATACAAAACTTGTATATACTTGTATAAATAAAATACTTGTCAATACATGCAATCTGCTAGCCCTTTTTAAAAATACCAAAAATTAAAAAAAAATCAAAACTCATAATCAATTAAAAAGTTAAAAACTAGAAATCTGCTTTGCAAAATATCTTTGCATTGCATGAGCATTTTGAGAATAATTTTTGAGCTAGTCTTGAATAAAATATGAATATTAGAGCTTCATTTAGACCTTAATCCACTTAATTTTACAAGAACCTTATAGGAATTGGAATTCAAACTTTTCATGTCTATGAGATTTAATTCTTTGAGTGTACAAGACTGTGTTCACATGTCATCTTGATTAACATAAGTAAAATATTTCAAAGCATGCGTATGACTATTGAGGACAATGGCCTAACTTGGACAAGCACTCTGCATTTAGCTCAACTCGAATGAGGTGGTGAAGGCAGAATTCTTTGGCTTAAGAAGCACACGTGAAGAAACATACACCAACCCAGTTGGAGGCCAGTGCACCACAATCCGATCTAGTAGCATGGACACCTAAAGACAGGACACTTTGGGTTGCGATAACGCTTCAAAAGAGGGATAGTCTAATGACTCAAGAAGAAAAATTCCTTGTGTAAATGTTGTTATATATATATATATAATGTTTGAAATAAAGACTCCAAAAATTAGACAAGAAAAAAGTCAATGAAAAATCCATCCCATCGAAGTAATGTATCTATAAGTAAGGCTTATACTTTAAAGTCAAAGATTTCACATTGTTTAAAACCTTGGTTGGAATAGTAAATGTGATCTTATGTCACATTGTTTATGGTTATATTAGCTTTTTATTATTAATATAATTTCAATGTTAACTTTTTTATTTAAACATGACTGGAAAAATTATAAAAAATTACAACAAATTTAGTAAATGCATGGGTAGAGCTGTGTTTTTATAGCATTTAAGTTTTTTCCTTATTATTTCTCTTTAAGATTAAACGAAATCGTAGGCTATATTCCGAAAATAGCCCACACAACGATGTCGAAATTGAAGAGACGCAAAAATAAATATCATAAACCCAAAGGTCATTGACAGATATATTTACCGTCATGACTCATTAAGAACAAGAACACCGCTTGCCTTGCCTTCGTCGCCCCGCTCTACCGATCCACCACCTCCCGACGCCATGGCTCCACATAAGCACACCTCCCTCGTCGGCGACGCCCTAATCTTCCTGGCAGGGGCCTCCTCTGCCCTAATCCTTTTCTGGGCCTTCTCTTCCGTCCTCTTCCCATCCTCCTCCCTTACCTCTATCCTCTCCTCCTCCACTACCCAACGCCACCCAACCTTAAACCACTATCCTCCGAGCTTCTACGACGACCCCTCACTTGGTTACACCATAGACTCCAACCTCACCCTCTGGGACGAAAAGCGATTGCATTGGCTCGACCTCCACCCACAGGTACTGCGCAGAGTCCTCCTCCTGTCTGGGTCTCAGCCAGGGCCGTGCGCGAACCCGATCGGCGACCACTTACTGCTGAGGCTGCTGAAAAACAAGGGGGACTACTGCAGGCTGCATGGCTGCGATCTGTTCTACAACATGGCTCTCTTTCATGGTCGGATGGGAGAGTACTGGAGTAAAATTCCGACGATCCGGGCTGCCATGGTGGCCCATCCGGAGGCCGAGTGGATCTGGTGGATTGACGCTGATGCCGTCTTCACGGACATGCACTTCAAGCCCCCCCTCCAGAGGTTCTGGGACTTCATCTTTTCATCTTCCGTCCATTATGTTTGCAGTTTCTTTCTTGTTTGCTTGCTTGCAAAGTGGGAGATATTACCGGGTAGATCTTCCGCTGTTACAGCATCCCCTGTAACGCAGGGGAGCTGCTCCATAATGATCTGGATGTGCACCAACCAGACCCGGCCTTCTGCGAGGCTGTCCGATCCTTATTGAGCGGTGCGTTACAGCAGGTGTTGTGACAGAGGAGGGTCTGCTCCCAACGTGTGGCATAGCGTAATCGATACCGATATACCGTCAGCAATATTTAGGGAGGGCTAAGTTGTGGAATAACAACGGCTGGGAAGGTGAGTAGCGAGGACGTCGAGGGAGAATCTCCGTACGCATCTTAGATGCATTGCACCAAGAAGAAACTCTGGTTGCGCTCATGTGTTCGGATGACCATTTTCTCCCGCCTTGTGTGTTCCAAATGAGGTACGGTCGACAGTGCAAAGTCCGGGGTTGTTATTGCAAAAATACCGAGATGAAGGAGGACAGGGTGAAGGGGAAATTCTTGTTACGCCGGAGGCATCTTCTTTGGCTTACGATTTAAAAAGAGCCGTCCTATAGGTGATGTTGAGAATGTATAATAGAGCCACATTATCTCTCTTTTACCATTTAGTATGAGATTCATATTTAATTAACAATGTAGAAATAAGAGCGTGCCAAATGTATACTAATCCAATGTTTGTATTTAGTGCGAAGTAAGAGATCACATTTACAAGTTATAATGACTACCGTAAAAATATAAAATAACTTCTTTTACTGGGTATTTGTAAAGATTTGAAACCTTTTTTTATTGAGTATTTGTAAATATTTGAACCCTAATCCCTTGATATGAATAGGAGGTGCGTGCTCAAATAGCAGGACATTTAAGTGTGTTGAACATGTGAATAAGTTGCTTGGGGGTTAAGAATGTGAGCTTCCATCTTAAAGAATCAGGTTTCAAATCATGCCAATTACGCATTCATCGAGAGATAAGAATTCATACAATTTTCTTTCCAATCCCATAACACATTATTAACCGATGAAGCTGGATTGACAGAAGTTGTATATAATTTGTATAATATGATGAAATTCACAGAGTGTGGGGGCGTCACAGGGAATCCCCATCTGTCTGATGGAAAAATGCATTTTTTATGCTCTAAAGCATTGGGAAGCTTTTCGATGATGAGCCCATGTAGTGTTAGTGACTAGAATATGTTTGGTTGGTCCCACTTAACCAGGACAGATTTCACTGCACAATATATTTACGAATTCACGGCCAATGTATGCCTGTGATCCAATGAGCGAGGTTCCAGTTATGTATGTTTTCAACCTTCCTGTCGGAGGTTTATGTATGGCATAAGCCCTTGCATCGACCGCCTCTTTCCTCCCTACCCTGATTGTTGGATCTCCATTGAGACCTGTCTTTGCCGCAACTACCACCTTACCACGATGTAATCCGGAGGCCGTTCAACACAAATCACCTAGAGAACCAATGTATCTGTAACGCTGAAACTAATTTGTAATGGCCCAGGTGGCGAGAGGATCGTCTGCTTAGCATATCCTACTGCAACACATGGGATGTGTCAAACTGAATGACCCGGATGAGGGGCTGACTATCCCCAGCCCCCTCATCCGGGTCGTCCATTCCTCATTCAACGCATCCCCTGCGTAACAGCAGGGGATGTAACAGCAGACGATCTGCCTTGCCCATGTGCATATTTTGTTACGTGGTGAACCCAATGAGTGGTATGGTGGTAGTGCAGTGTGCCTACACCTTAAAGGATCCGGTTTTGAATCCGAAGGGGGTCACTCCGGACTCCTAAAACTATCGGGCCTACTATTAAAAAAATATTTTGTTACATGGTGGAAATCAAAGTATTTGAATAGAAGAAACTATAGAGTTAAATTGAGTTCTGGAAAACCTCCGAGGAACGACAGTAATTCCACCAGATCTGGTAGTAATAGTTTCTCTCAACTTTTTTCATTCCAAAATATTTGTTTAATTCCATTTTTATGAGATTGTATTTAACGGATATTTGTTCTGACATAGTAGATTGAGTTTCGTATCCATATATTAAAAAAAGGTTCTGTATTCGTCTCTGTCTAAAACTATGGTGTCTATATCGGTCAATAGTAATCATTGGATATTGTCATAATTCAACCGAAAATGAAGTTTGTACAGTTCTTTCACATATTTTACGACGAACTTTCCATCAGCAAACACAAACTGAAGGGCCAGAAAATGTCTTCAGAATTTGAGTTAATCAAGAAATGTTTGTCTCATTCATTTTTGTCACATAATTCGTTCTGCAAGTTACTTAATTTTTGGATACCATGGAATATTTTCTTGCTCAAGCAAAAAAAGATAAGAGCGCAGTGGATTCTAATTGTTTGGCAGCCTCTTTCCGATTATAAATCTGATCAACAAGGTACATGTTAAATAGAAATTTTCTAAATCACAATTGCTCTATGTTTTTGTTAGCTAATTGAAGTTATTTCACATTAGAGGATTATACTGTAGAGATCAAGTTCTTCAATCCTACTGCTCTGAGAAGGATTTCATAGGGTGTTTGTGTAGCATCACGTTTCAACATCAACATTGGAGTATAAATATGTGCATTATGTTTGTTAGATCACATTCTTGTAGATGTATTTATTAATTTAGCCGCTCTCCCGCAGGTATAAAAACCACAATCTAGTGGTTCACGGTTGGCCTTCACTAGTCTTCGACAAGAAGAGCTGGACAAGCCTTAATGCCGGCGTCTTTCTCATCCGCAATTGCCAATGGTCGCTGGATTTCATGGCTGCGTGGGCTGCTATGGGTCCCCAAACCCCAAATTATGCCCAATGGGGCAAGACCCTTAAATCCCACATCAAAGACAAACTCTATCCTGACTCGGATGACCAGACTGGCCTTGTCTACCTTCTCACACATGACGAGACATGGAGAGACAAGATCTACCTCGAGAACCAATATTATTTTGAGGGATATTGGATCGAGATCGTGCCAAGATTCGAGAACATGACGAAGAGATATCGTGAGATAGAGAAGAAGGTGGCAGCGCTGAGGCAACGCAGGGCAGAGAGCGAAGAAGATGCTTATGGAGAGAGATGGGAGGTAGAGCTTGAGAGGGAAGGGGTGCAGGGTGGCGTAGATGGTTTGAAGAGGCCGTTCATCACTCACTTCACCGGCTGCCAACCTTGTAGCGGGAAACATAATGAGATGTACCAAGGAAAGCAGTGCTGGGATGGCATGGGGAAGGCTCTGGATTTCGCCGATGATCAGATTCTCCGGAACTACGGATTTGAGCATGTAAGGGACAGTGCTGCTGCTGCTGCGGCGGCGGCGGCAGCAGTGAAGCCATTGCCGTTTGATTACCCAAAGAAAACGTGAGCTTGGTAGCAGGATGGCTTGTGGTTTTCATCTAATGGTGATGAATGCAAAGAACGTAGTTTTGTGATCATGCGACGACAAAAGTGTGATTTCAAATAGTTTCTTAAGGCTCCATTATTTGATTGCGTTCATTTACAGGGCTCTACTCCACCCCGCTATGCCTATCCTGATTGAAGACTCTGACTTCCATCTTACAGGATCAACGAAAAGATTGTATGATAACTTTGATCGAGGGCTCAAGAGATGGACTACAGAGATATCCAGTCAGGTGTTTTGGTTTTATTTCAGCCCTTGCACAATTTAAATGATTAATCAAATCACAGCCCGAAAATTTCGATACACTGTTTTTTTGGGACTAGAAATCCTTCTTGGAAGGCTTTTGAACTGGAGGATCACGACTAAGCACCTGTTTAGCTCGACGTTCCTCAAATTCAATGCACTCATAGGATGATTTGCTATAACATGCGATATGCAAACGCAGCGGCAACATCATCACCAAGCAGTAGTGAAAGCATTGAATTTGAGGAACGTCGAGCTAAACAGGTGCTTAATCGTGATCCGTTGCGAATCAATATTGTGACGTGTGATTTTGGCATTTCCAAAGTGTGAAAACTTGATTAAATTGCTATATTGCCCGATGAGATTGTTACACCATGATTACTAAAAACTTTTCCTATTACATTGCAACTCTTGTTATCTTCATGTTTAACCCACATTCCCCCTCCCAATCTTGAAAGAGTTCATAATTCACACATCACGGAAACGCGGAAAAGAATAGAAAAACAATTTGCAATTTCAATATGTTCATCACATGAATGCAAATTTAAGCATAAAAAATTTTATATGAAGCGAATCCATAAACTCAAGGAAACAATTTCCAAACATGCTTTCTTATATTTTCATGAATATTAGGAAGAGATCAGGATTACCTTTTGAAACACGAGTCTCTAAAAAAGAGACCTCCCAGTGAAGTCTAATCCGAAGACACACCTTTTGTGTACACGATGATTAGTCATGTAGCTTCTCATGAATTTCGATATCAACTTCTTCTTAAAGTTGTCCATGCAAGGATGAGATCTAGATTATTTCAGGCTTCTGATTTTGTTGCACAAAATTGATGCCTCCTCCACATACGAGAAGCACGAAGAAGGCATTCTTCTCTCATGAAGGCCCGCTCCAATGTAGAGAAGAATAAGGCAATATAGTGGACGCGTAGGGTATGGTAGGAGAAGATGGTGGACGTGTACAAGAGAGTTATAAAGTCTAAGAGCTCTTGTCTTAAGTAAATGGAATTGGTGGAAAGAATCATACTCTCAAGAGAGAGGCTATGCCCTCTCTTTTATACAAGAGGGGACACCTCTAGAAGTCCTCCTATTAGGGACATCAACCTTTGTTAGATCGTGAATAATGATCCTATGGATAAGGACAAATCCTTTCAAGAAATAGGAATCTTATTTATCTTTTTAATTATTATCTAAAATAAATTAAGAGATGATAAAAAAATGGGAGCATTCTAATCACATTAGAACTCCATGATTTTGTCCTAGTTTTGCTTGCATCCTCTTAATTATAATTCCATTATCATGATTTATTATTAACATCATAATTAGGTATTTTGTGAGAGATACTTTATAAATTATGAATCTTATTCACGAAGCCAAAAAAATATAAATCCAATTTACATTTAATTTTCAATATGAATTATATTCACAAATATGCATTGGAATAATTTATGAATCATATTCGTATATGTATGTATGTATTTATTAATTTTTATGAATCAAAATTCATATGAATTAAATGCATATGATGTGTATCATATCCACGGAACTCCGGATACACATTTATCCTTTGATAATAACAATTATTATCATAGCATTGATATCATTTAAAACAACTCCTAATCCAATTAGGACTTTGTGAGTCGATGTCTCAAATACTAAGGGATAGTGTCGGGAGATCATATTATCCATATATTGTGGCTTTATACTTGGATACTTATTCAATTTTAGGGTTTATAATACTTTTGACGAAATGTATTATTATCTTTGAGATTGAGCTGAAACGATTCACA
This sequence comes from Ottelia alismoides, assembly GCA_037367405.1. Lineage (NCBI taxonomy): Eukaryota > Viridiplantae > Streptophyta > Magnoliopsida > Alismatales > Hydrocharitaceae > Ottelia > Ottelia alismoides. Next base: position 2,060,004 of record JAZKJV010001092.1, on the reverse strand, counting down.
CCTTATGTGAGCTCAATAAAACACATTATGCTCTCCATGTGCTCAATAAATGAGTCTTTTGATGAACTCAACTTCTAACATCATTTCTAATCATCATCTAAATCATTTGGAGCCTAAAAATGAGATCAAGAAGTGAATTCACCTCCAATTCTATTATCATTTCTCTTTCTAACATTGGACATTGAAATTGGGGTTGGAATTGAATATTGGAATCAAATGAAATGAGACTTAACACAGTTAATTTTCATATCTTTAAGCCAAGAAATGATGTCACTAAAATCCATCTGATGTCATCATTCCTCGTGGAAAGTGTCATGGTAAACAATCTATTAAGATAGATTTAACCTAGAATACAGTCAATACTCATTCAGTCTTCATACGGGGAGACTTTTATATATCCGAGTTCAAACCATAATTTAACTATCTTCTTTGAGGCATATCAATAGATTTCTCAATCGACAATTGGCCGGCAATATTAGTCATATACTTTTTTAAAAGCATATATTAATATCTCGAATTCATGTCTTATTTCATAAACTAGATGATCATGCACAGAATTCTTTATGACCTCAAAATATCTCATAAGTGAGATTTGTCTCCCGACTCATCAAGTATGAATATGTGTTATTCCTTTAAGAGATCGTACTTCTCATATGTCCTCGTTTGCACACCAACTCGCTATTATACCGACCTTGGTTAGGCCTTCAACTTAGTGGTTTGTTTAATGTGTACATTCAGATATATAAATGTATATCTATCTCTGGTCAAAAGATGTGTGCATGATCATGACCGTTATGATTCAAGTCTTTGTTTATCTCGACCTCATCAAGTCAACTCTTTGACTTGATTATTCCGACACCTCTGAATCTCTAATCATATACAGAGGATCTACATCAAGAAGTCAGTCAGAAATCAATCTTTAGAGAAACATTGTCATCTCTTTCTCAAACATGAGATTATTATTATTAAATATCACATGTTAAAGTCAGTTGTGTCCTCCCAATAGTATGGTATTCAATATGGCCATGGTACATAACCCTGTTATACAAAGAGACTTATCATTAAGCGCATTAACAAACATTCATTTCAGGTGGTCATGAAAACACAATAACTTTTATTGCAATAATGGATTGTCAAGGGCTCACAAGTCCAACAGTCTTCCACTAGCCCTTAGAGTCATTCATGTAAAACTCTTTAAAGTCATACTCATTATGCTAATCATTGAATGTTTTTTCAAATAGCTATGTAAGCTAGTTAACCACTCTGTCAGTAGAGAATATGCCATGTTCAGTTAGAAACTGGCATATATGTGTAAATAGTAACTACATCCAATGCAGTTGCTTCATCTTATACAACCACTGCTTTATATCATTGAAATAGCCGATAGTGTCCTAAATATTACTGCATTTAGCTCACACATTATTTTTTAAAAATAACATGAACCTTGAGGTTGACTTCCTATCATCCAGATCTGATTGGAAGTCTGAATCTGTGTACCCTAAGACTTTGACTGACATGATCAGACATCTCTGAGAGGTCTTCTAGACCTGATATGATATTAGGTCTTATTATTCACGTCACTATACATTAATATACAATCACCCTAATCCTATCTCCAAGTATCTGTAGAGAAGGCATACTATCCTCGAAGGAATTTGAGGAATGTTCCTAAAAAGATAAATCTAAGAATTGGAACTATTTAGTGTTGTTTGAGTGTATAAGTGAAAAGGAGAACTTATGATAATTAAAGGTATTTATTTATAATGGATAATATTATCTTAGATAGTGTTAGTCACAGTTATCCCAGAATAATGTGGGTAAGATTTATATTATTTTTGGATTTGTACAGAGACGATTTGAATATAATTAAATTGAAATTAATTATATCGGATAAGATTAATGTAGATAGTTCTATCCGTAATAATCATGTTATATGGATAAGATCGATAATATCCAATTCAGACTTGATTATGGATATGATTTACAAAATTAATGTAAATGTGAATTAGATTCACATTATACAATAAATGTAAATATGATTTACATCTAGTTTCGGACCTATAAATATGATTCATAGTTGTCAGTGGTCCATTTCCAATTATCACAAATAATTACCTTCGAAAAATTAACAAATATAGATTTTTTTTGTTGTTGAAATATGGCAACCATAATTATAATAAAATAAAAAGAAAAAGGAGCTCTATAAAAGGGGAGATGTCCAAGGTTGTAACAACCATAATTAACGTCCCCAATTTTTAGAAGCCTCTTACCTATTTTTTCTTTTATTAATTATATATTAATTAATTTCTTAAGAAGATTAAATGGATAACTACATTGATAGTTGTTATAAACTCTAATTTTAAAAGTGGTTATGGGCTTCTTTAATCATGATCATTGATTTAATATTAAGATTGTAATCCTAATGATCTAAAAATGTATATAAGGAGGGGTGAACCCTGCCTTTCAAAATACAATTAGTTCCAGGAGCAACAACTCTCTCTCTCTCTCTCTCTCTTCAAGGAATGTTCCCTCATCGGGATAATGTCCTTAATGTTGATATTCCTCCTTACCTCATGGGGTCGTTCCCTTGTAGGGATAACACCCTTAATAGTGAATAACGATGTTGTTACGTACCCAGATCGATCTCGTGTAGACTTTCTTCAACTCTAGTTCTTCAGGATCATAATGAAGAAGGATGATTTTATATAATAAAATCAGGAGCAAAAAGTCCCAGATTGTCTTATTGGATTGTGGGAAGTACTTGGTTCATCCACTTGCATGCAAGTGTCGTTCCTATCGGATCGGACTTCAGACATGAGATCTCTTTCTTTAAAGACTAGAAGATCACAATCACACTTCAAGAGATAATTCTGTACTCATATGAAACTGGTGGAAAGGGTTGGGAATGGTTCCCAAATCCATGTGGTTTCGTCGAATATTTTCAGTTCTGCTTTATTATGACTTGTAGGACAAGTTAGTTTTTTGATTGGATTAGATCCGATACACACACTTTGGTGATGTAGGAGGCCTTATCCACCTCCCTCCAAGTAGTATTAGAGTCAGGTTAGGGTCGTGGATATGATCCGGAGTCCTAGGATGATTTAGCTTTGGATATTGAATTGCGGGAACATTATTTTTCCGTGATTGTGCGATTTCGAATTGTTTTTACAAATATTTCATGTGGGTTCTATTTTATCTAATTATGAACATGTTTTGGGATAATAAATCACATTTATGATGTCAAATTATGACCCCAAATATTTGGTCAATAGTTGGCTATGATCGGTCAAAGATTCAGATATGAAAAGTCCCAACAGTGTGTTATTTTTGCATGAAAATCAGAACTATAAGTAAATGATATTTTATAAAGTTTTTTCCATCAAGAAATCAGTAAAAAACATTTATTTAATTTCAAAATTAAACTCACAACTCTTATGATTTTATTTCTTGTGTTTCTGTGTTCGATAGCACAAGATATGTGATATTTTGTGGACTATGTTCAAAGGATGATATGATTATCTTGATGACATTTTTTGTTTATTTATCACATAAAAAAATAACGAAAAAATGATATATGATCTTATTAATTGTTGAAATATATATTTAGATAAATATTTAAATCATCAAAAACTTTTGAATGATTGTTTCATGATTGAAATCGAATTTGAATCACAATTGTTGTAACTAGATAATTTGGATGGAAAATCAATCAATTGATTGATATCTTAGAATTTTGTTATAATTATAATGATTTTAATCTCAAACTTATAAGAGAGATTATTATATATTATCATGTGTGATCGATAAAACTGCAGATACAAGTAATATGGTGGTGTTCCTAATAAGGATGGAGATGGTGTCTAGACTGGGTATGTCAGCTTGGTTCCTTGATTTGCACCTTGAATTGCAAGGAAATGCTCCCTCCCAACGTAACTTTAGTGTCTAGTCAGTTCTACTTCAAGGAATGATAGCATGATGCACGATTAATACCTACTCTTGCAACTATAATAGAAAAATATGTACTTATGGGAGAAAATGTTATATATAATAAAATATCAAGCAAGAATTGTTTGTTAGTTTAATTAAATTTATAATTTAATATGTTTAAATTAATGATCAAATATTTATAGTCTATAATATATTAAATAGATTGGACTTTCCTTGGAAGGGTTGATCATAAGAATATGATTCAAATTGATTAATCATAATTTGATTGGGTATAGAGGATTTTATGATGGCATCCATGGTCTCCCATTAAGGCGAAGGATACCATCATTATGGATTGTATTTCAGAGATGTCTAAGCGAAATCATATCTCCAATGTACAAGCACAAACGAATCGAGTTCTCTTCTTCTCGAAAGAGACATGTTGTATGCATAGTAACCCCAATGTTGTTCTCCATATAATTAAGGTGGTATTGGATTGTTTATACCGAGTTCAGTTTTTGTTGATGGTGGGTTTAATTGGCAACGAGTCTTCATCACCTTAAGGGTGATGGACTCAAGTGTCAAAGACTGAATTGTGAGTGCAAGTTGGACTTGTAAGGTGGAAAGAGTTCTCACTTCCTTCACCGTAATTGCATTTTCTCATATTATTGGGTGTGACGAAAATGGAAGGGAGATCGAATCTCGCTTAAGGATTTTTGGTTGGCATGCTTCATGTTTTGAAAGTTAGAAATGGAATCAGCTTTAAAAGTAATACAAATCAATAATAGTAGTATTTAAAATAATAATAACCTTAGTCAAAGTAAATGTTTATGCATATTACCTTGTTTCATATAACTTTCATTTAAATCCACTCAATATAGATAGACTATGACATTCCAGTGGGAAAGTCCTGAGTCTTAGAGAATGTCTCTATACCTAAATGTTGGAAATAATTGACTATCTATTTCTAAACTTGTTAAATATAGGAATACATTCTGAGATAGACCTATCATAAAGTGTTATGATGCATATATTTCAGAAGGTAATCTAACAATTGAAAGGCTGTACAGAATTAGAATATTAATGGATGGTAATTGATATTTCTCATATTAGAAATTAAAGCTTTAAAGATCAAGAGCAGTACGAAGATCATTTGTCTATGATCTAACATCAAGACTTGAACATTTACTATTGATAAGATTACTAGACTGTGAGATGTGAACCTTTAGATTGTCAAAAGATAAGAACTTACCTAATTATGAATATTGTATTCAAACTAAAATGTTCACGGCACATGTTAAAAAAACTTTCTGGGTTTTAATTTAAGAGAATTAATCAAGTGTCGATGCAACCCTAGAAAATGCTCAATAAAAATTATTCTAATCAAGTCCTTAAGCCAAGAAAAATAAAGCAATCAATGTGAGCAAAAAACTAATTTTGTTATTTATTTGCATGTATAGCATACATGATCGAACTCAAGGAGGCTGCACAAATTCTGAGGGTTATTAAATCAATGAAAATTTTATGAAATAAAAGAAGGAATTCTATGCACACTACTCTTGATTTTTGTGGATTTTTTTATATTTTTATCAATGTTTATTTTTATAAATGTTTTATTTTTTAAAACATTTGTAAAAAAAGGAATAAGAAGGAAATAAAGGAAGAGCAAAATTTTGTATTTCTAAAACTAAGCAAAATTATACAGAAAATTAAACTAAAAATATTTTTGTGTTTTGGATAATTTATATTGTTTTGTGATTTTCTGACAATTTTATGTTTTTCAATATTTTCAAAAAAATAAAAATAGGAAAAAATAGAAATTAATGCGAATGTTTTTGAGTTTTCAAAATAGGAAATGAAATAAAAAATTAGGAAAATATGCAAAAAAAGAAGTTTGAAAATTCAAATTTCCAGAAAGCATTTTATGAAATTTTCGGGATTTTCTATAAATTTTTCTAGTGTTTTGGGATTTTTATATTTTTTTTGGTTATTATAAGGAATTTGCAAATGAAATTTATTCTAAAATTAAAATAGTACAAATTAAACAAACAAGAATGTTTTGGAATTTTTAAAAAGTTTTTATATTTTTTATTGATTTTTAATGTCATGGGAACTATTTTTATTGTTTTGATTTATTAAAAATATAAATAATAAATAAAATGAAAAAAATAAATTAATGTTGAAAGAACTAATTAACATGAACTAATGGTGATTTTTTAGGATTCTTTAATGATGGTTTGCTACTTATTTTTTCAAATAAACAAGAAAAATAAAATGCATACTCACACCTACTAATATGAAAAGGAAATTATTTCCTAGACTGAATGAATAACAAAACAATAAAATATAGGGTAAAAACTACATTTTTTTCAAGAAATGTGTGTGTCGATGCATGTGAGTCACAGTGGTTGGGACTTCAATGCAATTACTTTATTTTAGGGGGCAAACAATAACATATAAATGTGAGGCTTTTGTTGCAATATGTCCACAAAGTCATGTGCAATGCACGTATATCAGTTCAATTAGGACTTGAATGCAAATAGAAAATATCTCAGGGAAATATGCAATTCTTCATAAGTGTGTATCGTGACACATGTCCTACTAAGGACTTATTTATAAAATAAGAGATGAGCAGGTGCTAGAGTGCAAAAGTTATACTGATCCACATAGCGTAAGGGACAACAGAGATGCGATGTAGCTCTAATCAGATGGCTGAGGTTGATTGACCTTTGGATGGTTTAGATCTGATCTGGAAGGCTCGATCTAATGGTTGAAGTTTGGGCATGCTTGGACGATGTCTATTGGATCTGGTAGGCGTGTTTTTGATGGTATGCCCCTCAATAATGCTCAAAGCACAAATAAGATGATCGACTCTAGTGACCTTTAATCGAGCAGAACTTGCTCGACCTTAGTTTGAATCGCCTTCTAAGGGTTTTTGTGATTTCTTGCGATGGCTACGCCTCTATTGGATATGGCGATTGGGTTCGATGATGGTCGAATATCTAATCTGGAGCGATGGTTGACTTGAGCTACTCGCAACCTCCAAATATGGTTCTAAAGCTCCTCTTCTATCTATGCGCCTGCAATGAATTTTGATGCTCGGAGGTTGATCTTTGGTCAAATTATTAAGCATAGAAAAAGGAAAATAATGGTGGACGTGCGACTCCGGTGAAGGGTGGTCATAAATGGAGTCAAAGTCACATATCTATAGGATCTGAGGGTCAGGAGATGGGGAGAAGGGTAGAGAAATAATGGCGAGCGTGAAAGTCAGTTTGGTTTTGAAAATAGATGCATGTGGAGCTTCGATCGAACAAATCAGAGTTGAGTGATGATGATTGAAATACACTAATAAATGGAAAGCAACCACAATTTTAAAATGCAAAATCAAAGAGAAATTAACCGAAGTTACCTAAGAGGGGAAGAAGGGGATGATTGCCTCGATATGTTGTGAAATGCGGAGAGGCTCAACTACGTCAGCGAAAATCTGGTGAGTATCTAGATCATGAATCCCAAAAATTTCCTCGCTCTCCCGATCATGGGGGATCCTTGTTGTCACCTTAGCTCTCTCCGATGGTCGATCTCGGGTGAAAAAGTGGTGAAAACGTGGATCAATTGGAGTTGGAGGTTGATGGGATCTATATATATGTATGAAGTCCGACGGGATTTGAATTTTAAAAAGTGTGCAATCTGAGGCAGGACAGATGGATATGATCACCTGGAGATGGCTATGGATGTTAGGGATAACACCTCAGAAACAAGGATGGAAGGAGTTAAGCAATGGATTGAATGGGGAAAAGTTGGAGAAGAGGCACTAGTGAGCGAAAAGTGAGGGGAGCAACGGGGATAGGAGAGTTGACTTGGGTTAACAGACCTAGCTCAACCAATCAGCAACCTTGATGAATAAGACAAGAAGTGCTTCACGCTTAAAAGGGTGAAATTGGGAAATAAATGAAAATAAAATATAAAATGTATTTAAAAAATGTTTTAAAAATAAAATTATTAGTAATTAAATAAGCTTATTTATTGATATTGTTAATGAATTAAATAACTTATATACATATGTAAAAATAAATAAATCATTTTATTCATAGGTATATATACCTATATATACAACAACATGATTTTTAATACATTATTTTTTACAAATATATATATAATTTAATGATTTATTATTTTACAATATTTTATCATAATTTTAATGATATTTTTATTTTATTTTTATGAATTGATTTTTTAGGTCAAATAAATAATAATATTTACAATACACATAGTGGTGTATATATATAATATATACATGATTTTATTTTTGTTTATTTTGATTTGGTGATTTTTATTTGCATTTTACATAAGTTAACTACAAGATTGAATTTCTTTATTTTTCGGAATGAAGGCCTTATCTTCCCCTACTTTATTCCTTGTCGATCAGGTCAAGTATTGACATTCTCTTATGGTTAGGGTTAGCCTGTATTTATTTAATGATACAATATTTTGTTTTCTTTATTTTCCTTTATTTATTTATTTATTTTAGTTCAAAATAGTGATAAATATATAGTATTTACACAAGGATTAGGGTTTAGTAAAATGAGAGATTTATTAGTAATTACAGATGTTTTATAAGGGATTTAAGGTAAATCAAATGACTAAAGATGATGAAATGCATATTCATCAGCCCCCTATGCGTTACCTTTTCTAGTCCCTTAGCAAACACTTATTTGAAGATAAGTAATTAAAAGAAAAAAGAATAAAGGAAAAATAAAGAACTTAGAACAATATTGATTATTAAACGTTTCTTTATAAACCAAAATACGGAGCTCGGACAGACCTTTGGATTATTAGTTTGGTGGAACCTTATTGGAAATAATATCTAAGACTCAACAACCCTCTGGTTCCACAACTCTATGTTCAGTTCGCCTCAATAGTTAGGTCACAACAAGTCTACATACGCAAACCCTTATGACTATGAATCTTTAATTGTAATGTGTAAGTGAAATATACCTCCCCAATTCAAAAATGACAAAGCAACAACCTCTTATAATAATGTAACTCTGATTCCCCGATCTAGTAATTCTTTCCTCGAGGAGCGGGGTATTCCCTTCTAAGTTCAAGTACAACTAGATCAAGAGAAGGAGGTAAAGAAGAGAATATATTGTGGCCAGTGTAGCCACATATCCTTGGATCTAGACCAGTGTAGCCAAGTCTCCAGCTATAGGCTTCCTTGATATAAGACTTTGAGGCATATTCCTTACTTATGAGACAATGTTTTTTTAATATATATAAAGGTGCAACATGTACATATGGAGTTTTTTTTCTTGAGCAAGTAGATTGTCCCTCTTCTAAAGATTTATTGCAACTGACGACATCCCGTAGTTAGACGTCAGCACCACTAGACTAAGTTTAGGCACACTGACCACTTATTGTGACTGTGAATGTTTCCACTCGTGTGTTTCCCCAAGCTAAAGGATTCTTCCCCTTCACCGCCTCATCTGTGTTGAGCTATGTAGAGTGCTTGTCCAAGTTAAGACATTGTCTAAAAGGGTCATGCATGTGTTGTTAAATATTCTACTTAGATTAATCAAGATGACATGTGAACATAGCCTTATGAACTCAAAGAATTAAGTCGTTTGACTTGAAAAGTCCTAACTTCAGTTCCTATAAGATTGCTCCAAAATTAAGTGGATTAAGGTCATAACCAAGCTCCATTCTTTGATTTTACTTCGGACTAGTTTACATGTCAGTATTATTCTGAAAAATGCACATGCAAATGTAAGAAATATATAAAAACAATTTTTTATAATAGATAATAAAAAGAGTTTTCAAAGATTTTGGCAAAACTTTATGTATTTTAAACTTTTAGTGGATTGGATGCATTTACAAGAAATTTATTCAAATATAAAATCATGGATTATACAAGTTTTATGCAAGATTTTATTTAACAAAAGTATTTTATCTAAAACTTTTACAAAGCATTTAATAAGAGTCTTTTATATACAACAAATTACAGAAATAGAAGTGATTAACGCTTTTATACACATGTGGATTTTGCAATAAACAAATACATCCTATACTTATATCCCACATAAAAAAGTAATTTTACAAAATTTTACAAATCATTTCACAAATATTTTACAAAAGATTTTACAGAAGATTTTACAAGATTTTACAAATCCTTTTCAAACTAGTATACACATCAATTTTACAAACAATTTTACACACAGCCTTTGCAAACATTTTCTTTTCGAAGATTTTACAGATATTTTGTACAATATAGATAATTTTGATACAAAAATAATTTGTAAATCATATTACAAACAAAATATTTTTTTAAGTAACTTTACAAAATTTAATACAAAAATAATTTTACAAAAAAATTTATAAACATTTTTACAAGTTATTTACAAATAGTTTAAAAAAATACAAAATATTTTACAAAATAATTTTTGCAAACAATTTTACCAAAGATTTTTGAAAATTGTTTTACAAATCATTTCTTAAAATATTTTTTAATAATAATAATCATATTATTAACAAAAATATGAGTTATGGTTAAAGTATATATAATATGAGTTTAATGGGGTTGCCCCCGCACCATTTTCAGCGTTTTTTTTTGAAAAATATCGCCATGTATATTCATCCATATATCCATCCTATATGCCATTCGAATTTCATCAGAAACAGAGACTCCTACAACCTCCATCTAGACAGTCATTTTTTAACGGTTATAGGATTTTTTAAATCGACACCATCTTGATGGATGCCGTAGGAGTCTCTGTTTCTGACAAAATTCGAATGGCATATAGGAGGGATATAGGGATGAATATACATGACGATATTTTTCAAAAAAATAAAAAAAATGCTGAAAACGACGCGGGGGCAGCCAACAAGGGGCAGCCCCATTAAACTCATATAATATATATGACACCCCCTATACTTAGCTTGAACTATGTTCCCATAGTGACCAAAGAGATACAAAAGAAGACATAACTCATGCTAAGTATAGAAATGTGAAAAGAATCCTACACTACAAAGACTCAAACAATGAAAAGAAGAGAAGTCGGTGATCCCCTATATACTTAGGATCAAATAATCCTAAGTATAGAAGAATGTAGAAAAGCTGAGAAAAAGAATGAACAAACTCAATGACTCGACCTGTCCTCCCTATACTTAGGGTAGAAGATCCTCAAGTATAGAAAACGAATATCAACAAGTTGAAGGACAAGCGAGGGAACAGAAGAAATAAAAAGAAATAAAAACGTGAAAGAAGATGAAATGAACAACATCACTCCCCCCTAAATTTAGGGTAAAGGATCCCTAAATATAAGCAATAAGAGTGATGAAACAGAACAAAAATGGAGAAAACTTAAGTCATTCACCGTCCCTATACTTAGGATAAAGCATATCCTAAGTATATGACACACGACAAAAAGGTGAATGATAAAAATGAAAGAATAAATAATAAAATGAAAGGATACATACAAGAGAAAATTAACTCATGTATCAGACACATAAGATGTCAAAGAATCATTTTCTGATACCATATGTAGATGGAATCAACCATAGATAGGATGTATCATGATCTAGATATGGATTCAACAACTGTCTGTTCACAGCAAATAGTTGTGTGTCAGATGAGAACCTAGATATGAAAATACTATCATTGTCACGCATTGACCATTTGCTTTTAAGTTTGAGAACAACTTCAATGTGTGAAATCTCAAAATGTATCTATCAAGCTTTCTGATCAGGGGAGAAGTCTTCCTTCTAATGTGTCTATCATGCCAATGCTTGACTTTCTCCTTATACATGCTAGCAATCTGTTCAATTCCACTTTCCTACTCTTGCATGCTTTCTCATAGTCCAAATTGCCTACATGGAGTATCCATAATGATTTATGAATAAGCTCAACTAGCAAATGGGAAGGCTTTCCATAAACCAATCTATAGGGAGACATGCCCAATGGAGACTTGTACATCGGTCGATATATAACTGAGTCAAGCATCTAAGACCAGTTCTTCCTATCTGGACGTACAAGTTTCTGAAGTATAGTATTTATCTCCCCATTTGAAAATCTCAGCCAAGTCGTTTGATAAGGAGACACAACTCTATGCTCAATGTTGCATTCCTTTACAAGCTTTTTGACCTCTATATTGATGAAATGGCTTCCCCTACCTAAAATGATTATCTTGGGGATCCTTAACCTCACAATAATGTTATCTTTAAGAAACAAAATGTATGGCTATTAGTGGCTCGGGTGGGGATAGCCTTCAACCAATGACCAACATAATCCATGGCGAGCATGTTGTACTGAAATCCCTGACTGATAGAAAATAGGCCCATGAAGTCTATGTCCCAAGCATCAAGAACATCTGAGATCTGGATACATCTATGGGGCATGGTATCTTTGGAACTGATGTTTCCCCCATTTTCTGACAACCCGTCCAACCTTGAACACAATATGTAGCATCCTTAAACAGAGTTGGCCACCATAGGCCACTTTGTAAGACCTTTGTTGCCGTGCACTTCCACGAATGATGTCCACTGTACTCTAATTTATGACAATTTTCAAGTATGCTGATGTATTCTTCCTGAGGAATGCCCCTCCTCTAGGTACAATCCTCGCCGTCACGAAATAGGTATGGATCCTCCCACTGGTAAAAATGAATCTCTGATAGGAATTTGTTTACATTGTACTTCGACCAATCTTGTGAAACTTTCTTGCAGACAAGATAATTCACAACATCAGCATACCATGGGAGTGAGGCAATAGATAAAATACCCTCATTTGGAAAGGTCTCAGCAATTGGAAGTATTATCTGCTCAGAGGATTCTGCATTTGTGATCCGAGAAAGGTGTTCTGCCGTAATATTTTTCACTCCAAGTTTATCTTGAATCTCTAAATCAAATTCTTATAGAAGAAGGATCCATCTGATTAGGTGTGGTTTGACATCCCTCTTTGCCTGTAAGTACCTTAAGTCAGTGTGATCCACGTATACAATGACATGTAAACCAAGTAGGTATGAACGGAACCTCTCTAAAGTGAACACCACTACTAACATCTCCTTCTCTGTAAATGTATAATTGTGATGTCCTTAATCTAGAGTCGTGCTAGCATAATGTATAGTAAATGGTATCCCATCCCTTCTCTACCCTAAAACAGCTTTAACTACATATCTGACGTGTCTGTCATGATCTCTAAGGGAAGAGACCAATCAAGTAGCTAGAGGATGGGAGCTCTAGTAACCATGTATTTCATCTGGTAAAATGCAAGGAGGACTTTTTCGTTAACTATAAACTCACTCTCCTTGCACGGAAGCTCATTCAAAGGCATGGTGATCTTGTTGGTCCTTAACGAATCGCCTACAAATCCAACACGACTAAGGAACGACCTCAACTCCTTCAAATTCTGCAGTGGCTCTAACTTGGAGATCACATCAATCTTAGCCGGGTCAACTGTCATACCATGTTTGGAGATGACATGGCCCAATACAATTTCATTAGTCACCATAAAGTGACTCTTCTCCCACGAGAGCACTAAGTTCACCTCACAACAACATTGAAGAACTTGGTATAAATGATTAAGACATAAGTCGAAACTATCCTTGTAGACCGAGAAATCATCCTTAAAGACCATGAAGAAACTACCTTCCATGTCAGCAAAATGGCTAACATACACCTTTGGAATGTAGTGGGGGCATTACACAATCTAAAGGGAATCCGTATAAATGCATAAGTGCCAAACGGACAAGTAAAAGTAGTTTTTTTCCTGATCCTTAAGAGCGATTGCGACCTGGTTATATCCCGAGCATCCATCCAAGAAATAAAAGAACACCTTCCCTGCCAACCTCTGAATAATCTGATCAATAAAGGGCAGTGGAAAGTGATCTTTCTTGGTAAATGAATTCAGACGTTGACAATCTACGCAGACACGCCATGAAGTGGTTACACGGGTCGGAATCTCCTCACTATGGTCATTCATTACGATAGTAATCTCGGATTTCTTCGGGACCACATGCAAAGAGTTGACCCACTTGGAATCTAAAATGGGTTAGATAAAGCTAGCATAACACCATTTCTTGATCTCTTTCATGACAATATCTAAGATATTTGGATATACATGATGCTGACACTCACGGGTTGATTTGTTGTCATCCTCTAAGTAGATATAGTGCGAGCATAAAGCTGACCTAATCTCATAGAGATCTGAAATCTTCCAGCCTATGGCCTTGCAGTTTCTCTCAAGAACCTCTAACAAGCGAGATTTCTGATCGTCGGTCAATTGGGAACTAATGATGACCAGTAACATTTGGACCACACCCACAAGAAAGGCATGCTTCAATGTTGAGGGTAAAACTTTGAGCTCAGGTGGGGTCTAAATCTGCTCTACAACAACATCTGCAACTAAAATGGTAGAAGGCAGATGATCCGTACTATGTGAATTGTCCATTGTGGTTATTGTAGGCTCGGCAAGTAATGTCTTAGAAAGATCGGCAATGAATGATTTCTGTTCAGAAAGGGATAGCTCATCAATATGCCCAAAAATCTCAGAAAACTGATCAATAAAAATCTCAGATATCTTAGTAGGAGGTATGTCATCAATAGTCTTACAAGAAAGTATCTCATGTATATCAAAATGTACTCCCATAAGTGACTCGGGATGATCCTCAGAAAATAGATCAAAAGATTCTTCAAATGACGACTTAGAATAATCAATAGGGGAGCTAATATTGATTGTGCTTTCCAGAGGTTCCTTATGTGAAAGGAACTCCTGGTTTTTCATGAAATTTGTGAAAAGATCTATCTCTCTAAACTCAATAAGAAAATCACAATCTTCAGAATCTGTTGTAACTATCTCTCTCTCTCTCATCTGCTATTGTGGTTGGCGATGATGGCTTCAGATCAGATATCATCTCTATCTTAACCTTGTCACTATCAAAGATTATCTCTTCAGTACCATAATAAACTACCGCTTCGGTCATTCAAAGGAACGATCGACCAAGTATGATCCGGGAATGGAGTAATGGTGCAATGGTATCCATATCCAACAAAATCGATTGGAAATCTCATTCCTTGCACTGTTACGATAATGTCCCCAAGAATAGCCCTCGACCTCTTGATCGATCTATCACCAAATTGAAGGATCATCCTAGTAGATCTAAAAGGCCCCAACTTAAAACCAGTGAGTAGCAAGAATGGCATGAGATTAATGGAGGATCGCTATCGAGTAGAGTACAATCAAACTCTTGATCAAAGATATTGCAATGGATGTGAGGGGATCTCTTATCTTTCTTTTTGAGTGGGAGGTTGTTGATGACATAAACTGTGACCATAGTTAAGATGTGCTTTTCTGTTTTCATTAGGCTAATTTTCCTTGGTTGGTGTACATGCTTCTTTCATTCCCTTTTTGACTACGACCATGTACTCCATGGACTTAAGGAGTGACATTTCTAAAAAGATATTCAGAAGCATCTCTACCACTCCAGGATGAGATAGTTTTGCTTTTTATTTTTGGATTTTTTTAGTTTTATTGAAAGATGAAAGAATTGGAATAAAAATCGGAAACATCAAACATCGCATTTTTCTTATTCCAAATCAGAGTCATCATGTACATGTAGACAACTATAATTAGTCTGTACAATGATATCCAATACATGAGTAGAAGAAGAAAAAGTAAAAACTAGGCGGGCTGCTTGGTCTACTAGTGTAGAAGAAGACTCCACGACAAGAGTGTTCTCCTTGCAATATATCTTCCTTTGTTAACTTTTTTTGCTTTTTTTCTGAATAATGATGGTGAAGGTGGGGGAGATGAAGAAGTAGAAGGTGATGGTGATCATCCATGCTCAGGCTCTGCTACACTAGATCGCTGCTCAACTGGTGAAGAAGATGATGTAGTCAATGTAGCTCTCTTAGTTGCTTGATCTCCCAATCCCAATTGTTGCACAGACAGCTGCAATCTCCTACTGCTCCTGAGATGAATGTCATAAACAAGTAAAATCAAGGTTCATACCTATCTTGGGTGTCAGTGGGTCATGAGCTACCTGCTCTTTTCTTCTGAAGTTAGTAGGATTGGCTTCGATATGGGATGGTATCAATGTCTTCGTGGTGGTCAGGTCAACAAGCCTTTGAATCAAATCATTCATATTCTTCATCATGAGTGAAAGTTGATCTAGTGTAGATTCACCGAAGGTGCCACTAGATTCTCAAAAATAGGATGTCACTGAGGTTCATATTGTGGAGGTTGCCTGGTGCGAAAACTGTGCAGACTATTGCTGATAATAGGGTTGATAAGGATATGCAGGTTGCATCTGTTGTTGTCCATGTCTCCAATTATGGAATTATGGTGGAGACGAAAATTGAGGTTGTAGTTGTTGCTGCTAGGGTTGTGCTCTGCCTCCCTGAAAATGATGGACGAGCCTCTGACTCGACTATGAACCCAACTGGCCTTGTCCTGATGGATGGGGTTAGTTGCGCTCGTGGTCGAACCAAATGTCGTTCACCTCTTGAATGAGAGGTGAAGGTGGAGATTGCTGCTCAGGAATGTAAGAGGCTCCTGGCGGTATGGCACAATACATGTCTGAGATGGCTGCTATGGAACCTAATCCAGGGTTTGCACATAGTAAACATGTTGAACAATGGATGGTGCTCCAGTACGCTGTTGTGTTGAAGTCGTGGAAGAAGTCTGCTCAGAAGTAGAAGTATCGATTGTAGCACTCGCACTCTGACATGAATGAATAGTACTAACAAAAAACTCGAGATGCTATATAATCTCGTCCAGCTTATCTAACTACTTTGTCCTCTGCTCACTTGTAGATTTTCGTTCTCTTTGGATCGTTTCTCTATTATATCCACTATAGATAGGTGATTTCCTATGATGGTCAGAACTGCATTGTTCACCCTATCCATGCCGTGTGATGTTGTCATGTTTACAACCTTGTGGGTATTGAAGGAGAAGGAATATGATGCTTTGAAAAGCACATGAAGAAGAAAGAGCTACAGAGCTCTCCGCCATCTCCTCGAAAATATGTTAGAGGATGTCCTCGTCCATATTGAAAAGGGACCCCCCAAAGTTGCATCTACCAATTTTTTATTTTCAATGCTCAAAACCCCAAAGAAATTTTGTACAAGGCTAGTCCTTTGGTATATCATGATGGAGGCACTTCTCCATCAAATCCTTAAATCTTCCGCATGCCTTGTGAATAGGCCCATGGGACTTTGGGAGAAGTTAGCAATCAAGGAACCGCATCTGATTCTGTCATCCTAAGGGATAATACTAACTTAAAAATGTTGACCTCAATTCTTCCCAGGACGTTACAACCTTCTCTAAATGATTTATCCAATATAATTCCTTATCCATAAGGATGAATAGAAAAGTTGTCATCTTCACTACCTCTAATGGAATGTTAGGGTAGTGTATAGTGCCACATATGCGGTCAAACCACTGGAGGTGTTGAAGGTTATGGATAAAATTTTAAGTGAATCACGGAAACGTGAAGATCGCATCATATGCGATCAGAAGAGACTAGTCGTAATATTTAAGGGGAAGCAGAATTTTTAAAAAAATAAAAGTGATTAAACCACGTGATCTGAGAACACTTCTCGGATCGTTTAATCTAAACCACATGCATGTATTAAGGTTACCTATTGAAGCATGATTACGATCGATTCTATAAAGGAAGAGACCTCCTGTCTCAAGTCCGGACCAACAAAGAAGATGCGTGCGAGCACATTGATGAAACACGTGCTACTCGCAATCCACATTGATGATCCAAGAATTAAAATATCCCGATCTCACCTCACAAGATCCGACTTCTTATTTACGAGTAAGGCACACCGAAGGAGAAGAAGATCCACAAGTAGTCGATCCGACAACATAATGACGATGTGGCGGATATGAGGATGATCTAGGTCAACAAGTGGGCGGCCACATTGTTGACAAAGAGAGGGGACGACCATGCGAAATTAGAGAGAGAGAGAGAGATTTTATTTTATGTCACATTATGTTAAAGACTAGATCTACCCTTCTATTTATACTATTTTAGATGTTCATGGATCCCAATCCATGTGCTCACAAATTCAATGATTGAGATTGATTTGTGCTTTCAATCAATATCCATGATCTTGTTATGTTTTAATTACCAAGAATAAATAATTACTTTAAAAGAAATTAAATATATTGAATTATATTCAATAAATGTAGAATCAATTAAATCGACTCATATAGAATATTGTGGAAAGGAGTGTAGCCTCCTTCCATACATAGAGTGGATGGCCACCATTGAGATATTTTCTTGGTGGTCGTCCATACCATGTATGATATGGTGGTTGTTTCCTTCCAATTTGGTGAGATCTCATATCTCACCAAATACTCCGGATATGCAACAACTATTATTGCAAATTTATTCACCCAAAATAATTCTAAATTATTTTATGATAATTTCAATCATGTTATTATCGTGAATCATATTCACACATCCAAAATAAAATGTAAATTGTATTTACAATTAAATGATCAATGTGAATCCTATTTACATCAACTATTAATTCATAATACAAATTACAATTCTATCTAATATATTATAAATCACATTTATAATATCCATGAATAATATGGATAGTGCAATCCACATTAAACACATCCTTGGTAATTAAATCACATTTAATCATCCTGGATGTCCATTCTCGTGAACCCAAATAATATGCATCAAATTCACATTATTCATAATAATTAAATAACATTTAATTATCCATTTTACTTAATGTTCAAATACAATATTAAAAATGAAATTATTCTTGAACTCTTTCGAAAATAATGTGTTTTCTCCGTGGATACTTGGAGATAAGAGCAGTACGATTGTACATTTCATGTAGAGTGACTTGGATATTGAGATCACATCTCATATACAGATCTCGGGGACCTTCCACAGATGTTTTATTAAATCAAATTTGCAAATCTAATCTTCCCATTGTATATGGATCTCATTCAGATCACTGGACAATATTTGGACCAAGATTAGATTACTTCTCTACTGAGAGGATGATGAATCTTGTATTCATCGTATTAAAATCAAATTATTAATCTCCTTGCTTAAATACTTCAATAAAAATGATTGATAATTCCTTATTATGATCTTGAATGTAAAATGTGTATAATTAACCCATAAACTAACTATATTTATTATATTTAATTACAATAATTTCCATTGTATTTTTATCTTACTAGAAAACCCATAAAAATTAGGATTGTCTATAAGTGTTTTGAACTTTAACAAAAAAATCAAAACCCAAAAGCAGTATTTTTATCCCTTTAAAAATACCCCCAAAATACACTTTTGTGCAAATAACCTCTTTTGACTTTCTCCAACATGAAACCTGTAGATATCATTGAGATCTACAAATTTATGTTTTGACTTTTTCCTAATTTTGCTTCTATCTAATTCTTTTATATTTTTCTTTGATTTTTTATTTATTGATTTTTCTAGAATGGCCACGTGGTGCTTTCTGGAGCTGCCACCCAGCCACCCCCTTTTTGTGCCACCCGCCACCTCTAATTGCCCTTGGATCACCTCCATCTCCATTGTTGATCCCCGCTCCATCTTCAGTTGTTCGATCTACCTCTGGATAAGATCTCCACCGCACCTTCGTGCTTTAACCTTGTCCACACAATCTCCTTCACATCCTACGGCCATCTTCGCTCCACATCACCCGGTTCATCTCTGTCATTGGATGAGACCCTAAGTCCCATCTAAACCGTTCGTCCCCGCAACCACCCTAACCACCAGATCTGATTTGATCAAATCATAGACCTCCGTCAACTCCTCCATTTTGACCACTGCATCACATGATCCAACGACCAAGCCTCGTCTTCCTCTTCAACGCCCTTCCTTCCCCAGGAGTTACACCTGCAACCAATCCCACCCCTTTTATATTTTAGATCCCTCAAGAGCCACACTCCTCCACTCATAATGCCACCACCACATAAGTGGTTCCTCCACCATCCTTGCGCGACCACCATCATCCCACCTCCATTACTCCTCTGCCATCAAACCACCATTTAAAAACCCCCTCCACCACGTAACCATTGGAGATCCCATCCTATAAAATGCCCTTCTCCGCGACCCCCACCATGTCCACCTCTTTCTTCTTTGGAAAGCCTGAGAAGAACCCATCCAGGGCTCCATCTGCAACCACCCCAGCCCTCCGCTCACCACACAATCTCACGCATGCACTTCACGTAACACCCTCTTTGGCTATGCTAACACTTATAGGTGACAAATCTTCAGTGGTCATACCTTCGCTAGAGCATAGTTCCAGAACCTCCCCTCTGATGACCGCTTATCACCACAACAATCCAGACCGCTCTGGGTGGCCTCTAGCGTGCGATATTTAATGATGACTCTCAAAACCAATCTTCTATCTTCAGGGCACACGAGGGAGCAAGGTGGAGCTTCGTGTGCCTCGCCAGAGTCCAGATATTGCCGCCTATCGCACGGAAGAGAAGGAGGAGGATGGGAGTACAATTACTGTCCGATCCTCATGATCGGATGACCCATATGTGACCACGTAGTCTATACGAGCCTCACGCCGATCCTATAGGCACAAGCGACACAAGCCAAGGATCGAACCATTATCATGCGCCATGTGGCCCGAAGTTGCACCTCCCTTGAGCCTGGCTCCTCGCGCACATGACACGTGAGTGAGCTAGGTAATTTGCATAAGAACTCCCAATTGTTCCCAGAGTTACAACGAGGTCCTCAGGCACAAGCCTTACGTGAGTGCCTCGGAATTTTGCACAATGATCCAGTCGGGTTTTGTTATTTACATACATGCCCCTACGTACTGATGGAAAATTACAGAGGGCTCCCATCGGTTGTCATTAGTTGTAAATGGGCCCTCCATGGATCTATTTGCAATATTTATCTTTATTTTTCCTTGCATTTTTATTGCATTTATGCCCTTGCATTGTTTTTTCATAACTTGAGCATCTTAGATCCAAATTGCATGATTTCAGTGTCATTTTGTTGTAGATTCAATTCTCTGTCTAATAAAACATTTAAATTAATGATTTGTCACTAATTTAAATGTGATAAATTTTAATGTTATATAGTGTCCTTTGATCTATAAGTCCCTGCCATTAATAGAAGCTTGCTCGTAATTTTATGCTCCGTTTGACTTTGAATCTGAATCATATTCTGTACACATATTTCGTAGGGAATTTTTGTAATTAATATTTTGCATGCATATCCTTTGTATTTAATCATGTAATATGTTCATACATAATCATATAATTACATCATAAAATCAAATAAAAATTGCATGCATCATTCCTTGCATTGATTTATCGGCATTTTATTATGCATCTGCATGAAGGCATAAAATTGCGAAAATAATCGCACATTAAATAGACAAAATTTGATGAATATATTAAAGAGCCTCTTGTCCCTGTGTTCAATCTTGATACACTTGTCAAGCAAAATAATGTCCATATATTCGAAGGTGTGGTCTTTGCATGTCCAAAATCTACCTTAAGTACTATGATCAGACTTGTTTCATCACTCCCTCAAAATAGAAGTGTCATAGTTATACAATTGTTTATGATCACGTAACCCTCAGGTATTCCTAATACATGTACATCATGCATACTGAAAGATCTAGAGTAAACCCAAAGTTTCATATCAATTTAGATTGTCTCCTTCAGGGTTTTATCATTTAGTTTCTCATTTAGATCATTGGGAGTTGGTATTGATTATATACTTTCCAAAAGCATATATCATACCTAGGTATTGATCATATACTTTCCAAAAGCATATATCAAACATACAAATTCAGTCAAGCTTCCAAAGCGAGACGATCGTGCATGGAATTTAATCCCAATATCTCATAAGTGAGCTCATGTCTTCCGGTTCAGTATTGAACATGTATGATCCCTTCAGGAGATTGTATTACATGCAAGCCCTTGTATGCACACCAACGCGTAGGTGTATAGACCTTGAATACGCCATCAACCTATCGATATACCAAATGTACATACTCATACATATAATAACACATTTGTCTCCGGTTAGAGGATGCATGCATATGTCGTGACAACATACGACATAGGTCTTGGTTATCTTGATCTCGCTAAGTCAACTCTTTAACCTAACTTATCTGACACCTCTGAATCTCTATTCCTATGCAGAAGACCTACATCAACTGGTCGGTTAGATATCATCCTATTAGATAAAGGATTGTCGTCTCCTACTCAGGCTGGAGATCATCTCTTAATAATCATTTGATGGTTCTTGATAAGTCCTTAATATAAATCTTTAGATATTCATCCAAGCACTAGCCTCTATGATTCAACAATTGAATCAACAGTTGTACGATCATCAAGATGGCTAAGGTATATGACCCTAATTATATTAAGGGAACTATTATACAAATTAGTTAATCTTCATTTCAGATCAAGGAATGATATTTGTAATAACATTTATTGCATAATGGCTCGTCGTGGGCTTGCATGCCCAACAATCTCCCACTAGAACAAAGAGCAATCAATGGGCTAATATTCAAGAAAGCACTGATGTGCTAATCATAAAACATTTAGAAAAATAGCTATGTAGTGTTGACTAGGTACTTTATTCCCGAGAGACTATGTCAAGTCCTTTTACGGTACTTCCATATCTTCTAGTAACAGTGTTCGCATCCAATGCAAATGTTGCATCTTATGCAACCAATACTCAATCTTGAAGCATTTGTAGTGTCTTTGACACTATAACTCAATAATTATTATAACTAGTATGTAACTTCTTTATCCTTATCAGAATAACCTTATTTCCAGAGATCTCTATCTCCTATGACTAAGACCAAGTCTTAAGTCTTACAAGTCATATGTAGTTAAGACCTTTTAGATCACTATTTATAAAGCCTTATGTTCTTGAAGATAAGACTTTGATACCACTATCTCAAAAATATTGTCATCTTTGAAGATATTGTTATTACTGCAACCAAGTATTTTATCTCCATGCTAGGATTAGTAATGGTTTACTACTCTCACTGCATAGCAAACATATGTCCTTTTATACACATCTAGCATACATTGATCTTACCAAAGTTGATGCACTAGGGCATGTAACTTTGGTATTCACATCCTCAACTTTTTGAGGCGATAACCCTTTAGATAGGTCAATACCATATCTTAAGGGAAAGAAGCCTTCCTTGGAGTTCTCTCGAAAATGGAATATGTCCCAGGTTACTACTAATTTGACGGTCTAGTGACATCTTCTCTTTTCTTCTGAACATCTTCAGAACTAAGATCTAAGAGGTATCCTTGAGATATTCATCTAAAGGTATGGAACAACCAGCTTCTAAAACACTTATTAACATCTTATCATCCTTATATCGTTCCAAATGATTAGGATATTATCTACATATAGCATGATGGACACAATGGCACTCCCACTAAGTTTCACATGGTTCATCAAGATTCTATCTGAAATCATAACATTTATAATTTCATCTGATCTCAAGTTCCAACAATAAGAAGCTTATTTCAATTCATCGATGGAGTTCTCTTATACACTTTATGTTCCTCAACTATGAAGCCATGGGGTTACTTCATATGAATATCCTCGGTAAGGAATTCATATAGGATGAAATCTTGACTTACATCTTGTAGATGTCATAGGCAAGTTGTGTAACAATGGTTAGCAATATTATGATGGGTTTAAACATGATCATTGAGGAGAAAGTCTCATCGCAAATGATTTATTCTCTTCATGTGTATCTTGTGAATACGAGACGTGATTTGAAGGTCTCTACCTTTTCATCAGTTTCCCTCTTTCTCTTGAAAATCCATTTACATCAGACATGTATTACCCTTATAGGTGGATCCTAGAGTATCTATATACAACTCCTGTATATGAAGTCTAGTTTAGACTTTATTGCTAGCATTCGTCTTTCCAGGTCATAATGCTTAGAAGCTTCATCATATGAAGTCATATGATTGTCATATTTAACTGACACATGGAATCCATACCCTTTAGATGATCTAACCATCCTCAAACTAATCTGAAGAGGTATGAGTGTTTCATCTTTAGTTGTCCTTTTGGTTTCAGATTTCTGGAGCCTCATTATCTTCTCAATATTCAATGAGTTTCTTTACTCCATTTTCATCTTGATTCTTAAGAGAGTCATCCTTAAGAATCATATTCCCATAGATGAAATCTTATAAGAATCTCAAGCTCATAAAATAGGTATACAATACCATCCTTTATTTTCCTAATGAAGTAGCACTCTCATATAATGAATTCCAGCTAATTAGCATCCATGACATGGTTATGGACCAAGCAACCCTAAATCCTCAAGTGTCCAACACTAGTCTAGGTTCCAAACCATGGCTTATGAGAGTTTCAGGGTTTATATTTGCATGGAATTTTATTAAGGATATATAATGTAGTCTCTACTGCATATATACCTAGAAACTAAGAGGTAATTGTGCTAATATTCATCATTGATCAAATCATGTCACACATGATCCAATTGTATCTCCCTGCAACTCTATTGAGTTTAGGTGTATTAGTATGAGTGAGATAGGAATGATATTCCTACCTCCATAAGGTATTCCTTGGATTCATCTAATAGGTATCTTCTACCTTAGTTAGATCAAATTCATTTCATCTTCCTTCAAATTTTCGTTCTAAATCAAAATCGTGAAATCTTTGAACATTTCAAAGGTTTCTAAGGCAAAGGAAAGAATTCTTATATCACAAATAATCATCAACTGATATGGCATATCATTAATGTCTGTTATGATATAGATGATCCATATACATCAATATGTATGAGATCTTGAATGCCTTGTCATCTTACACCATTCTCAGAGAAGAGTGTATCAGACAATTAACTTTGCATATAGTATTCATAACTACGTAAGTTTTGAATCTTCAAATAATTTAAAGTTCAATATCTTACTAGTCTATTGATCTCACTAATAGATATATGTCCAAGGCTTGATGTCATATCATTGTCAAATGATCTTCATCCTCCAATTGATCTTTTAAGGTACAATTTGCAGTATTAGAAATGTTAATGAACCATTCATTAATTTTCTAATTTAGTATAGTCCTCTAGATGTTAGATTACCATATGAAATATATCCATCATAATTCTTCATGACAAGTATATTCCATAATGCATGTTTATTCCCAACATTTAGAAATAAACAATGAATATATTCTAATATCTAGGTCATATAGACATCTCTAAGACTAAGGCCTCTCCCACTAAAAATATGAAGTCCATCTATCCAATGAGATTATTGCAACAATTGCATCAATATTCATGTGGATGACTATTAAACCTCAAGATCAAATTTTCCAGTCTTCTAAAACATATGCAACCAATTGCAAGTGTTAGTAGAAGAGTGGGATACAATTATTAGACTTTGATATTATCTAATATGCAAGTCTATTTCAATGATTATATGTAGATTATTCTGATGTATTATCCGAGACCTTCTCAAAGGATCCTAGTAGTCATAACATCAATACATCAGCTTATTGTAGTATTAGCATTCATCCAACTCTTTGGATGTCATATGGAAATCATAGAAGTATTGTGAACACTTCATTCTTACTTGGGTCAGACCCATGATTCCACTGTGCTTCCTTCATCTATAAACATGCATTGCTTAAGATAAAGAGTCTCTTATGTTGAACTCACAAAATTTCAATATAAGATTATTTCAACATTTATACATGTTTCGTTCAATTCATACAATATGAATATTATGAAGCTTCATGAATGATAGAGTATAGATAGCATAATTATGACACTCATCATATCTACATCCATCTTAACTCTTAAAGACTTTTGGTTCAGGCAGGTACTCAAACATTTTGAATACATCATATCTTATAGAGCCACCATTCTACATAATGCAGTGAACCATGCCATTCATGATTAAATACCAAGAGCACTTATGTCTGCCAAAACATCTTCTTAGGTTTTATAAAGATTATTTGGTAATTACGAACATCATCGACATGACACATCCAAAGCACACTCGATGAGAGAACAAGACTATAGAGATATGCAAACCCTATGTTGTTGTCTTATTGTCTATTTAATTGTAATTCCTTATTATTATGAGGAAACTTGCACATTGCAATCACACACATTATGTGTCCAACTGCAAGTACAATATGTTGATCATGGATCTAATCCATGATATTTTACTTGTTATTATTGAGTATAATTTTGAGTGGATTTAATATAGGTCATCTGAAATAAGAATTATTTGCATAAATACATATTTTTCTTTGATTTAGGAATTTTTATATCAAAGTTGTCTTGCCTTGTCAACTCTGAAAGTTCATTTCCTTATTCACTTTCAAAGCAAGAGATATACTTACCATTATATCTCAAGCAAGATCTATGATCTCCTTTCTTATCTTTATTACATCCCTATAATATGAGAAATTGTAACTTGGACAAAAAAGCGAGAACTCATTCCACCTTGCAAGTCCAACTTGCATTTTCTAATTCAGCCTTTAACACTTGAGCCCACCCCACCTAAGATGATGTTGACTCATCGTTAATTGAACCAACTGTATCTGAATATCCTGAATAGAAGCTAACATCATACTGTTGATCTCATTCTATTTTGTCATGGTACTCTTTTCTTTAGTGGAATCAAGTGCTTCGACTCAATCTTTAAAAATCTATACGACAGAAATGATGGAGTCTCAAATGACATTTCAAGATTAGAGTCAATCTTAAACAAGGGATTTATTGGAGAGAAATGCATAGAAAGATGAATACTCAGGAAGTGAGCCTTCCTGAATAAAAGACAACCGAACCGGAGCTTGGAAAGATGAGCTCGCAAAGTTCGAACAAGAAATACTCCAATCTGACATCATTGATGACAAGAGGTAAGATGCAAGAACATGAAGTCAAGCCAATAAGAAAAGGAAAAAAAGTGCGAAGAGCGCGGAGGGATCTTTACACTAATAAACAAACACAATACAAACCCCCGATTCACCAACTGAACACAATGTGAGGAAGTAAGAGTTCTTTGATATTTTCAATTTTAAGTTTAGTGAATCTACAAGTAATTATTTACTACCAATCAAACAGGGTTTGTTGCCTCTCTCGCCCATCGTACATTCTCAATCCTCCCCAATCAGTGGAGCTATCTGTCGGGATTGCCAGGTTCAATATCAAGCCCAAAGGGGGAAAGGAGAATGAGCACACCAAAATGATTTTCTAACTTCTAAGTCAAGTGCTTGCATATCAAACCATACATCACAGAGATGTGTACAGGAGCATAGGGTATAAATCCAGGTATTTGGGCTCTATCCTTGTGGCTGTGTCCTCACCCATTCTGTCTAGAGGTAAATACCTGCAAATAATGATGGGGTTACTCTCCCAAAAATAATGAATGATTTGTTTATATATTTAGTTTTAGGGTCGAATTAAAATTAGCAGTACCTTTTTTATTTGATTATCACTTTTTTTATTTTTTTCAAAGAATGGATCTAAGAAAAATTTCAATTCCTTTATTTCTTAGGTGATAAAAATTAAGAGAGGAGATCAGAAAAGCTGATGTAACAGAAATCAATGATGCATGCACGAGATAAAAATGCGTACTTTGTTCTAGCAATCAACATGTGAAATGATCCTCATATAAGAATAAATATAGAAAAATAAACTAACCTAAATGTTGCACAAGAAGCATCCTAGGCAGTAACTTCTATCAGCGGGCAAGAGCCAATTAATTTGATTAAGTCCAATACTAAAATCTAGCATATAAGAATAGATATTCTTTTAAGGGCTTTGGACCTAATTAACTACTTGGCTCAACAAGGAAATAGAACTTACTTCTAAGGGCTTAAGTACATAAAACCATGAGAAACAAATAAAAAGAAAAGCGATGAAAACAAAAATTGGTGAGATTCTCCTAGTGCATCAACAATTGATGAAACATACCCTGCATACACAAGGGTATATAATGGCCTTAGAAAAAACAAAAAAACAGGCAAGTGCCAAAATAATAATTACAACTTTTACAGGAATAATGATGCAAATAAAAGTCTAAAAAGAAAACAAAAATCTATGTGCAAAATTCTATAAAATCTTCCAAGTCTTCTGCTTCTTCCTCTTGTGCTCTCATGCTGCTCCATGAAGAAACGAGCCGCCTTCGATTCGCTCGAGTACACTGTCTTTCCTAGGAAATGCTGCCCTTTCTCGTCGGCCCTCGTAAGAAAGAGGGAAACAAAAGAGATGTATCACAATTTTTAAAAATAGAGTAAAATAAGAAAGAATAAATCAGACAATATAGACAAAAAAGAAAACAAATAAAAACAAGTGGATATGAGATAAAATATGAAAAGCAAGTAAAAGAGATTTCAATTGAATCTCTAAGTCCGATCTTGGGGAGCTTTCGGTGTTTGACAAATCGGATCATGCGAGCACTATATAAGCTCCCTCATGGAACACAGAATTCCAAGCGAGTGGTCACTCCTCAATAAAATGCAATCCACACCATAATATATACACAAATATAGACAAAAATAAAATGAATAAGAGGCAGAAATATAAATATAAGTGACAGATATATAGACAAAAATAAGAAGAAGAAATAAAATAAAAAGAAGACAAGAAAATAAAAAGAAAAACAAAAAAGTATCTACAAACCAAGACTAGCATTTTATAAGAAGAAGAACCTAGCTACCCTTGTCATACATCCCCGACAACGGTGACATTTTTTGGATTTTTAATTTAAGAGAAGTAACCAAGTCTCGATGCAACCATAAAAGTCCCTCAACAAATTATTCTAATAAAGTCCTTAAGCCAATTAAAATAAAGCAAACAATGTCAGCAAAAGAATAATTTTGTTATTTATTTGTATAGCTTACTTGATCGAACTCAGGGATGCTACAAAAATCCCGATGGTTATTAAATCAATGAAAAATCAATGAAATGAAAAAAGGAATTCTATGCACCATACTCATGGTTTTGTGGAATTTTTATCTTTTTTATATTTTTATGATTTTTTATTTTTATAATTATTTATACTTTTTCAATTTTTATAAAAAAAAAGTTTAATTTTTTATTTTGTAGATATTTTAATTTTTAAAACAAAAGAAAATAAAACAAAGAAAAAGGAATAAAAAATAAAGAAAGGAGAGCAATTTTTATCTTTAAAACTAAGCAAAAAATACATAAAATTAAATTAAAAATATTTTTGGGTTTTTGGATATTTTATACTATATTTGTGATTTTCCAATAATTTTTAGATTTTTTAAAGATTTTCAAATAAAGTAAAACCATGAAAAAGAAGAAACGGAAATTAATGTGAATGTTTTTTAGTTTTTAAAATAGGAAATGAAATCAAAAAATAAGAGCAAACAAAAAGATGAGATTCTAAAATTTTCAGAAAGTATTTTTATGAAATTTTTTGGATTTTCAATTTTTTTATGTGAAGTATTTTTGGGTTTTTGCTATTTTTTTTTATTATAAGGAATTAGCAAATGAAATTTACACATAATTTAAAATAGAACAAAATAAACAAATATGATTTTTTTGGAATTTTTCAAAAAGTTTTTATATTTTTTATTGATTTTCTAATGCAGACATGAACTATTTTGTGGTTTTTCACTTATTAAAAATATTAAAATCAAATAATGTGAAATAGAAATTAATTATGAAAGAACTAATTAACATGAACTAATGGTGATTTTGTAGATTTTAATGATGGTTTGTTATTTATTAATTCAAATAAACATGTAAAATAAAATACATATACACATGATCCAATATGTAAAGAAATTTATTTCCTATTGTGAATGAATAACAAAATAACAAAATACAGGGTAAAAGCTGTAATTTTTCCAAGAAATGCACGTGACAGCGCAAGTGAGTCACGCTAGCACGTACTTCAATGCAATTACTTTATTCTAAGGAGGCAAATAATAATAGAAAAATGCGAGGCTTTTATTGCAATATATATCCACAAAGTCACATGCAATGCACCCATATCAGTTCAAATAGAATTCGAATGCAAATAGAAAATGTCTCATGAAAAATATGTAGTTGTTCACAAACGCACAACACAACATGTGTCCTATTAAGGACTTATTTATAAAATAAGAAATGAGCAAGGACTGGAATGCAAAAGTTCTACCGATCCACGGGGCGAAAGAGATGACGGAGATGCGATGTAGCTCTGATCAGACGGTTGATCTTGATTCGCCTTCGAATGGTTTAGATCTGCTATGAAAGACACGATCTAATGGTTGAAGTTTGGGTGTGCTTGGATGGTGTGACACCCTTCATCCTCCTATTATCCAGATACTCGACAAACTAATTCCATGCACATATATTCTACATTCAAAATAGCATGAAAGACTGGAATTTCAAATTTAGTTTCCATTCATAACATGTTCACCTTTACATTCCTTTTCCATTCATTGCACTTCCATTGTCCATCTATGTCCACAAAAATATACGTGTATGCATGTTTAAAAGAAGTGTCCCAACATGCATTCATTTTACATGTCATGTCTCTCAAAACTTTACAATTAAGGAAAGGACAATAAAGCTAAAAGCAACTGTAACACCCAAAAGTGTCGTGAAGCTATACAAAAAAGGTGACTTCAAGCTGCTCACTGTTGAGAACCTGTGGATCCATAAGTAGGTACATTATGAGAAAAATTGCTCAATACGATACAAACAAAATATACAAGCAATATATAATTTAAATGTGTGCAAAAGAAACAACTGGGTAAATTGATCTCACTAAGGATTACATTCTTTTTTTATTAGATATGAATATGAGTAACCAGACTTCATGGATAGTCTGTGGTCTTGGTCTGGATGAGACCTCACACTATGACTCCAAGGTAAAAAGAATACCTTAGGGCTGAGGTGCCTCTGTAGGCATGCGATGGGGTTCAATGCATCCTAACTAAGCTCCTGACACGTCCATTTAGCTCCACTTCACAATTGTACTTTCGTAACACAATTAAGATTCCAACCCGCGAATCATCATGACTAACTCAATCCTCCTTATGCGCAGAAGAATTTTGTCTCATTCCCAACTTCATTAACCACGTTTCCCGGAACTCCCCTCTTAGCGCTTTCACTCGAAATACCGGCCAATGTGGCCTACATTGTCCCGTACATGAGTGTTAACTCTAAATGACAAGTGAAGCACTAGTAAACCAACCATGATTGCTTGGCTCACACTCGAGTATTGGGCTAAAGCACACAAGTGTCGAGGCCAGCACCGTCAGATTAGCACCTCAGTGTGCCAAGCAACATGTCCCTCAATCATCACAGCTACAGTAGTAGTTGGGATCGCGGACACCTAAGCTTCTGCCGGACGCCCCAAGGGTGCATGCCCAATCCCTTGGAGCACCTACTCTATCTAGCCGAACAACACGTTATCTCATCCATTTATTCAAATCTTATTCGGAAATATATTTTATAGATTCGTACTTCATGATAGATTATTTGGGTAATGATCGTTTGTAGTGGGCAAAAAAACCATTGTTTTAAAAAATGATGGAGTTTATCGCCACCATGATCCCACTCGACGACACCAACATGGTCTACAATTTTCATACTACATTTCTATACCTTGACAAGAACAAAATTGAGTAATATTTCATTTACTTTATAAGTTGATTTATGACCACAACTAATCCAAGATAGCTGTATTTATATGCATCTACATTATGTATGAAGTTTGAAAGAGCAAAGATAGAATCCTCACTGTTAGAGTATGAGTTCAGGGATATTAGTGATGCAATCACGAGATTCTCGACACTGAACATCTCTAGCTCCTGGCGATGCTTTGAGCTCCAAAAGTGGCCGAAAGCTTCCTGGGGTCCTCCTCTAGATCCTGTGGGCTCCAAAACTCTCAGGTGTCGACCGAAGCTCGTGCGAGGAGGCAGTGGAGCCGTAGGGCTCCTAGAACCTCCAGCGAGAAGCAAAATTGAGCCCCAGGCTCTTCTTTGACGCGCAAGACCTGCAAAGAAAGGTGAAGGGGTCGAGGGAAAACTGTCTCGACCTTGTGGTGGCGAAACGGACGTGTGGGACGGCAGAAAGGGAACTCGCAGGAGCTCGCTCCAGCGAGATGGTCGAAACAACGATTCAATGGACGAAACATGGAGATTAAGGGGTGAATCGATTTCTATGACTACAGCTAACCTAACAGATGCAAGAAAACAAGGATAGAACGGGTCCCTGAAGGTGTGGTTCACCTGAGAAAGAACCTTGACGGCAAGCTTTGACTAAGGTGGTGGAGACCTCCTCGACACGTCCTCGACTCGCCTGACGAATGGGAGATGGAGTTGTCACCTTCGCCTCACCGTAGAGCACGAAAGGGAGGATGAAATCTGGTCAAAAGGGATTTAAAAATTCAAATGAAGGTCAGGGATCTATATATGACGTTTGACGAAATGGGTCAGGCGATGGAAAGATCAAGGGAGATCGACGAAATTGTTGGTTCTCAGCCAAAGGAGAAGCCTGTGCATGCAAGAGCGATGATCGAGGCATAAAAGTCAAGAAGGAAGTATAACAATTTAATGCAAGGGCTGGCCTCGAAAAACTCAAGAAAAGGAGTCAAAACCTCGTTCTAACATACAGCAGAAGGGGTGGTCAGACAGTTGACCGGAGGTCAACTGTCCGAGCCTAGTGGTTGGTCCACGTGGACAAGCAGGAAAAACCTCTGGAAAAAATTTGTAAATTCATTTAAAAATATTAAACGATTTTATTAATTTTTGGTTATTAAGTAAAAAATGTTTATTATTTCCTAAATTATTTTAATATGATTTTTGTTTAATTTTTTTGAGGTATAAAAATACAAGTTCCCTTTTAAGGGCTATATATGTACATATATCTATATATTTTAATATTTTATTTTTATTTTGTATATTTAATTTTATTTATTTTGTTTATTATTTTATAGATTTATAAGTTATTCTTATGGACTTAAATATATTTTTATTTTTATTTTTGTGATGTGTTTGTACAAGCAAATAAATAGAAATAGTATTTGTATAGCTATAAGTATAGATAATTCATCTAGGTATCATATACAAGTATTTTATTTTTGTGTTTTCTTGCATTTTTATTCATGTGTTAATATACATATATATTATACATAATATTTATAAAATTATAAAAATATAAAAGTATAAAAGTAATGAATAATAAATAAAATGAATATTTTACTCTGTACAAGTATACAATAGGGGTCCAAAACTCAACTTTCAAACCGTAGATCCGAAAAATATGAAACCACCTTCATTAAATAGTTTATTGAAAGTTATGTACAATTAAAGGTGATTTTGATAAATTTCAATTTTTGTTTGAGAGATACAGGTCTGGGAAGTTGAGATTTTATAAACTTATTCAGATCATAACTTTTTATCTATATATTATTTTGATGTAAAATAAATTTTATATTTTTCTTTATTTAATTATCTACAACTTTCATGTACAAAGTTTCTTTATTTGATGTATAAAAAGTGGAACCAAAAATAGGTCCCAAAAAGAATAAAGAATGAATTAAATAAAAGGACATTTTTATTGTATTTTGGCCCTTATCTCCCCCTACTTTATTCCTTGTCGACTTATTCATCTAGATGCTTAGGTCTCGAGATTTCGGGTCATAAAATATTTACAATATTTTATTCTTTTTCTTTTCTTTTCTTTATTCTATAATTTTGGCTTTAAAAACCGTAATTTGTACACTATTTAAATACACATGCATGAATGCTAAAATGCATGAATTAAGGATATTTACATGTATTTATTAGGGTTTTTGAGGCCAAAATAATAGAATAAAGATGATGAAATAGATGTTCATCAATGACGCATATGAACAGGTACCTGATGCAGGACATGAGGAGGATGAACCACATATCTCCATTCCTGATGATGATGGTGGTGGTGGTGGTGGTGGTGGGAGCCCTTCTTCTTCCGAGGCTCTCCCACAACAAAGACACGTGAGGGAGAGGCGACCCTCCATCAGATATTCTGCGCATGAGTATACTTTATTGACAGATAGTGGCAAGATTGAACGCTATGAAAAAGCCTTGCAGGATGCAAACAAGGAGAAATGGGTAGAAGCTATGAAAGCGGAAATAGAGTCCCTTCATGACAATCATACCTTCGAGCTTGTCAAGTTGCCCAAAGGCAAGCAGGTATTGATAAACAAGTGGGTTTATAGATTGAAACATGATGAATACTCTACAAACCCAAGGTACAAAGCTAGGTTGGTTGTGAAAGGTTTTAACCAAAGGAAGGGAGTTGACTTTGAGGAGATCTTTTCTCCTGTAGTGAAGATGACTTCTATCATGGTGGTTCTCAGCTTAGCAGCTACTCTTGATTTGGAGGTTGAACAAATGGATGTGAAGACAGCTTTCCTCCATGGTGACCTTGAGGAGGAAATTTATATGATGCAACCAGAGAGCTTTACAGCCAAAGACAAGGAAGACTATTTTCATAGACTGAAGAAGAGTCTATATGGCTTGAAGCAAGCACCTAGGCAGTAGTACAAGAAGTTTGACTCGTTCATTGGGGAGCATGGTTACTCCAAGACCACTTCAAACCATTATATGTTTATGAAGAAATTCTCATGTGATGATTTCACCATATTGTTTCGTTATGTTGACGGCATGCTGATTGCAGGCAACAATGGAGAGAGAATTTCTTACTTGAAGAAATAGTTGATCAAATCCTTTGCTATGAAGGACTTGGGGTATGCGAGTCAAATAATGGGCATGAAGATCACTCGAAACAGAGGATCAAGGAAACTTCAACTTTCACAAGAGAAGTAGATTGAGAAGGTCTTCAAAGATTTCATATGGAAAAGGCAAAGCCAGCTGGCACCCCTCTTGGAGCGCGTTTCAAGTTAAGTTTCAAAGATAGCCCACAGAGCAATGCAGAGAAGAAAGATATGGAAAGAGTTCCCTATGCATCAGCCACAGGTAGTCTCTTGTATGACATGGTTTGTACGAGGCCAGGTATTGCTCACGCAGTTGGATTTGTTAGTAGGTTCATCTCAAATCCAAGAAAATAACATTGGGAAGCAATTAAATGGATCTTGAGATATCTTCGAGGTATGTGTAGTTACTCTCTTTGCTTTAGAGCAAAGAAGCCTATTCTTCTTGGATACAAAGATTCAGATATGGCGGGTGACGTTGATGGGAGAAGATCCATATCTGGCTACATGATGTCCTTTGTAGGTGGCGTAGTTTCTTGGTAGTCTCGTCTCCAGAAGTGTATTGCTTTATCCACTACAGAGGTAAAGTTCATTGCAGTTACAGAGGCATGCAAGGAGTTGCTGTGGATGAAGAAGTTCGTGTAGGATTTTAATTTTCATCAGGACAAGTATGTGCTTTATTGTGAC
Organism: Ottelia alismoides; assembly: GCA_037367405.1. Taxonomy (NCBI): domain Eukaryota; kingdom Viridiplantae; phylum Streptophyta; class Magnoliopsida; order Alismatales; family Hydrocharitaceae; genus Ottelia; species Ottelia alismoides. Next base: position 2,024,678 of record JAZKJV010001092.1, on the reverse strand, counting down.
AGTCAGAGTGTTATTCACCTTAGAAAAAACCATACATGTCATGCAAGATCGAAGCACATCGATGTCATATATCATTGGATACTTGATGTGTTGAATCGAAGCAGCTTGTACTTGATAAGATACACATATGACAATGGAGTTGATATGATGACAAAGACTTTACCGCTTGGAAAATTCGAGAGATGTCGCTTCCTTGCAGGTTTGGAGCAGTTTCCACATCGTTGGTAAGGGGGAATTTTTTGGATGGATTCCCCTCCTTGTGAGAACCTTTTCCATATATATAGGACATTGGTAGTCCTATTTGGACAAGGAAAAATCAATTATTGATTGGAGAAGGAGATCAATTACCTTTTAGGATTAGGAGTTATCTTTTCCTAATCCTATTGGAAGTAGGAGTCCAGGTTTCCTTATTTTCTCATCTCCATGGAGTAATAGGGGGTATGGGGTGCATACCAGGATCATCCCAATACAAGCTCATCTAGCACAAGAAAGAAATAAGAGAGAGAGGAGAAAAAGAAGGTTTGTGGTTGCCGTGAAGTTTGAAAGGAGCAACCTTTGGAGTAGTTCTTCTCCAGCATTCTTCCCTACAGTTTGACGACGGATTTATCCGTTTGGTGATATTTCTCCTCTCTACTATTCTCCATTATTTGGTGATTTACAACTAGGGATGCAAACGGTCGGATACGGATACGGATATAAGTATTACCGTATCCTTATCCGTTTTTTAATATGAATACGGATGTGGATACGGATGTTGACAGATATTAAAACTATCTTACCATATCCTTAAAAAACGGATACGGATGTAAAACGGATACTGAGCGCACACGAGTAATGTTAGAAATACTCTCTAGAATCGACTTAAATATATAAGAATTGGATGGAAAACACAAGATATTAATTCACTAAATGTGTTTGTAAAAAGAAGGTAGAGAATTATGTTATATAGGGTTAAAAATAAATCTATGACTATATTTATATACGAAAACGGATATACGGATACGGATACGGATGTTTGCGGATATCAAAACGATATCCATATCCGTATCCATTTTAAAACAGATACGGATACGGATGTCAAAATCTGTATAAAACGGATACGGTGACGGATCGGATACGGATATATCCGTATCCGTTTACATCCCTATTTACAACACTGTATTGAGGGCCGGCCTTTTGTAAGCCCCTCGTGGGAGATTACTTCAATTATAGCGTTTGATTTTGGGTTGTGATCAACCATGTGGTTTTTTCCCCTCACATTGAGGGTTTTCCACATTATAATTGATTTTTTTCTGTGGCTGAGATACCTTCTTGTAGTTAATATATCGTGCAGGATCCGCTTATCAACTTTGGTTATTTTTTTCCGTAATTCAATTTATACGGGGAATCTGTTCCCAACAGATCAAGGGGTTGTATGAGCACTAGAAATAACAGAACGATAGTTCAAGATGTATGACACAATGGACCTGCATATTTATTGCCAAATTATATAAAATAAATCTACTATTAGAAAAAAATCAGATTTAAATACGTTGAACAAGGTATTATGGGTGATGGTATAAAAATCCCTTTTTTGGCAGTGATGATCGACATTTTAAGTGCAATAAGGTATAGCTTTTGCTACCTCCATTTGGTGTGAACCAATGGCGATGCGAGCAATGTCGTTCTAATGCTCTGGGAGCTTCAAACTATATTGCGTCCATTGGGACTTGCATTGCTTGCTTGAAGCAAATCCGAGTCCTATTCACTTAATAACGATGGCTGAGGCTATCCGCTGATGATGTTGCTGCAGTTCTTGATTTTTTTCCTACTTGTCTCGATATATCAACTTATAGGCATTGGTATTCACAAGTTGTGTTTGAAGGAAAGAAGGGTTTTACATGTGTGCCCTTGTAAACACCTATGTTCAGAAAGATTGGAGATTGCTCTCTGTCACTTGTTGGATTATCTACAACTTCTCTGCTAATGGATTGGATTAAAAGGGCAGAACCAAAGCTTTCAGCTGATATCCAATTCTAATTGGTGCAGCACAGTAATAGTGCTTTGGATATGCATGGTTATGCAAAAAAAAATAGAGGGGGATGATTGGAGGAAGCATATATCATGATTGGAGGACGCATTTTGTCACGTTTTATTTTTTGGAGCTTCCAGGTGCTTGCAATGGAACTTGCAGCCCACAAAAAAATGCAACACATTCCATCGACTTGCATCTTGAATATTTTCTCTAAAAAAATCATTTTCCAAGGATAGTATTTGCAGAAAAGGGAAATCAAAGAAGTTTGAAGGTATGGTTCCATGAAGGCGGTTGTTGAAGCAGTCCATAGTTCTGATGCTCATACCATCACATTAAGTAAAAGAGATCTGTACAATACACTGTCAACAACTGAAATAATATGTGCATACTTCGTCATACCTTTCATTTGCAGGCCATCGACAATCTAAGAGCTAGAATGCTACGAGTAGATGGACATCTATTGTTTCTATTGTGTATTTCGCGTTGACAATCAAAATCACAGCACTAATCAAAATATATCTACACGATGCAGCAGCAACAACCACTCACAATTTACATTGTAAGAATCCTAGGGTTTTAGATGAAAAATACATTGGGTCAAGAATCGTGTGGAAATCACGGCAAGAGGAAAGGAAAAACATTGTACCTCATGAACTTGATTTCTCGGCAACTCCGCCCATGGAGAAACGACGCAATCGGTACTCCGATGACAACGCAAAATGGCACATAAGGGTGACCTCAAGCTCCTTCACGCAGGGTAGATTTCAAATCGTCGATCCGACATGCTCCGGCGAGCTCCGTTGAGGAAGAGGGAGGAGGAAGAGGTTGGATATCAGGTGGAGGTGTTTTTAGGGCAAGAGGGTTTCATTTAAGGGTTTTGATGTGAAGGGGTATTTTTAGGTTCGGATCCGAAATAGATCTAGACCCCGGCTCGTTAAAATAATCGTAGCTTGGGCTCCTGAAATCAGAATTTCGTATTCTTGGACTCGTTGGAAAGATCTCGACGAGCACTACACTATGGAATGTTCAAATGATTTTCTTCGATGTTGTATTAATACAGAATTTTCAATTAAGACAGGACAAGTCGAATTTTTGAAATTAAGCCCATGTTCGGATTTTGGGGTTTTCACAGACGGTGACGATTGGATCTGGTAGACGTGTTCTTGATCGGACGCCCCTTGATGCTGATAGAAGAACAAATAAGAAGCTCGGCCCTGATGACCTTCAATTGAGCAAAACTCGCTCTACCTCAGTCTGAATCGCTTTCTGAGGTTTGATGTGACTTCCTGTAATGGCTCTGCATCTGTTGGATATGGCGATTAGGTTCAACGACGCTCAAATATATGATCTGGAGCGATGGTTGACTTGAGCTGATCATAGCCTCCAAATCTGGTTCTAGAGCTCCTCTTATGCTCCGCGCACCTGCAATGAATTGATGGTGCTTGGAGGTTGATTTCCGACTGAATTATTAAGCGCAAAAAGAGAAATGATGGTGGATGTGCGACTCCGATGAGATGAGAATAGAGTTGGAGTCGGAATCACAGATCTACAGTGATCTAGGGGTAAGGAGATGGGGAAAAGGGCGAAGAAACAATGGCAAGCGTGATAGTCAGGTTGGTTTTGAAAATAGATGCATGTGGAGCTCCAATCGAACAGATCAGAGCTGAGAGATGTTGATCGAAGATACACTTATAAATGGAAATCGAACGCAATTTTAAAACACAAATCAAAGAGAAAATAACCTAAGTTACCTAAGGGGATTGTCTTGATCTGTTGCGAAAGGCAAAGAGGCTCAACTGCATCGACGGAAATCTGACGAGTATCTGGATCACGAATCCCAAACACTTCCTCTCTCCCGATCATGGGGGAGCCTCGTTGTCACCTTAGCTCTCTTTGGTGGTCGATCTCGGGTGAAAAAGTAGAGGAAAAGTGGATCAACTGGAGCTGGAGGTGGATGGAATCTATATATATGCATGAAGTCTAGTGGGATTTGAATTTTAAAAGTGCACAATCCAAGGTTGGACAGATGGATATGATGACTTGGCGATGGCTATGGTGAAGGATATTGAAAAATTCTCAAGCGCATCACGAAAGCATAAGGATCGCATCATATATGATCGAGAGTGACTAGTCGCACTAGTTGCTCGGTGCAGCGGAATTTAAAAAAAAGTAATCGATGAAATCACATGATCCAAGAACATTTATTGGATCATTTCATATAACCACATAGTAGATAGAGGAATATCTCTTATAGCATGGTCGCAGTCGAGCCTCTAAGAGAAGATACCTCTTGTCTCAACTCCGATCCATCGGAGGAGACGCTTGTGAGCGTAGAGATGAATCACGTGCTTATCGTAATCCAAGTTTTTGGTCCAAGCAATGGATATTCTGATCTCATCTCATGAAATCAAATGCCTTCTTCATGAGCGAGATGCACCAAAGAAGATGGAGACCCAAGAGTCGTCAAAACGGCAGCACAATGGCGATGCGATGACGAAGGCGACCTTTTCTCTATAAGAGGAGTGGACAAACACTCAAGGAAAAGGAGAAGGTTTGGCATGAGAATGAGAGAGAGAAAGAGTTATTATCAAAGTTATCCTCCGAAGAGCAAGGGGTGCCACTTCTTTTATAGGGGTTTGGGAGTCCATGGATTTCAATCCATGGACAACACAAAATCATGGATGAGATTGATTTGTGCTGATTTCAATGGCCATGATTTTGTTGTAAAAATAAAATAAAAATGAATTTAAATTAAATTAAGACATATTGATAAATTAATATAATTAATTTCAAAATTAATCATTTAATCTTGGAGATAATGAAGGAAGAGATTGCCTCATCCTCTGAAAAGGGGGACGGCTACCAAGTCCCTTGAGGATAATGTGGTCGTAAATCATCATGACGTGGTATGAGTCAATCTCATTCCAATTCATGAGATTACAATATCTCATTCAATTTCCAAGATTATCTCACAAAAATAATTCATAATTATATTGTGAAGATTGCAATCATGCCATTGGAATTATGTAAAATGCATTCACAACCCAAAATAAAATGTAGTTATAATTTCATTAATAATTCATTGTGAATTCAATTCACATCAATAATTAATCAACAAATATAAACCACAATTAGTCTCTCTCTACTATATTATAAATCACATTTATAATATATGTGAATAATTGGATAGTTCTATCCACATTATTGATATTCTTAATAATTAAATCACATTTAATTATATTAGATTATCATTCTCATACATTCAGATAATATGAATCAAATTCACAGTATTCATGATAATTAAATCACATTTAATTATCCATCTCTTAATGCTTAGATATAATTCAACAATGGAATTATTCTTGAACTCTTTCAAGAATAATGCACTTTCTCCGCAGATACTTGGAGATAATGACAGGGTGATTGTACATTCCATGTATAGTGAATTGGATATTGAGATCACATCTCAAATCCAGATCTCATGGACCTCTCATATATGCTTGATTAAATCAAGGCCGTAAATCTAATCTTCTCATCGCATCTGAATTTCATTCAGATCAATGTCCAACACTTAGACCAAGATCAGATTACTTCTCTACTAAGAGTAGTCACTAAAATCCAGACTTGTTTCATCACTCCCTCGAAATGGAAGCGTCATGGTTATACAATCATTTATGATCACATCACCCTCAGGTATTCCTAATACATGTACATAATGCATATTGGAAGGCCTCCGACAAACCAAAAGTTATAGATCAATTTTACACTATCATCATTAGGGTTTCATCATCAAGTTTATTATTCTTGGTCATTAGGAGTTAGTATCAATCGTATGCTTTCCAAAAACATATATCATACCTATAAATTCTTGTCATGCTTCTAAAGCATGACGACCATGCATGAAATTTGATTGGTCCCAATACCTTATGAGTGATCTCATGTCTTCTGATTAACAAGTGAACATGTATGATCCCTTTGAGAGATTGTATTGCTCATATACCCTCATATGCACATTAGCTCCTCGGTGTATAGATCTTGGTTAGGTCATCGACCTAGTGGTCTGCCAAATGTACACACTCAGACATATAGCAATGCATTTGTCTACGATCAGAGGATGTGTGTCTGTATCGTGACAGTATATGACATAGGACTTTGATTATCTCGATCTCGTTAAGTCAACTCTTTGACCTAGCTAATCTGACACCTCTGAATCTTCCCATGCAGAGGACCAGCATCATGAAGGCAGTCAGATATCAGCCTAATGAAAAAGGATTTCCATCTCCTACTCAGGCTGGAGATCATCTCTTAACTATCATTTGACGGTGTTTGATGAGTCCTCAATCTAACTCCTTACCCGCCTCTATAATGCAATTATTGAATCAATAGTTGTATGATTATTAAAGATGACCATGGTACATAACCCTAATTGTACAGAGGGACCTTATAGTACATTTATTCATTTAATCTCAGAAAGGGAGTGGAAAGAATCAATCACTTTTATTGATAAATCAAACATTACAATAACATTTATTGTAGGATTTGTTCACCTTGGGCTCATATGAATGTTAGAGCTAACAACTTAGAGAAGAGGGCAGAAGGAATTAAGTGGCGGATTGAATGGGAAAAATTGGAGAAGAGGCACCGATGAGCGAAAAGCACAGGGAGCGATCAGGATTGGGGAGTTGACCTAGTTCAACAGACTCGGGCTCAACCAATCTGCGTGCTCGGTGAATAAGATAAGAAACACTATACAACAAAAAAGTATGCAGCGATAAATAAATGAAAATAAAATAAAAAATGAATTAAAATAAAAAGATTTTGAAAATAAAAATGTTATTAATTAAATTAGCTTATTCATGGTGATTTTTAATGAATTAAATACCTTATATACACATGTAAAAATAAATAAATCATGTTATTCATAGGTCTATGTACATATATATAAAACACCATGATTTTTAATGCATTATTTTTTGACAATAAATAATTTAATAATTTATTATTTTACAATATTTTACAAGAATTTAATGATATTTTTATTTTATTTTTTTGAATTCGTTTATTTGTTCGAATAAATAATAATATTTACAATATACATCGTGGTATATGTACAATATATACATGATTTTATTTTTTTTATTTTGTGATTTTATTTGTATTTTATATTATTTAAATACAATATATAAAAATAGCTAAAAATACGATACACATATATAAGTAAAAGGAAAATAAATGTACAAATAATATACAAAGGTATAATATACAACAACAGCCCACAAAACCACATTTTACACATTTCACTCTGATTTTTGTGAAACCACTTCCATTTTAAAAATTATTTAATTCTGAGTACAATAGAATTGAGTTTGATTCATTTTGATTTTTATGTAGAAGATATTGATCTGAAAAGTTGAGCTTTGTGGCTTTCTTTAAAGTGTTGTTATTTGCATATTGTACACTGATCGTTCTTGCAATTATTTTTATTAAAAAAATTATTTTTATGTACAAGTTTCAAGAATAAAACATTTTTATTTGGAGTGAAATTGGTGATAAATAAAATAAAGTAAGTAATATGTATTATGTACAGTGATACAAGTGATGAATATGCACCAGTGGAGATTGATTTTCTTTATTTTTATGAATGAAATCCTTACATCCCCCTACTTTATTCCTCGTCGATCAGGTCATGTCTTGATCTTCTCTCGGGGTTAGGGTTAGCTTCTATTTATTTCATATATGCAGTCTTTTCTTGTCTTTATTTTTACTTTATTTCTTTATTTATTTGTTTTAGGTTAAAATACAGTATTTACACAAGAACCAAGGTTAGTAAAAATAGAGATTTATTAGCATTTACATGTGTCTTATAATGGATTTTAAGCTGAAATAAATTAATAAAGATGATGAAATGCAAATTCATCATGACCATTCTTTAGGAATGGTGTATAATGCGAAGGTATTCAAGACCCATACATATTGATGTATGTGGACCCTCCATAATATAATGAACATTAATAATATGTGATATGAATTAACAATCATTTTCGGTGTGGGATTTCTTCCTTACATGTCTTTGAAATGTTCATAGATTTTATAATTTTGGTTGAGAATCAAAGTTGGAAGGAAGATGTATACAATTCAATATGTCTAAGGTAATAAGTACTTGTCAAATGACTTCAAGGAATACCTTATAGGAAAAGGAAGATTTTCCCAATCTCAATCCTCAAAGAACACCTCAGCTCAGTAGAGTTGCATGGTGATAGAACAGGATCACGTTGGACATGGTTAGATCAATGATAGTTCATAGCATAATTACTGCCTAATTTCGAAGGATATTGAAAACCCTAAGAATGCCTTTGCTAATATTGTCAAATTACATTATAGTCAGGCAATCTAGGATTCGTCAAAAATCACTTAAATTAATGAATTAATCAATGTGCGAAGCGATCGAATTTATTTTTACTTGGGAACGCCCAAGGTCGAACACAGGAAGACCACTTTATCCTTGGATTAATTTTCATATTACATAAGCATTAGCTTTCAGAGATGTATGTTTTATTTTCTATGCAATTTAAACTGAGATATAATTTTAGGCTAAGTCTAAAGGCTAGGTTGTAAATTTTCAATCAAATCAATTCCAAAAATTCTCAAACTTAGCCAGAATGTTATTTAATGCAAATTAAGCAACTATAATTTTTTATATTTTTATGATGCATTCACAATTAATGATTTATAGTATATAAATTTTAATAATTAGCCAAACTAAATAATTTCTAGAAATAAAATTATCCTAGATGCATCAAAATAATAGATATCTAGGAAAAAAACTTAAATCCTAAAAATAGTAAGTTCGCGATGGTTAAAATTCAATTCCTAAAATCGCTAATTAATTTATTCCATGAGGAATATGCATGCAAATTGAATGATTTTTGGGCACATTTCGTAATACAATTAGTTCTCGCTACTAGATTTTATGCAAGATTTTTGGACCAGTGAGTAATTTAACATGAATTTCATAAACTCAAGTAGGAAAAATAGGCAATTTATTTACTTAAGCAATTTTATTAAATTACCACAACTCATAAAAATATAATAAATCATCCATAATAAAGAGAATTAAAACATAGCACGATTTTTGGAATTAAAATTAGATGATAAATGAGGGTCCAACATAGAGCTTAAACACAAGGGTCTAAATACAATTTTACTAACTAAATGAATAAAACAAATGCTAATAAGGACTAAAAGAGACTTACCAATACCCAACATGGTATTTATGCAAAAACTCCAATGGATGGCGTGTGACGCATGTGCATCCTGATGGCAGGGACTGGTGTATAACTTTCTAGAGGAGCAGGCCGAAGAGCACAAAATCTCTGTACCCCTTGTGTGAGACGCGTGAGTGGATAAGGCTCGGGTGGGAGACTCGGACCGACCCTGCATGTGGCAGGCAGCAGTGGCCTCGGGTGGAATCTGACGGTCTACATAAGAAGAACAATTGTTCCTCCTCTTGACTAGATGATGCTCTTTAAATGTTGAAAATTCTAAAGGTGGAGATGCTCGGACATGGAGTGGAGAAAGCCCAAGGTGGTTCCGGATGACTGGTGGAGGATTGCGAAGTTCGATGGAGCTGGAGGTGATCTACCCCACCTCCATCGACATACGACATGACGTAAAGCTTGAAGTAGGAGTTGTTATAGGTTGGAATGGAGCAAGGACAGAGATATCTTAGATGATTGATGCCTTCCTCATCATTATCTACAGGGTTATTAACACAGATGAAGCGAAGGCGAGGGGCACGGTTATAAGGGGTGGAAATCCGAGTCGAGGCAGAGAAGATGGAGACATTGAAGCTTCAGCCCTTTGTGAGAGCTAAGATGACTTATGCAAAGGTGTTGTGATATATAAGAAGGAAGATGCATCTAGGTTGAATGAAGGTGGAGGGATCGAAGGGATAATGGAGGTCATCGAGAGATCGCGTTGACTTTGGCTCGACATGCAATTCCATATGAAGGGAATTTGGGAAAATAGTAGAGAATGAAACGAAGAAGAGGAAATAAAGAAGAGAAAGAATAGAGAGGAGGAATCGCCTTGAGCATTGTATGGTGGTTGGATTGTGCATGGGAAGAGAAGCTTAGCGCTCCTGGTCATCCCTCACACACCTCGGCAAGGCAAAGCTAAGCAGCTGGCAACGAAGATGGACAACTATGATAAGGGATGGGGTTCCCTTAGATCACATCGGAAAGAAACATAATCGCGGCTTACGATGCTCTTGCTCTCTCTGTCACTTAGAGAAAATCAAACTCGATGGACTTGCTCTCACATTGGCAGATGGGTTGCTTGGAGGTAGTTGATGAATCTGTGATTCGTCATCTTTATACATTTATTTTAGCTTAAAATCCCTTACAAAACACATGCATATAACACTAACTACATATTCTTACTAACTTGCATTTATGTGTAAATATTGTACACTTCTTACTAATTTTAACCTAAAATAAATAAAAAAAGAAAGAAAGGAAAAATAAAGAAAAGAAAAAAAGGAAGATTATATACAGGCTGACCCGAACCCTGAGAGAAGGTCAAGACTTGACCTGATCGACCAGGAATAAAGTAGGGGGAGATAGGGTCCTTAAGTAGAAAATCAAAAAAAATGTTTGTGTGTTGTTGTAAATATTTCTCACTTATTCTGTGTATATCTGTATAAAACTGACACTAATTTATTTGTGCATTAATTGACCTCAAATCAAATAACTCTCAAAATAAAAGTTGTAAATAAAAATGTGTCCTAATTAATAAAAATGATTGCACAATTAAATCATGTACATAATAAAAGTAGCCACACTTGGAAAAAGCCACTAAACACTAATTGAAAGATCAATTCCAGCTCCATATGATCTCAAATTGAACCAATATCACTTCCATTGAATTCTAAATTAAATTATCTTCTAAATGGCTATGTTTTCATAATTTTTGCAGTTACGGTTGAAAAGTCAGTTTTCTCGGGAGGTTTGTGCAATTTTCACATATATCTTATGCATATTGTATTTGTAAATATTTTTACTAATTATTTAAAATAAAAATAAAAAATAAAATCCTTAAAACAAAATAGCTAATTTCCTAATTTACCCTTGTATATAATGTCATATATGTATATAGTATATATATAGTTGCTACTTTTAACTAACCATTATAAAAAAATAAAAAAAATTACATTTTTTAATTCAAATAAATAAAGTAACGAAAATTCAAAAAATAGATAATTTTGTAAATAGTTTTATCTCTTTTACTTTATCTCATGTCATTTCTTCCACCAAAAATTCAAAATTTCATTTCAATTATCATCTCTTATCTCTTTATCCAAAAAAATCAAAAATCAAATTCCATTCCATTTTTTCTATTTAAATGGCTCCTTCTCCCTCATTCCAACTTGATCGATCTTTAGAGAGAGGAGCCCGATCTCTGAGAATCTTCTTGTCGAGAAAAGGTGTCTAGCCTCCGAGTTGTCCGGTGATAGTGAGTCAGCCTTCGTCGAGGCGATCACGATCCATTTTCCGCTCCTAAGGTGAGATCCGCATTTTTCTTCGTATTTTTATCTTAGTTTAATCGTAGTTTAGTTCAGCACACTTTTTTTCATCTCGTTGTCATTTTTATTTCCCTAGATCTAAAAAAAATCATCACGATTTTGATCCGCTCCGACTCGATTTTTCATCCCACTTTCTTGATCTTTACGCGTTCTATTTCTACCGTCCATAATCTCTCAACTCCGGTCGCGTACGGTGGTCGGAGAGTCGAATTCAATCCTCTCATTTTTGTCGAGTCCCCGTTCATAGTTTGATTTGTAAATAAATGAATAAATAAATCTTTTTGTTCTCTAACGTTTGTTTTGCAGGATCATATAGAAATTAAAAAAAATCTCCATCCTATCTCATTTTCTGTTTTTCGGATTTAAAAAAATAAAAAAAGATTTTTTTTCTTACTGTTTACATTGCAAAAAAAATAAATTAAAAAGAGAGAGAGAGAGAGAGAGAGAGAGAACGACAACCAGGAGGGTCGCCGCCCCCTGCGCTCCCTACGCGCAGCCGCGAACGGTGGCCAACCGCCCAGGCCGCGCCTTCCATCAACCTCCTACCGCAGCGCACGACCCGACCTTCAGCCATGTCCCCTCCGACGTCGCGCGACCCTCCACTCCTGTACGCCGCGAACGCCACCGACCTCTGCACTCAGACGCAACCCCCGCTCCGCTTCAGGCCACGGCTGTCCCTGCGGCACCTCCTCTGACCAACCCCCTGCGACACCAGAGCCCCGGCAGCTCTGTTGTGACCAATGTGCCCCAGCCTCAGCGCACACGCCCGCCGCGCGGACCTTCAGGCGGTCGCTGCTCGTTCCCATCAACCACAGCCTCCAACGCGCGGCGCGCGCGCCGTCACCGCGGTGCCGGGCTGCCCTCTCTTCCAGATCCGCCGCCCGCCGTGACCACTCCACCCGCCTCCGCCGCTCCCCAACCGCCTGCGCGCGTGTGAGGAGAAGGGGCGGCGGCGCCCATCTTGCCCCATCCTTTGTGATTGAACGAAAGAAGATCTAGTGTTTTGAAGATTTAAAAAAATATTTGGGAAAATTACGTTGAAGTCCCAAGGTTTTCCAAATCTACAAAAAAGTCCCTGCCAGCCTCCAAAGCACATATATTGGGTAAATTACGGATCTTGTTCTCTTAAATATTTCTTTGATGCGAAAACATTGAATTATTTACATTTTAGTCTCTGAATTCCAGAACTTGAATTTGCTTGTGCTTTTCAATGAAATAAATGTTATTTTGATCCAAAAATTTTGAGAAAATTGTGATATACTCCTGATGTGCTATTCTTCCTAGCATAAAATTTTCATTGCATTTTGCCTTCATTTATTATTATTAAAAAATCAAAAACAGTGTCTTTTTGTCTTCCTGAAATTCCAAAATTCATAAAAATTCAAATATTATTTCGAAAATTCCAAAAAAAATAGATTAGTTGTATTTCATTATCTTTTAATTTCTGACCAATTTTAAAGCATTGATTATTTATAAAACTCAAAAAAAATTGTAAAACATAAAAAATCTTATAAAAATAATTACAAATTCTACAAAAATCCAAAAATTGTGATTTCAGTTCCTGTTTTGTATATATTTGTTTCTAGTTTGTCCTAAAAATATGTGCCAGGAGTTTTGGGCACTTAAAATATTTTTAAGTTGCAAATTACTTCAGGTTGTGCACATTTTCATATTTTCTCACTATTTGATTTTTCGAAAAAATAAAAAAAAATATCTAAAATTTCCACAAAAATTCTCAAAAATATTTCAAAAATTTTAAAACCCAAAAATATTTTCTTTGGATTTTTCTGAGTATTTTTTATTAATTAAAAATTGTAAAAAGAGTTGGTGTGCATATTCTTGATCTTGTTCATATTGCTTCGTGTTATTTTTGAAAAAATAAAAAAATGGAAAAATCAAAATCACTAAAAAATTAAAAATCTTCAAAAATTTTAAAAAATATATAAAAGATAAAAAAATCACAAAACCAAGGATAGTTGTCCTTTGAGATTCATGTTTTCTTTTAATTAGTTTTTGATTGATTGAATAACCCTCGAGAACTGTAGCCTCCCTGAGTTCGACCCTGTCCGATATACAGCTTAATAAGTAGCAAAAAAATCAAAAAAAAATAATCTTTTGTTGACACAGGATTTTGGGGAACAACAACGACCTAATTAATCATCAATATTTTCCAACCCCGCAATGATCAGGCACAACAGTAGTGCAAGGGGTTTTGAGGGTGATCGGTTAGGGTTCTGCAAATAAGAAGTGGAGGTGGTGGCATGGAGGAGAGATCAGACGCAGGTAGAGGAAAGACGAGGCCTCGGCCGTTGGGTCATCGGTGGTCAAGCAGATGAGTCAGAGGAGGAAGACGGAGTCTCCTCCATCCGATCGTGGCTTGATCGAAGGGTCCAGAAGATGCCATGTGGAAAAGGGAAATAAAAAGAAAAGAAATAAAAGGGAAATGAAAGTGGTCATTGGATGAAGATGTATTTCATCCAATGGCCACAAACGATGGCAGCTAAAGGGATTAAGTAAGGTGGCGCGAGGTGTCTCCAGAAGCCACAACATGTCACTCCCAGAAAAATCAGAAAATAAAATAAAAGATAATTAAAAATAAAATAGTAAATGGACTAAAATAAAAAAGTGTCTTCATGAAAGTTATTCATCTCGATGAGATCTACATTTCTTGAAAGGATCAAAACCTAAAGACTTTATCTATACAAAGTATATTTTTGGTGGTATTCTATGTACATAGAATACTAATTTTTTATACTTTATAATTTTAATGATTTTGTAATAAGAAAAGAATTCAAAATAAAATTAAATAAAATATAAAATAAATATTTACTTATTAATCTATTTTTAGTTTTTTTTAATAATTAAAAAATAAAGAAATAAAATAAAAGTGAATTATGTACAAACTCTATGTACAACTAAAGAAAGTACACTAGAAGTGTGAACACTCTCTTGCAAGTGAACTCTACAAGAGAACTTCGAGCACGTGGTTATTGTCTCTCTTTTATGGTTATAATTATCAGTGTTGGTACTATCACTATTATTCTTACCATTGTCCATCATTCTTGTTAGTTAAAGAAATAGTATGGGGTCTTGACCATGACGACATCATCCCATGACTCCATGAAATGAAGTAACTTCGGGTTGGGGGGCTCTATTGGCATGCGGTGAAGTGGATGCATCCTAACTAAGTTCCAAACACTTTCATTTGCTAAACTTAAAATTCCGCTTAATTTCACTACGTTGATGCTCAGATAAGTCCACTTGATTTTAAATGGTAACCATTGCTCATATCTATCAACATGATTCAAAGGTAACCAACTCCCATGTAACATATCACAAGTAAAGTACAACCGATAGAGGCAACTCACTAGGGAAAGCCACTACACATCGGTAGAAGTTCTCGACAATAGGCACAACTCAAGTAAGGATATGGGATTAAGGATATGATTCACCACTCTCAAACTATAGTTGGAAAATCTACAACTACCTTCTATTTTTTCTGCGGACACATGACAAATCGGTAAGTCCAGCTCCTTTCTAAACCACATCCGGGAACTCCCTTCACATAACCAAGATGAATAATCAACTTGAGTGGTCAGCTCTCATTAGCCACTCGTGTCAATTCTATGGAGAAAAGTGAAGACCATACTACCAAGCGTGCATCTTGGAAGGCGACGTCTCACAGCAGCCTAGCAAGTACCTCAGAACGATATCAAGAACCATCCGTCATCTAGTTAATGCAAGGGTCACAACCATCTAGTCTTCTGCTCAGAGACCCATGGGTGCATGTCTATCCCTTGAGGTCATTATCTCTAACTACCCAAGCATCGCGAGAAAACTATACAGTAAGAAACAACCTCAACATGGGAGATACCATAACTGTGGAGACAATCAGAGCACGAAACAACCTCAACATGGGAGATACCATAACTGTGGAGACAACCAGAGCACCGCCCTCGACACGAGAGAAGAACCTTATCTGTGGAGACAACCAAAGCACTAAGCATACAAGAAAAACTACCACTGCAACACATATCATATGTCATATAATCACCATAGTCACCAAGTATTTAAATTTGCAGATAGGAGAGATCATGATTTCACTTACTAATCATCTCATTTGTAATTGATTTATAATCTATATCATCTAGCATTGATTTTCATTTCATCTGGTTAAGATTAGTTCCATAGAATCTTGCTACAATTAGATTATTTCTTAATAGAAATGATCAGATACTCACCATAATTATTCAAATTATTAATCTTGTTTATACGTTTTATTTCATCAAGTAGTCAGTGTTGTGCATAAAAGTTACATTGAAATACAAAGATCGGATAGATTGGAAATTGATCTTGAACGTAGCAATATAATATGAAAGTCTACTAAATGTGTCGCATACTAAATCGTCACGTGCCCCATAAACAAAAGTGGGAGAGCATACATGGAAGAAAACTACTATAATTAAACAAATGTGTCAGATACTAAATCGCTCTGATCTTCGATCCAAGCACGTGCATGTTATCATCATCTTACCCATATTACAATGATATTATTTTATAAAATGTGATGCTTGGATCTCCCAGAATCGCCTCAAAATTATCATGATAACTAGATACACCCAAAAATACCTCAATGTAATCATCATCTTGTCCATTTTATAGTGGTATACTTTTCATGTAATATATGATAAGAAAATTTGCCTCAAACATATTGCGAGAACTAGATAACCCCAAAAACACAACTCGCGTGAAATTGCTGAGATCTACGATACAAATGCGTGTATGTCATTTCTCCCACATCATAGTTGTGTAATTTTTTATAAATATACGATATCCGGATATACTGGAATCAGCCCAAATATATCACAATAACTAGATACCCCTGAAACATGCCTCACGTGAAAGTGCTTTGTTTTTCGATCCAAGCATACAAGTATGATCCTCAATCTACTCACATTAGAATTAATACAACTTCTTCTACAAGCGATACACGAATCACTTGGAAAATGCAAAAGAACAATGCGATAAAATTTGATATCCAACTTTGTGTGCGATAGTACAGATGATCTGTACATCAAATAGACATGAAAATGACGTAAACAGGTCGCCACCGACAACAAGACGGTGTGGTAAAAATCCTTAACTTTGGGGGTGCTCCCTTGGATTCCTCCGCATCAAAAATCATTTTTTCCAAGTGCCTAATATGAAATTCACGTGAGATATGAGTGGACCTCGCCGCCTCTTCGTAATGGTGCCCTCGGCTCGCCGATCGAACGTTGTCCGCAGCAGCGGCACCGGGGTACTTGCAAGCTTTAGCTGGCTCCCCAACGACAGATTAGGTGGATAATGGCTAAGAGCCTTTATATAGGCTCGGATCTGGATTAAGGTACGGATCCCAAATCCATAAATCGTCTTAAAACGTGCGTAACTTTCTTGTACAATGTTTGTTTTGGTGTTCTTGGGATCATTGGAAAGGTCTCAACGAGTACTATAGATAGAGTAGTTAATCTCGTATTTGAACATTAGATCACATCGGAATTAGGTTTTAGTAAATTTCTATGCTTAGGATCTCACTGTTGGAATTTTATTCCAAAGATGTACTTATATGTATACATATTCATAATCGATAATACTGTCAATTTTAATTATATGTCCCAATAAAATAGAATCATGGTGATCAAATAAAGGATTTGGAAGTTATTGGGGCATTAATGTATTTAGGCTACATGGGAATGCATTATGTAGAGACCTAAGGTGTAATTTGCATTGCTATGATGGGTTGGGATGCAAATTACAAAAGGAAGTTATTGAATGGGCCGTGGTCCCCAAACAACCAACATGCAAGTTTATCTCCTTTTTGAAATCCCATCTTCATAGGGGAAGTTATGGACCCCTTACTCTTGATATATAACTCTCTTTTACCGTGAGAAGAGAGAGACACTATTGAGAGAAGGAGAGGCAAAGGCAAGGGTTGTTGGCTTGTTTTGGAAGGCCGCCTACAAGCTTTGATGGCGTCCATGCAACAAGGTATTACTTTCTTTGTATTATCATATTTGTTATATTAACTTCTCCACCAAATATCATTGATCATCATTCATATGTCTTTTTGTTTCTAAAGATCTTTATGGAGATAGCATGAACTTCATTAATTAGAAATTGACATGCGTGTAATTAAAAGGTGATTCATGCATTTCCTTCTTTTATTCACACGTTATATTGTCATTTGTTGTAACACCCTTTGGTATAGTTATTCTCATGTTATTAATGTTTTAGTTAAAGCCCTTTGTCATTAACTTTGTCAACATGAGGATTGGTTTATCATCGTGTTTAGTTTGCATATGCCATGCTTGTACACGCATAAGGGCCTTAAAATTCTTGTGATTGATTTAAAGTTTACATAATTATTATTGTTAAGAAAAGGAATACCCATCAAGTTTAAGATTCTACACTCACACCAAACAATAATGAGGACATTACGAATATAAATAAAGGATGATGTAACATCTCAAATATATTCTCACATATAATACCCACAAAGTGTGAGAATTGATGGTAAAGGGTGAGGATTATTACTTGACCACATGGATTCAAATATTTTGGGTGGTTGTCAACAGGTTCGATTAGGCCCAAATCTAACAAATTATCATGGTCAATTATCCCAATAACGGTTGAAAGATCTAATTCGGGACATTACAACATTGCAAAATATGTGTAGCTCATGAATATTTGTCATCATGATGCGTATATTTAGCACACGATGTACTATGTATCTTTGAAGTTTGCAAACAATTCATGCTCCAAATTAGTTTCAAATTGTCTATATATTTGAATTATAGGTGACAATTCTATATAACTTGGTTTCATATCTCTTGTGAAAGCATTATGCACATTTGGCTAATCTCATTCAATGTTGGATATGTGGGCATGGATTAGGTGTGCAGATACCCATCGGGTATATGAATATCGTCTATAAACTATCCATCTAATAAATATAGGTTTAAGTGGTGATTGTATTTATAAATACGAGTTTGAGAATATAGATGCCCACCCCCATCAATTTACTTTCATTCCACACTAGCCTCTTTCAGAAAAAGGTGTCAAAAGAGGATAGACCTCCATTCTATTTTTTAATTATTCACTGAGCTACTTTGACAATAGAGTGACTCTATAGAAAGCGTTTGGTAAGGTTAAGCAGGGACAGTCATTACTTATTTCGGCTCAACCCCCATGCCTTTCTTCCCAAACCAACATTCCTCGCAGTCAAATGAGGTTGAGGGAGACTATTGATAAGGGAGATCGCAGGGGATGCTTGACACATCTATGAATGACACACTGCCATGGCTCATAAGAATAATTAGCACTGGGAAGTTCAACTCCCATCGTAAAGAATATTAACTCTATGGGCTAGTTTGGTTATTGGGTTGGGTTGAGCTGGGATAACCTCATGTGATAAGTAGATGTTTGGATAGTTATGAGGGTTGGTAGAAGGTTGGAATAAGGAATGTGATGTGATGTCACATTAATTTGTGATGGAATTCCAACCCAACAATACATAGGATGAACCCTTGGAGTAACCCGTAACCAAAGGAACCCTATGAAAGCAGGTTTGGAAGGGGTCCTTGGCTACGGCTCTATCAGTCGGAGAAGGGATTTCATGTAGACTTTTCACCAAGATTAAGGAGTGCTAAGGAAGCAGGGCTAGGCAAGGGTGTCATGCTTGTGTCAAAGGAACTCCAAGTTATAACAAGTCAAAAAGTAAACGTTATAGTAAAATGGGTTGTTCAAAAAGCTAAAGCATAATATGGCTACAAAACTGGATATAATTACTTAATCCAATCCTAGGGGTAATAAGATACAAGTCTCAGCTTACCATATGTCACACCTGATAGATCTAATAACCTGATAGATCTATTAACTTAATCAAAAAAGATTTAAGATACTAAATAGTTACCGAAAGACATCGCAGCGAAATGAAATGAAGATGGGATTTCCTTCTCCTTCTCAACAATTGCCTAATATGCTTGAGTAATGGATCCTCTTGCATTCATTAGTTGAGGGAGAGGGGACCCCAATGTATGATACTTATAATACATGATGGTTTCCTATCCATTAAGGTAACCGCCAAATGCAACTTCCCAAAGATGCACCATTTCATAATTATTCATGAGCCACAAAATCAGAAATAAAAAATAATGTTGACAACTACCATGTTTGATAGTTGCATATATAATATTTCTTACAACACCAACCTCATCAAAACCAACTAGAACCTGGTCAAACTTTTCTTCCCCCTCCCGCAAATAGAGAAGGAACCAAACTATAACTATTTATTCTACTTAGATAGGTTGATCACCAGTGAACTCTTTCCACACCATGAGTTTTTATTTAGAATGAAAATTGTGCCCATCATTTCTCTGCTTTGATGGATCTCCTTCTATCAGGACTATCAAATATCATTTATTTCGATTGTGTGTATGGGACTTGTCCATTTTCTAGTGGAGGATAGATAGGTTCGTAGGATATCCTCTACTAGATGGGAATGGGAAATATTTGTGTGAGAAAAGGGAAGTGTATAGCCGCAACCTGGCTATGGAGCCATATTTTTATTTTGAGCTCTACCAAAGTCTAGGAAATAACATGAGGTCTCAACTGCAATGGTGACTAAAAAGAAGGCAACTTCTATACAATTACTTGCTTCGTTCTACAGACAGGAGAGCCCAAGCAGAAGGTTCAAAACCTTTGATTTCTTTCTGTGATATATATATATATATATATATATATATATATGGAAAAAATGGGGCTGCCCCCGCCCCAATTTTTGACGTTTTTTTAATTTTTTTTGAAAAATAAAACCGTGTATATTCACTCATATATCCCTCCTATATGCCATTCGAATTTCGTCAGAAACAGAGACTCCTACGGCCTCCATCTCGATGGTATCGATTTAAAAAAATCTTGTTACCGTTAAAAAATTACTGTCCGGATGGAGGCCGTAGGAGTCTCTGTTTCTGACGAAATTCGAATGGTATATAGGAGGGATATAGGGATGAATATACATGGTATTATTTTTCAAAAAAAATAAAAAAAATTGCCCAAATAAGGCGTGGGCAGCCATGTTGGCTGCCCCTAGGGGGCAGCCACATATGACCCTATATATATATATATATATATATATATATATATATATATATCACAGAAATGGGGCTGCCCCAGGGAGTAGCCAACTTGGCTACTCCCACCCCTATTTTTCCCTCATTTTTTTATTTTTTTGGAAAATAAAAATTTGTATATTCATCATTATATCCCTCTCACATTCTATTAAAATTTCGTCAGAAACAGAGACTCCTATGGCCTCCATCCAAACATGGTCGATTTAAAAAATCCTACGACCGTTAAAAAAATGACGTCTGGATGGAGGGCTTAAGAGTCTCTATTTCTGACGAAATTTTAATAGAATGTGAGAGGGATATAATGATGAATATACAAATTTTTATTTTCCAAAAAAATAAAAAAAATGAGGGAGAAATAGGGGTGGGAGTAGCCAATCCCTAGGGGCAGCTCCATTTTACCCATATATATATATATATATATATATATATATATATATGAGGTAAATGGGGCTGCCCCCAGGGAGTAGCCAACTTGGCTACTCCCACCCCTATTTTCTCCTCATTTTTTTATTTTTTTGGAAAATAAAAATTTGTATATTCATCATTATATCCCTCTCACATTCTATTAAAATTTCGTCAAAAACGGAGACTCCTACGGCCTCCATCCAAACATGGTCGATTTAAAAAATCCTGCGACCGTTAAAAAAATGACGTCTGGATGGAGGGCTTAGGAGTCTCTGTTTCTGACGAAATTTTAATAGAATGTGAGAGGGATATAATGATGAATATACAAATTTTTATTTTCCAAAAAAATAAAAAAATGAGGGAAAAATAGGGGTGGGAGTAGCCAAGTTGGCTACTCCCTGGGGGCAGCCCCA
This sequence comes from Ottelia alismoides, assembly GCA_037367405.1. NCBI lineage: Eukaryota > Viridiplantae > Streptophyta > Magnoliopsida > Alismatales > Hydrocharitaceae > Ottelia > Ottelia alismoides. The sequence continues at coordinate 2,003,093 of JAZKJV010001092.1, read as the reverse complement.
TTTTACCCTATATATATATAGGGTAAAATGGGGCTGCCCCCAGGGAGTAGCCAACTTGGCTACTCCCACCCCTATTTTTCCCTCATTTTTTTATTTTTTTGGAAAATAAAAATTTGTATATTCATCATTATATCCCTCTCACATTCTATTAAAATTTCGTCAGAAACAGAGACTCCTAAGCCCTCCATCCAGACGTCATTTTTTTAACGGTCGCAGGATTTTTTAAATCGACCATGTTTGGATGGAGGCCGTAGGAGTCTCTATTTCTGACGAAATTTTAATAGAATGTGAGAGGGATATAATGATGAATATACAATTTTTTATTTTCAAAAAAAAATAAAAAAATGAGGAGAAAATAGGGGTGCGAGTAGCCAAGTTGGCTACTCCATGGGGGCAGCCCCATTTACCTCATATATATATATATATGGAAAAAATGGGGCTGCCCCCACCCCATGTTTCGGCGTTTTTTTATTTTTTTTAAAAAAAATAAAACCATGTATATTCACCCCTATATCTCTCCTACATGCCATTCGAATTTCGTCAGAAACAGAGACTCCTACGGCCTCCATCTCGATGGTATCGATTTTAAAAAATCATGTTACCGTTAAAAAATTACTGTCCGGATGGAGGCCGTAGGAGTCTCTGTTTCTGACAAAATTCGAATGGTATATAGGAGGGATATAGGGATGAATATACATGGTGTTATTTTTCAAAAAAAAATTTGCCCAAATAAGGTGGGGGCAGCCATGTTGGCTGCCCCTAGGGGGCAGCCACATATGACCCTATATATATATATATATATATATATATATATATATATATATATATATATATATATATATATATATGGGAAAAGGGAAGCTACACCGGGGGGTGCAGCCAACTAGCTACACCCGGGTATTTTTCTCATTGATTTTTGATTTTTTTGAAAGAAACTTATGGGGGATTTACTTAGTTTATTGTGTGGAATATGTGTTTCAAATTTCATGCAAAACAAACATTCCAAGAATGCCCATCTAGATATGGTCAATTTCAATAATCCTGAAACCGTAAAAATGTGATAGCTTTGATGGAGATGATAGAAATGTCGAATTTAGTTGAAATTGGTATGATATCATGGTGATATATAGTGATTTAAATCCCCCTAGGTTTCATTTCAAAAACACAAACAATCAATGAAAAAAATGGCCGGGTGCAGCTAGTTAGCTACATCCCCGGGTGCAGCTTCCCTAGCCCATATATATATATATATATATATATATATATATATATATATATAGGGTAAAATGTGTATGCCCCTAGGGGGAGCTAACTTAGCTCCCCCCGCTCCTTTTTCACATATTTTTTTTGAAATCCAAAATCGTGTAAATTCATTATTAAATCCATATATTATGTCATTCAAATTTCATGCGAAACAGAGACTCCTACGACCTCCATCTAAATGGGGTCGATTTAAAAAATCATGTTACCGTTAAAAAAATGACTGTCTGGATGGAGGCCGTAGGAGTCTCTGTTTCACACGAAATTTTTATGACATAATATAGGGATATAGTGATGAATATTCACGGAAAAAAATTTCAAAAAAAATAAAAAATTTGAAGAAAATAGGGCGGGGGGAGCTAAGTTAGCTCCCCCTAGGGGGCAGCCCCATTTTCCTCATATAAATATATATATATATATATGGGGAAATTATCCAATGAGCCCTGTGCCCATTTGAGATGAGATGAGCCCACTCATTTTTTACCATTATTTCCTATCTTTTTGAGCTTAATAGGTGATGAATCTGCGATTCGTCATCTTTATTCATTTATTTTAGCTTAAAATCCCTTATAAAACACCTGCATATAACGCTAACTCCATATTCTTACTAACTTGCATTTGTATGTAAATATTGTACATTTCTTACTAATTTTAACCTAAAATAAATAAATAAAGAAAGAAAGGAAAAATAAAGAAAAGAAAATAAAAAAAAGAAAACCGTATACAGGCTGACCCGAACCCCGAGAGAAGGTCAAGACTTGACCTGATCGACCAGGAATAATGTAGGGGGAGATAGGGTCCTCAACCAGAAAATCTAAAAAAATGTGTTTCTCGCTTATTTTGTGTATATCTGTATAAAACTAACACTAATTTATTTGTACCTTAATTGATCCCAAATCAAATAACATTCAAAATCAAAGTTGTAAATAAAAATGGGTCCTAATTAATAAAACTGATTGCACAATTAAATCATGTACAGAATAAAAGTAGCCACACTTGGAAAAAGCCACTAAGCACTCATTGAAAGATCAATTCCGGCTCCATATGATCTCAAATTGAACAAATATCACTTCCATTGAATTCTAAATTAAATTATCTTCAAAATGACTGTGATTTTATAATTTTTGGAGTTACGGTTGAAAAGTTGGTTTTCTGGGGTGGTTTGTGCAATTTTTCCTTGTATTTTGTGCATATTGTATTTGTATATATATTTGTAAATATTTTTACTAATTATGTAAAATAAAAATAAAAATAAAAAAATAATAATAACATTGTTAAAACAAAAAAGGCTAATTTCCTCATTTAACCCCTGTATATAATACCATATATGTATATAGTACATGTATATAGTTGTTATTTTTAACTAACCATCTTAAAAAATAAAAAATTAACATTTTTTAATTCAAATAAATAAAGTGACGAAAATTCAAAAAAAATAGATAATTTTGTAAATAATTTTATCCTTCTATTTTATCTCTCATGTTATCTCTTCCACCAAAAAATCAAAAATTCATCTCTTATCCAAAAAAAATCAAAATTCAAAATTCATCTCTTTTCTATTAATATGGCTCCATCTCCCTCATTCCAACCTGATCAATCTTTAGAGGGAGGATCCCGATCTCCGAGAGAAATTTCGTCGAGGAAGTTGCCTAGCCTCCAAGCCGTCCGGTGACAGCGAGTCGGCCTTGTCGAGGCGATCACGGTCCATATTCCACTCCTAAGGTGAGATCCGTATTTTATTCGCATTTTTATCTTAGTTTAATCGTATTTTATTTTGTCGTATTTTTCTTCGTCATTTTTATTTATCTAGATCTAAAAAAATTCATCTCGATTTGATCCGCCACCGACTCGATTCTTCATCGCACTTTCTCCATTCCCACGCGTTCTATTCTATCGTCCACGATCTCTCAACTCCGGCCACGTACGGTGGCCGGAGATCGGATTCGAACCCCTCACGTCCGCCGGATCCTCATTCATTTTTTCCGATTTGTAGATAAATAAATTTTTTTCTCTCTATTTGTTCTCTAACGTGTGTTTTGCAGGATCACTAATATAAAAGGAAATAAAAAAATTCTCTATCTTTTTTTTATTTTTCTGTTTTTCGGATTTAAAAAAATACAAAAAAGTTTTCTTTTTAATTGTCATTCACTGTTTACATAAGATAACAAAATAAAATTACGAAAAAAATAATAAAAAAACAAAAAAAAATTTGCAGCAGGGGGCGACGTTGCCCGCACCCCCGCCGACCACGCCGCGATCCGCTCCTGCTCCTCCTCCTGGCAGCCCGCGCTCCAGCCGCGACCGCCGAGCACCATCTCCAGCACCGCGTGGCGGCGCCGCGCCTCCACAGTGCGCTGGTGCGCGCTTCTCCGCCAGCCACGCCATTGACGCGCCACTCCAGAAGCCCACCGCCATCCTCTGAAGCCCCCTGGGTCGCCCTATACCGCCGCGCCTGTGCGCGCACCTCCCTCCACCGACTGCCGCACCGCCGTTCGTCCCACGCCGCCATCAGCGCGCACCGTCGTTCGCCCCCCGCCGCCATCAACGAGCTTCCTTGACGCCGCCCTGCCGTATCCGCCCCCGCTCCGCCAGAACTCCATCGTCGCCGCCCTTGCTTGGAGAAGAAGCAAGGGGCGGCGGCCCCCTTGTTGGTGTTCCCCCTTGCAAAGAACGAACCCCCTTTAGGGTTTTGATTAAAAAAAGGGGGGAATTTGCAGATCAGCCCCCAAAGGTTTTAAAAATTACGAGTACGTCCCTGTGCTTCAAATCCAGATCACATGGCACAAGCCTTTCTGGGTAAATTGCATCTCTCATCTCGTATTTAATTCTTGTTATTTTATCAGTTCAGAACTTTTCAAGTAATTACAATTTGGTCCCCGAACTGTAAAACAAAAACTTGCTTGATCTTTTTATTGAAATAAAGGCTATTTGTGATCCAAAAATTTTGAGAAAATTGTGCTATTCTCTTCATGTGATTGTTCAATTAGCATAAATTTTCCATTGCATTTTGATTTTATTTGGTATTATTAAAAAATCAAAAACAGTGTCTTTTTCATTGTTGGAAATTCGAAAATTCATAAAAATTCGAAAATAGCTCCAAAAATTCTAAAAAAATTAGTGTAACTTTATTTCATTGTCTTTTAATTTCTGACCAATTTTCATGCATTAATTATTTATAAAAACCAAAAAAATTGAAAAATATCAAAAATCATCTAAAAATCATAAAAAATTCTACAAAAATCCAAAAATTGTGATTTCAGTTGCTGTTTGTAGATATTTGTTTCTAGTTTATCTTAAATTCAGTAGTCAGGAGTTTTGGGCATTTAAAGAATTTTAAAATTGTAAATTACTCCAGGCTGGCCACATTTTCTTATTTTCTCCTTGTTTGATTTTTAGAAAAATACAAAAACATCTGAAAAGTCCACAAAAATTCTCAAAAACATTTCAAAACTTTTAAAACCCAAAAATATTTTCTTTGAATTTTTCTGATTATTTTTGGCATAATTGAAAATTGCAATAAAGAGTTGGTGTGTGTACATTCTTGATTTCTTTGTTCCTATTGCATCGTGTTATTTTTTAAAATAAAAAATTGCAGAAATCAAAATCACTAAAAATTTGAAAATCAGAAAATTCAAAAAAAAAGAAATAAAAAAAATAAAAAAAATAAAAGATTCAAAAAATCACAAAAACCAAGGATAGTTGTCCTTTGAGATTCCTGTTTTCTCTTGATTGATTTTCGATTAATTGAATAACCCTCGGGAATTGTAGCCTCCCTGAGTTCGACCATGTCCGCTATACAGGTTAATAAGTAGCAAAAATAATAAAAAAAATATTTTTTGTTGACGCGGGTTTTGGGGAAAAACAACGACCCATTTATCAATTAATTTCCAATCTCTAAAATCCGACTCAACAAAATGGCGCCGTTGCCGGGGAGGCACGGCGAGGGTAGTTAGGTTTCTCTTTTGACCTGCTATTCTTGGTTGTAAATCTCTGTTTGCCGCATTATTCCATTGTTCATATCCCATTGCATTTATTTCATCATTTTCTCATATTTGAAAATTGTGTTTCTTACACATTCTCTTTTCTTTTTCTTGCGAGGGCCCGCGGAGCGAAGGAGGCGATCCTAGGAGAGCCAAAGCACCCAAGCGACGTGGAGGCGGCTTGATTCTTCACCAAGCCGCAGGATAGCGTGAGAAGAGGAGAGGAAAAAGTGAAAGAGCCGAAAAAAAATAGAAAAAGAGAGAGAGAGAGAGAGAAGAGAGAGTTTTTGTTTATCATTTGAACTTTGTAAACGGACATTCATTTGTTGCGGGGTCTGTTTCGCCAAGTGCCGGTGCACTTGGGGGACCTCACCGGTTTTGTTTTCATCGTTTTTATTTTCTTTGTTATCCGCGGATTTCGAAAGCCACCTATTGATTTCTTTAATTAATTTGCTTGAGCCAGGTAATTAATTAGGTCCAAACACCCTAAATAAGAATTTCTGTGCCTATAGAGTAGATCGTAATTTGGACTTAGTCAAATTAACTTGTTCTTGCCCGTTAATAGAAGTTATCATCTAGGACGGTTCACTTGCATTGCATATAGGTTAGTTTATTTTCTGTATTTAAATTCTGCGCGGATCACTTGCATGTAGAGTGCTGGCGACAAGGTACGCATCTCTAACCCCTGCATGCATCATCGTTTTTAATCGCGCATTGGCATTTCCGATCTCCTCCCTTGTTTTCACTCACATAAGTTAAAAAGGAAATTGGACACTCGGTAGGCGATTCTTTGAAAATATCTTAACCAAGTGACAACTGCCTAAAACCGGGACTGCTAAAGAAAACTCGACCCTAAAAAAATACAAAGAAAAATCATTGTCTTGGGGAGAGTAACCCCCTCATTGTATTCGTTTTTACTTGCTCGTGCACACACTAAGGTTAGTGCCCAAATCCCATAATTCAGCCTAAGTGTTTGTACAACTTTGTAATTATCACCAAACTCTAAAATCAACAAGATAATTGACCGAACCTTCACGGTCTTCACATTGAGTTGAGTTGGTGAACTGGGGGTTTGTATTGTGTTTGCTTGTTAGTGCTAAAGATCCTTCTGCGCAATTTGCGCCTTCATTCACTTTCACTCTTGCATTGACATTCGTGCTCTCGCATCCTGCCTATTGATTTCGAAGATGTCGGCCCGGAGTATTTCTCGTTCGGACTCCGCGAACTCATTCTACGCTCCGAGCCGTTCACCTTCTATTCGGGGAGACTCACTTCACGAATATTCCTCTTTCCCCACTTCAAAATTCACAACATCCATAAATCCACTATTTGAGATTGGCTTTAATCTCGAATTAATATCTGAGACTCCATCAATTCTGAGCACTAATCGAGTGGCATATACATTTTCAGAGTCAGAAGCCGAATACTTAATGCCACCAAAGGGAAAGGGAGCCATGTCGGAACAAAGCGAGATCAACAGTACCATGTTAGCCTCCATTCAATCAATCCAAGCACAGTTAACAGAGCAGGCTAAGTTCCAAGCCACATTGAGAGAGATGATTCTCGAGATAAGACAAGAAAGAGAAGACAGGAGAGGGGGGGATAACAGAAACCCTGGAGGTGGGAATGGAGAAGAACCTCATGTAGAGCCTAAGCCTACACTCAAAGATGCTTATAATCCAGGGGCAGGGCAGACAAATTCGTGGATACAAATCCCTGCGGTTCATGGGCATTTTGAGCTTAAGCCAACTATTTTACCTCTTCTCCCAATATTCCATGGAAATATTAATGAAGAACCTTATATACACCTCCAGCAGTTCGATCGCATTTGTGGAACAGTACACTACCCAAACGTCCCATTAGAGGTAGTGCAGATGACCGCCTTTCCATTCAGCCTGATGGGAAAAGCCTTGTACTGGTTAAATCACTTGGGGAAGGTTGTCACCACTTGGGAAGAGTTGAGATCTGCATTTCTGAACAAGTATTATCCACTTGGACGACTCAACCAAATGCGATCCCTGATTGCTAATTTCTCCCAGATGCCCCAAGAGCCTATTCACGAGGCGTGGGAACGTTTCAAAGATCTGACGGAGAAATGCCCCCATCATGATATTCCAAAGACCAGTCTTGTACAAAATTTCTTTGGGGGTTTAAGCATTGAGAATCAGAAGCTGGTAGATGCCGCTTGTGGGGGAAGCCACTTTAACAAGGACGAGGATGTCCTTTATCAAATTTTTGAGGAGATGGCAGAAAGTTCAGCAGCTCTTTCTTCTTCACGTGCTTTTCAGAAGCACCCTGTCACCACCCCTGTAGTACCCCACAAGGATGTCAAAATGACGGCAATACAAGAAGTGGATAAGGTGGATAGCACAGACTTGGCTATCATTGGAAACCACCTATCCAAAGTAGACATTATTGAGAAGCGATCCAAGGAGCTCGATAAGCTTCATGTGATCGACAGAGGACAAAGAACCTGGATAAGATGGATAAGATAACAAAGCATTTGGAACTTCTTGTGAGTACAATCAGTGCAGTCCACAATACAAATGCAGCAGTAGACCCCTCTACTAGGGAGCATACTCCTTCCACTCAGCAAAATAGCAGAGGACCATCTACAGTCCAGCATGTCTACTACATGCAGACACCTGATCAAGCTCAGCAGCATGCACATCAGATAGTTCCGTACCAACAAGAAGTGGCCTACATTCCTGAGCAGCAGTCTCCACCTCCACCTGTCATTCAGGAGGTGAATGGTATCTGGTTCGACCGTGAGCGAAACCAGCCCCGTCCGTCAGGGCAAGGCCAGTTGGGTTCACAGCAGGGTCAGAGGCCCACCCACCAGCTTCAAGGAGGCAGACCGCAGCAGCAGTACCAGTATCAGCACCAGCAGTTCCAGCCTCAGTATCAGTCTCCACCTCAGTTCCAATACTGGAGACAAGGCCAGCCACATCAGCAGTCCATGTATTTCCCTCAGCCGAACCAGCAGCAGACTGCATATTATGGACAGTATCCTTCCCCTCCTCCTCCTCATTACCAGAATCCGTATGGGTACCAACAGCCTCCGCACTATCAGTCTCAGCGACAGCCAGTCAATGAGCAACCTGAGGCCCCTTCAGTCAGTCCACCACTGGACCAACTTGCATTGATTATGAAGAACATGAATGAACTGACTCAGCGGATCGATGACCTGACTACCACCAAGACACTAATTCCAGCACAGGTCGAAGCCAACCCCAATAATTTCAAACGCAAAGAGCAGGTAGCTAAAAGCCCACCCACCCCCGAGACAGGTATGTCCCTTGATTTTACATGTTTATCTGACACCATTCATCTCAGGAGCGGTAGGAGATTGCAGCTGCCTACGCAGCAGTTGGGGTTGGGAGATCGATCCACTGAGAGAGCTTCATCTTCTACATCATCTCCTTCACCAATAGTCGAGAGGCCCAGTATAGCAGCACCCACATCAGGAGTTTCACCGCCTTCACCGCCACCTTCACCAGACAGATGCAGATCACCATCAGCAAGGGAGAATATACCAGTCGCAGATTCTTCCTCTTCACCAGCAGCAGCATCCCGTCTTGTTTTAGATTCTGTTTTTCCTTCACCTAGATTGGACAACACTATACAGACTGATTCTAGTTGTCCTCTTGTACATGATGATTCCATTCTGAATAAAGGAAATGAACATTTGCATGTTTATTCTGATTCTGTGCCATTTCCTTCTGCTCTCAAAGCTAAAAAAATTCAAAAATTAAAAACAGCACTATCTGATCCTGGAGTGGTTGAGATCTTACAGAATATCTTTTTAAAGATGCCACTACTTAAAGCCATGGAATACATGCCTACAGTAAAAAAGGAAATGAAAGAGGTATGTACCCAAAAGCGTCAACCAAGGAAGAACAGACGAAAAGAAACAGAGAAACACATCCTGACCATGGCCACAGTTCATGCCATCAGTAACCTTCCGCCTAAAAAGAAAGACAGGGGAGCACCTCACATCCGTTGCCATATCTTTAATCAAGAATTTGATCGTACTCTTCTCGATAGCGGTTCCTCCATTAATATCATGCCTTCCTCGTTATTAACTGAATTCCAGTTAGGGCCTCTTAAAATAACCAGGATGATCCTTCAGTTTGCTGATAGATCGATTAAGAGGCCAAGAGGTATTTTAGAGGACGTTATTGTAACGGTACAGGGACTGAAATTCCATGTTGATTTTGTTGTCATGGATATGGACACATCTGCACCGTTACTCCATACCCCGATCATACTAGGTCGACCGTTCCTCCGAACGGCCGAAGCAGCAGTTGATTATGGTACTGGAGAGATCATCTTTCACTCTCGTAGTGACAAGGTGAAAATTGAGACGATCTCTGATCCTAGATCATCACCTTCACCAGCAGCAGATGATACAGAGAAAGTGATATCAGAGATAGATGACTGTGATTTTCTTGCTGAATTCAGAGAGACAGATCTTTTCACGGACTTTATAGATACCCAGGAGTTCCTTTCCCAAAAGGACTCTCTGGAAAGCATAGTCGACATGAGTTCCCTTGGTGGTCCAATTGAGATAGTTACCTATGAGCAGTTTGAGCAGAGTTCTGAGGTCCAGATATCTGAGCCATTCATTGAATTTCCTGATTTATGCACAGACGAGAGACATCTTTCTGAGATTATTGCTGAGATATCTGAGCCGTTCGTTGATAATGATATTGAACATCCTGATGAGCCATTCCTCTCTGAGCAAAGATCATTCATCGCAGATCTATCAAATATTCTATTTGCTGAGCCGTCGATAGCCAAGGTGGATAGTCTACAGAGCATAGATCACATACCGTCTATCAGTACAGTAGCAGAGGTTATCACAGAGACGATTCAGACCCCACCTGAGCTCAAGGTTTTACCATCAACGTTGAAATATGCCTTCCTTGCAGGTCCCCCCCAAATGTTTCCGGTCATCCTCAGCTCGCAGTTGACCGCTGAACAAGAATCTCGCGTGCTAGAGGTTCTTGAGAGAAACCGCAAGGCCATAGGATGGAATATCTCGGATCTCCATGGGATCAATCCAGCGTTGTGCTCGCATCATATCTACCTAGAGGATGATTGTAAACCCTCCCGTGAATGTCAGCGCCATCTAAATCCAAATCTAAGGGAGGTTGTCATGAAGGAGATCAAGAAATGGTGTGATGCTGGTTTTATATATCCCATTTCGGATTCCAAATGGGTCAGTCCTTTACATGTGGTCCCAAAGAAATCTGGGATTACGATCGTAAAGAATGACCGTGGTGAGGAGATTCCGACCCGGGTACCTACTTCATGGCGTGTCTGTGTAGATTACCGACGCCTAAACTCAGCTACCAAGAAGGATCACTTTCCACTGCCCTTTATTGATCAGATTATTGAGAGGTTGGCAGGGAAAGAGTTCTTTTGCTTCTTGGATGGGTACTCGGGATACAACCAAGTTGCTATCGCTCCTGAGGATCAGGAGAAAACTACTTTCACTTGTCCGTTTGGCACTTACACCTTTAGACGGATGCCCTTTGGATTGTGTAACGCCCCCGCTACATTTCAAAGGTGTATGTTGGTCGTTTTCGCCGACATGGTGGGTAATTTTCTTGAAGTCTTCATGGACGATTTCTCGGTCTACGGGGATAGTTTTGACACATGTCTTGCTCATTTAGACCGAGTTCTTCAACGTTGTTGTGAGGTAAACCTAGTGCTCTCGTGGGAGAAGAGTCACTTTATGGTGACTAATGGGATTGTATTGGTCCATGTCATCTCCAAACATGGTATGGAGGTTGACCCGGCTAAGATTGATGTGATTTCCAAGTTAGAGCCACCGCAGAATTTGAAGCAGTTGAGGTCATTTTTGGGACACGTAGGATTCTATAGGCGATTCATAAAGGACTTCAGCAAAATCGCCAGACCTTTGACGGAGCTTTTGTGTAAGGAGACTGATTTTATTGTCGATGAGAAAGTTCTCCTTGCATTCAATCAGATGAAAGAAATGGTTACTAGTGCTCCTATCTTACAGCCACCTGATTGGTCTCTTCCCTTTGAGATCATGACGGATGCATCAGATTTCGCAGTTGGAGCAGTCTTAGGACAGAGAAGGGATGGGGTACCATTTGCTATACACTATGCTAGCAAGACTCTGGATGAAGCACAGCGGAATTATACAGTTACAGAGAAGGAGATGTTAGCAGTTGTATTTGGTCTAGAAAAGTTCAGATCTTACCTCATTGGTTCACACGTGATTATATACACGGATCACACTGCCATACGATACTTACAGGCAAAGAAGGATGCTAAACCACGCCTTATCAGATGGATCCTTCTTCTTCAGGAATTTGATTTAGAGATACGAGATAAACCTGGAGTGAAAAATGTTGTGGCAGATCACCTTTCCCGTATCACAGACACAGAGACTTCTGAGCAGAACATGATTCATATTTCTGAAACCTTTCCAGATGAGTCCATTTTATATGTGGACTCGCTTCCATGGTATGCTGATATTGTTAACTATCTTGTCTCCAAGAAAGTTCCACAAGATTGGCCGAAGTACAAGGTAGACAGATTTCTGTCAGAGATTCATTATTACCAGTGGGAGGATCCGTACCTATTTCGTGAGGGTGCGGATTGTATCTGGAGAAGGTGCATTCCTCAGGAGGAACACACCAGTGTACTTGAGCACTGTCACAAGCTAGAATATGGTGGGCATCATTCGGGGAAACGCACGGCAGCAAAGGTTTTACAGAGTGGCCTATGGTGGCCCACATTGTTTAAGGATGCTACAGAGTATGTTCGAGGTTGTATTGATTGTCAGAAAATGGGAGGAACAGTTGGTTCCAAAGATACCATGCCCCTAAGATATATACAGATTTCTGATGTTTTTGATGCTTGGGGCATAGACTTCATGGGCCCATTTCCTGTCAGTCAGGGATTTCAGTACATCCTGCTCGCCGTGGATTATGTTAGTCGATGGGTGGAGGCTATTCCCACCCGAACCGCAGATAGTCGTACGGTGTGTTCCTTTCTTAAGGACCATATTATTGCGCGGTTCGGTATTCCCAAAATATTGATTTCAGATGGGGGAAGCCATTTCATTAATAGAGATGTAAAGAAGCTTGTGAAGGAGTACGCTATTGAACACAGAGTTGCGTCTCCTTACCACCCTCAGACTAATGGCTTGGCAGAAATTTCAAATAGGGAGATCAAAACGATATTGCAAAAACTTGTACGTCCAGATAGGAAGAACTGGTCCCAGATGCTTGATTCAGTTCTATGGGCTTATCGGACGGCGTACAAGTCTCCTTTGGGTATGTCTCCCTACAGATTAGTATATGGAAAGCCTTGCCACCTGCCAGTGGAATTAATTCACAAATCTTTATGGGCACTCCGTGTATGCAATTTAGATTATGAGAAAGGAGGAAAGAACAGGAAGTTGGATTTGAATAAATTACTGGAATTCCGAGACTTTGCATATGATAATTCACTTATGTATAAGGAGAAAGTCAAGCGCTGGCATGATAAACACATTCGAAGAAAGACTTTCTCCCCTGATCAGAAAGTTTGGTTATTTGATGCTAAGTTGAAGTTATTCCCAGGAAAATTGAAAAGCAAGTGGTCAGGACCGTTCATCGTGAGAGCTGTGCGTGACAATGGGAGTATTGTCATATCTGGGTTGTCATCTGACGCACAGCCATTTGTTGTGAACGGACAGTTGCTAAAGCCATATCTAGATCATGATACATTCCTGTCCGTTGTGGATTCTATATCTTTGGTATCAGACGATGATCTTTTGATTCCACCTTTTGCGTCCGATACATAAGCTCAACACCTCTTGTATATCCTTTCGTTTCACTCCGTCTTCTCCCGTTTTATCATTCACCCCTTTTCCGTGTGTGTGTGTGTATATATGCTATACTTAGGATGTGCTTTATCCTAAGTATAGGGGGTGAAGGATTTGTGTTGTTCATATTCGTCCTGTTTATCACCCTTGTTGTTGTTGCCTATACTTAGGGATACTCTACCCTAAGTATAGGGGGGTGATGTTGTTCATATCGTGTCTCTGTGAGTCTGTACATTCTCTTCATCGGTTTTCCCCTTTGTACATTCCACTATACTTAGGATTACTTGATCCTAAGTATAGGGGGGGATCACCAACTTCTCTTCATTTTTATCTTTTCTTTGAGTCGTTGTAGCATAGGAGTCTTTTCACCTTTCTTTGCTTAGCACGAGTTATGTCTTCCTTTGTCGCTCTCTGATCACTATGAGGACATAGTTCGAGCTAAGTATAGGGGGGTGTCGTATATATTGTGTATATACTTTAGACATAACTCGTACTTTTAAATATATTTATTTGGAGGGTTATGTGTATATTTTATAAAATCACATAAAAAAACAACAAAAAAACACACAAAAAAAACAACAACAAAAATAAAAAAAACAACAAAAAACAAACAAAACAAAAACAAAACAAAACAAAAACAAAAAAAACAAAAAAACAAACAAAAAAAACACAAACAAAACAAACAAAACAAAAAAATGGGAAGAGAGAGAGAAAAAAACAACAAAACAAAAACAAAAAAACATAAAAAAAAGTCTCTTGTATATACTTGTATATATTACTAACCTTTTCTCCTTTAAAAAAAATTACAAAACCAAAAATCATAAAAATTTACATAAAAAAACTTTTTTTTCACATCTGCATTTTTCTCCAAAAATCCATAAAAAGTTCAAAATTAGAAAATTGTATAAAAAAATGGTTCTTTTCACATGTGCATCATTCCTTAAAAAAAACTATCTGCATTGTTCATAGTCTGCATTTGCATGTGGATTTTTCTGGATAGTATTGATATTTAAACTATGTCTGGAATAAAATTGAAGAATGGAGCTTAGTTGGACCTTAATCCACCTAATTCTAAGAGGAACTTCACCGAGAAATAGGATTTTAGAAGCTTCAGGTCTTTGACTTAATTCTTTGAGTTCCACATGACAATGTGCAGCATTTGACCCTTAGTGTCTAACCTGATCTCTTCATTCTGGGTACAACTCTGGAATAGCGAATTAATTTGTACTCCCGCACTATGCACTTAGCTCAACTCAGATGGGATGTTGGAAGACTGTATGAGTTTCTTTTCTGGTAGCGTGGAAATCTAAAGACCGGAGTACGGGTTGAAATAAAGCTTCGGAAAAGGGATGGACGGCTGGGCACAATTTTTTCTAAGACCCCAAAACATGTACGGAAAAAAAAGATTCTATATCCGTAGGGGCACAACAAGATCCAAGCAGAACCACCAAAACTCCAAATACAAAGAAGCTACTACCAAATAAAAATCTGACCAAAAAGGTCCGAGCTTCAAGAAAACCTGCAGATCTTGGTGGAGACTCGGCTACACTGGCCAGCTTCACAAGGAGAGGTGACTACACCAAACCACCCTCCAGTTCTTTTCTCATTCCTCTAACTTCTCCCCCAATTCGATTGTGAACACAGCACGACAGACCTTAGAAGGAAATACCTGACTCCCCAAGGACGAGTTATTGGAGAGGAGATTTGCATGGTAGTCCGGCATTCTGGATGGGAAGAGCTAAAAATTTTCACACACATGAGTCGATTATTCAATGTTCATAGGGTATGCTTTGGGAAGAGGATCGATCTAAGATGACTTCTGGGCCAAAACTGTGACAATGATGTGTAGAACTTGAAGGCTGTTGGTTTTAAAATTCTAAGTCTCACAGAAGTTCCGACACACAAATAATCCAAAGGTCCGACAGAGCTCCAAACTACAATTTTATGAAGATAAGTTTAATACTCAATATTGTCCTACTTTCTTTATTTTCCCTTTCTTTTTCTTCTTCACTTATTCTTTCAAATAAGTGTTTGCTAAGGGACTAGCAAAGGTAAAGCATAGGGGGATGATGAATCTGCGATTCGTCATCTTTATTCATTTATTTTAGCTTAAAATCTCTTATAAAACACCTGCATATAACGCTAACTCCATTTTCTTACTAACTTGCATTTGTGTGTAAATATTGTGCATTTCTTACTAATTTTAACCTAAAATAAATAAATAAAGAAAGAAAGGAAAAATAAAGAAAAGAAAATAAAAAAAAGAAAACTGTATACAGACTGACCCGAACCCCGAGAGAAGGTCAAGACTTGACCTGATCGACCAGGAATAAAGTAGGGGGAGATAGGGTCCTCAACCAGAAAATCTAAAAAAATGTGTTTCTCACTTATTTTGTGTATATCTGTATAAAACTAACACTAATTTATTTGTACCTTAATTGACCCCAAATCAAATAACATTCAAAATCAAAGTTGTAAATAAAAATGGGTCCTAATTAATAAAACTGATTGCACAATTAAATCATGTACAGAATAAAAGTAGCCACACTTGGAAAAAGCCACTAAGCACTAATTGAAAGATCAATTCCGGCTCCATATGATCTCAAATTGAACAAATATCACTTCCATTGAATTCTAAATTAAATTATCTTCAAAACGACTGTGATTTTATAATTTTTGGAGTTACGGTTGAAAAGTTGGTTTTCTGGGGTGGTTTGTGCAATTTTTCCTTGTATTTTGTGCATATTGTATTTGTATATATATTTGTAAATATTTTTTACTAATTATGTAAAATAAAAATAAAAATAAAAAAATAATAATAACATTGTTAAAACAAAAAAGGCTAATTTCCTCATTTAACCCTTGTATATAATACCATATATGTATATAGTACATGTATATAGTTGCTATTTTTAACTAACCATCTTAAAAAAATAAAAAATTAACATTTTTTAATTCAAATAAATAAAGTGACGAAAATTCAAAAAAAAATTAGATAATTTTGTAAATAATTTTATCCTTCTATTTTATCTCTCATGTTATCTCTTCCACCAAAAAAATCAAAAATTCATCTCTTATCCAAAAAAATTCAAAATTCATCTCTTTTCTATTTATATGGCTCCATCTCCCTCATTCCAACCTGATCAATCTTTAGAGGGAGGAGCCCGATCTCCGAGAGAAATTTCGTCGAGGAAGTTGCCTAGCCTCCAAGCCGTCCGGTGACAGCGAGTCGGCCTTGTCGAGGCGATCACGGTCCATATTCCACTCCTAAGGTGAGATCCGTATTTCATTCGCATTTTTATCTTAGTTTAATCGTATTTTATTTTGTCGTATTTTTCTTCGTCATTTTTATTTATCTAGATCTAAAAAAAAATTCATCTCGATTTGATCCGCCACCGACTCGATTCTTCATCGCACTTTCTCCATCCCCACGCGTTCTATTCTATCGTCCACGATCTCTCAACTCCGGCCATGTACGGTGGCCGGAGATCGGATTCGAACCCCTCACGTCCGCCGGATCCTCATTCATTTTTTCCGATTTGTAGATAAATAAATTTTTTTCTCTCTATTTGTTCTCTAACGTGTGTTTTGCAGGATCACTAATATAAAAGAAAATAAAAAAATTCTCTATCTTTTTTTTATTTTTCTGTTTTTCGGATTTAAAAAAATACAAAAATAGTTTTCTTTTTTAATTGTCATTCACTGTTTACATAAGATAACAAAATAAAATTACAAAAAAAAATAAAAAAAAAAACAAAAAAAAATTGCAGCAGGGGGCGGTGTTGCCCGCACCCCCGCCGACCACGCCGCGATCCGCTCCTGCTCCTCCTCCTGGCAGCCCGCGCTCCAGCCGCGACCGCCGAGCACCGACTCCAGCGCCGCGTGGCGGCGCCGCGCCTCCACAATGCGCTGCTGCGCGCTTCTCCGCCGGCCACGCCATTGACGCGCCACTCCAGAAGCCCACCGCCATCCTCTGAAGCCCCCTGGGCCGCCCTATACCGCTGCGCCTGTGCGCGCACCTCCCTCCACCGACTGCCGCACCGCCGTTCGTCCCACGCCGCCATCAGCGCGCACCGCCGTTCGCCCCACGCCGCCATCAACGAGCTTCCTTGACGCCGCCCTGCCGTATCCGCCCCCGCTCCGCCAGAACTCCATCGCCGCCGCCCTTGCTTGGAGAAGAAGCAAGGGGCGGCGGCCCCCTTGTTGGTGTTCCCCCTTGCAAAGAACGAACCCCCTTTAGGGTTTTGATTAAAAAAAGGGGGAAATTTGCAGATCAGCCCCTAAAGGTTTTAAAAATTACGAGTACGTCCCTGTGCTTCAAATCCAGATCACATGAGTGGCACAAGCCTTTCTGGGTAAATTGCATCTCTCATCTCGCATTTAATTCTTGTTATTTTATCAGTTCAGAACTTTTCAGGTAGTTACAATTTGGTCCCCGAACTGCAGAACAAAAACTTGCTTGATCTTTTTATTGAAATAAAGGCTATTTTTTATCCAAAAATTTTGAGAAAATTGTACTATTCTCTTCATGTGATTGTTCAATTAGCGTAAATTTTCCATTACATTTTGATTTTATTTGGTATTATTAAAAAATCAAAAACAGTGTCTTTTTCATTGTTGGAAATTCGAAAATTCATAAAAAATCGAAAATAGCTCCAAAAATTCAAAAAAAATTAGTAACTTTATTTCATTGTCTTTTAATTTCTGACCAATTTTCATGCATTAATTATTTATAAAAACCAAAAAAATTGAAAAATATCAAAAATCTTCTAAAAATCATAAAAAATTCTACAAAAATCCAAAAATTATGATTTCAGTTGCTGTTTGTAGATATTTGTTTCTAGTTTATCTTAAAATTAGTAGCCAGGAGTTTTGGGCATTTAAAGAATTTTAAAATTGTAAATTACTCCAGGCTGGCCACATTTTCTTATTTTCTCCTTGTTTGATTTTTAGAAAAATACAAAAACATCTGAAAAGTCCACAAAAATTCTCAAAAACATTTCAAAACTTTTAAAATCCAAAAATATTTTCTTTGAATTTTTCTGATTATTTTTGGCATAATTGAAAATTGCAATAAAGAGTTGGTGTGTGTACATTCTTGATTTCTTTGTTCCTATTGCATCGTGTTATTTTTGAAAATAAAAAATTGCAAAAATCAAAATCACTAAAAATTTGAAAATCAAAAAATTAAAAAAAATAGAAATAAAAAAAATAAAAAAATAAAAGATTCAAAAAATCACAAAAACCAAGGATAGTTGTCCTTTGAGATTCCTGTTTTCTCTTGATTGATTTTCGATTAATTGAATAACCCTCGAGAATTGTAGCCTCCCTGAGTTCGACCCTGTCCGCTATACAGGTTAATAAGTAGCAAAAATAATAAAAAAAATATTTTTTGTTGACGCGGGTTTCGGGGAAAAACAACGACCCATTTATCAATTAATTTCCAATCTCTAAAATCCGACTCAACAATAGGTATTTGTTTACAAGTGTTATATCATATTCTTACAACTAGCAACAATTTTCAGGAAAAATCTTAAATTCATACAAAAATGATTGTATTATTATTTGTATTACTAGTCTCATTTTTATTCTTACTAATGAACATTTCTTGTGAATCTAAGATCTTCTTTATATGAAAATAGTTACTAATAGTAAGAATATAATATAACAACTATAAATAAATAAGCATTGAACTCAAAATGATGGAAAATATTGGTAAAATATGAGTGGGCTCATCTCATCTCAAATGGGCACAGGGCCCATTGGATAAGCCTCATATATATATATATATATATATAGAGAGAGAGAGAGAGAGAGGGGCGATCCTATGAGATGGGATTTTGGTGAGATGGTGAGATGGGACATTCTGGACCACTAGTTCCAACTAGGAGAGAGAAAGGCAGGAGAGAGAATACAGCAACTTGTGGTCCAGAATGCCCTATCTCACCATCTCACAAAATCCCATCTCATAGGATCGCCCCTCTCTCTCTCTCTCTCTCTCTCTCTCTATATATATATATATATATATATATATAGGATTTCTTTCAAATAGGACGCAGTCCTTCCATAGTTAAGGAAGGCCAGCCCCTTTTTTGTATAAAATATGATGACTTTGGTAGTATACATACACAGATTTGTATTATAATGTGTAATTTTAATGTTTGTAATATAATACGCAGTTTTGTATGTGGCTTTGTATTTATAACGTACACCTATAATACAAACTGTATACGTATTCTACTATAGTGTCCGTTTTTATACAAAAAAGGGGCGGCCTTCCTGAACTTAGGAAGGACTGCATCCTATTTGAAAGGCACCCTATATATATATATATACGGGTAAAATGGGGCTGCCCCCAGGGAGTAGCCAACTTGGCTACTCCCACCCCTATTTTTCCCTCATTTTTTTATTTTTTTTCGAAAATAAAAATTTGTATATTCATCATTATATCCCTCTCACATTCTACTAAAATTTCGTCAGAAACAGAGACTCCTAAGCCCTCCATCCAGATGTCATTTTTTTAACGGTCGCAGGATTTTTTAAATCGACCATGTTTGGATGGAGGCCGTAGGAGTATCTGTTTCTGACGAAATTTTAATAGAATGTGAGAGGGATATAATGATGAATATACAAATTTTTATTTTCCGAAAAAATAAAAAAATGAGGGAAAAATAGGGGTGGGAGTAGCCAAGTTGGCTACTCCCTGGGGGCAGCCCCATTTACCCCTCTCTCTCTCTCTCTCTCTCTCTCTCTCTATATATATATATATATATAGGGTAAAATGGGGTTGCCCCCAGGGGGTAGCTAACTTAGCTACCCCCGCCCTATTTTCTCCATGTTTTTAATTTTTTTTTGAAAATTTCTTCCATTAATATTCATCACTATATCCCTATATCATGTCATTAAAATTTCGTGTGAAACAGAGACTCCTACGGCCTCCATCCAGACAGTCATTTTTTTAACGGTAACAGGATTTTTTAAATCGGCCCCGTTTGGATGGAGGTCGTAGGAGTCCCTGTTTCGCGTGAAATTTGAATGACATAATATAGGAATTTAATAATGAATTTACACAGTTTTAGATTTCAAAAAAATAAAAAATTTTGTGAAAAAGAGACGGGGGGAGCTAAGTTAGCTGCCCCTAGGGGGCATACACATTTTACCCATATATATATATATATATATATATATATATATATATATATATATATGGGTTAAATGGGGCTGCCCCCTGGGAGTAGCCAACTTGGCTACTCCCACCCCTATTTTCCCCTCATTTTTTATTTTTTTGGAAAATTAAAATTTGTAAATTCATCATTATATCCCTCTAACATTCTATTAAAATTTCGTCAGAAAAAGAGACTCCTACGGCCTCCATCCAAACAGGATCGATTTAAAAAATCCTGCGACCGTTAAAAAAATAACGTCAGGATGGAGGGCCTAGGAGTCTCTGTTTCTGACGAAATTTTAACAGAATGTTAAAGGGATATAGTGATGAATATATAAATTTTTATTTTCCAAAGAAATAAAAAAATGAGGGAAAAATAGGGGTGGGAGTAGCCAAGTTGGCTACTCCCAGGGGGCAGCCCCATTTTACCCTATATATATATATATATATATATATATATGAGGTAAATGGGGCTGCCCCCAGGGAGTAGCCAACTTGGCTACTCCAACCTCTATTTTTCCCTCATTTTTTTATTTTTTTGAAAAATAAAAATTTGTATATTCATCATTATATCCCTCTCACATTCTATTAAAATTTTGTCAGAAACAGAGACTCCTACGGCCTCCATCCAAACATGGTCGATTTAAAAAATCATGCGACCGTTAAAAAAATGACGTCTGGATGGAGGGCTTAGGAGTCTCTATTTCTGACAAAATTTTAATAGAATGTGAGAGGGATATAATGATGAATATATAAATTTTTATTTTCCAAAAAAATAAAAAAATTAGGGAAAAATAGGGGTGGGAGTAGCCAAGTTGGCTACTCCCTGGGGGCAGCCCCATTTTATAATGTGAGAGGGATATAATGATGAATGTACAAATTTTTATTTTTAAAAAAAATAAAAAAAATGAGGGAAAAATAGGGGTGGGAGTAGCCAAGTTCGCTACTCCCTGGGGGCAGCCCCATTTACCTATATATATATATATATATATATATATATATATATATATATATATATATATATATATATATATATATATAAGGTCATATGTGGCTGCCCCTGCCTTATTTGGGCAAAATTTTTTATTTTTTTTGAAAAATAACACCATTTACATTCATCCCTATATCCCTCCTATATACCATTCGAATTTCGTCAGAAACAGAGACTCCTACGGCCTCCATCCGGACAGTAATTTTTTTTAACGGTAACAAGATTTTTTTAAATCGATACCATCGAGATGGAGGCCGTAGGAGTCTCTGTTTCTGACGAAATTCGATTGGCATGTAGGAGGGATATATGGATGAATATACATGGTTTTATTTTTCAAAAAAAATAAAAAAAACGCCGAAAAATGGGGCGGGGGCAGCCATGTTGGCTGCCCCCAGGGGGCAGCCCCATTTTTTCCATATATATATATATATATATATATATATATATATGAAAAAAACCGGACCGGACCGGCCGGTTCGACCGGTTGGACCGGGAACCAGACGGATTCCGGTCGGTTCAGCCGGTCTGATGATTAAAATCAAAAGAAATATCTAAAAAATCAAAACCAATTTTTTGATGTTTTGTCCACACAAGGTATTCGATGTTTTGTCCAAGTAGGAATTGGATTTTCCTTGTATATCGGACATACTATTTTTTAAAGTTTTTATTATTTCATAGACTGTTATTAATTATCTGTCATTACTATCGTTAATTTCAAAACTTCTTTTGATCTTTTTCTGATATTTTTTATTTGTAAGTTCATGGCTAAATTTGAGGTTATTTTTAAAAAGAAATCTCGATTTGATGTCCTTGCGGTTCTTTTTTGCTTTAATTGATTTTATATGTTTTTATATTTTTTGAAAAATATGTTTTTATATCTTTTAAATTACATTCCGTAGAAGTATAAGAACTGATTCAAGTAGAACCTCTTTGTAGTTGATGTATTTATGAACAAAAAAGGGACCATCAAGAATGTGTTGCACCTGCAGTTGTTGCTTGCACACACCTTTACTGATTTAACATAAACTAATACGTTATAGGTACCATTCCAATAAAACATTGTTCTATAAATACATGCACGATATATGTATGAATGTATAAGGAGTTTCATGTATATGTATGTATGTTTGTCATACATATGCATATATGTGTGTATGTATATGTGTCTTGTTTTTTGTTCAGGTAAACCGGTCTAACCGGTTCGATCAACATATTATGTCCGGTCCGGTTTTTTTCCAATCTATATAAATGATGATGTCATCTTGACGTCATCACCGGTCCGACCGGTTCGAACCGATGGTCAGACCCGGTTGGACCAAAATTGATAATCTACCAATTCAATGTCCGGTTCGGTTTTTTAAACATTGCACTGTATACTATATTTGCCTGAACCAGATGAATCAGAGAAAGCGGCAAGGATCAGGCTTGGTCAAGAAAGCGGCATTAAGTAGTAAGAAGATCTGTTTGGTAGGATCCACAGGCTTTTCGATGTTTTGCGTAATAGAGATAAGTCAATATTTCTAGTTAGCATGAAAGGCTGCCCTTTTCACTTTCCTTTGTGCCTACAAGTATTAGATGACCATATCTGGATCTGAAACAGTTGAGGACCAAGATGTGAATATTTGAAAGAAAAGCTAACCTGACTATGATTTGTAATATGAAGCTAATTGACCTAATTAATACAAAGCCTACGCCTGTTACTTCGTGATTAGTCTTATTTTCACTTTATTGAATTTTATTGAAAATCGAGTGAATCCAAAATAGATCATCTCTCATTATCAATTTGAATTCTATCAGCATTTTGCAGTACTCAATCATTTACTAACAAGGGATTTTTACCCCCCACAGGACCCTAGAATCATGGTAAATCACCTTCTCGACCTTCTAATCATCGTTATTACATCCTCGACCTTGTAAACTTATTAATTCTTACCCCACATACATGTGATTAGCTCTCGTACATTACATGTTAAATTTAACTGGATTCCGTTAAAAAAAATGTGCATGTTGTCCTCTTTGTTTGGTAAATTTACAAAAGATGACATTCCTCTTCCTTCATCACCCTCCTTTTTACATCCTCTTCCCCTCCACTTCCATCAGCCATCTCCAACACCATCCCCACTCCCCGTACAATCCGATCCTACCGCCCTCAGCGAGATGTGGGAGGGCTTCGTCCTGCAAGAGTGAATTAAATCGAAACTAATTCATCCAAGAAGACTTGAATTAAAGGCGGGATTTGTGAGGTAAGAAGGAATAAGTTTACGGGATCAAGAGGGTAATAACAATGTTTAAAAGATCAATGTGTTAATTTACAATGATTCTAGGGTTTGTGGGATAAAAATCCCTACTAACAATGTTCTTATCAATTTAGTATTTAATAACTGGTAACCAGCCAGTTGCCTGTTCATGAAATTATTAGTGAACCATCGAATCCAAGTTCAGGTCGACGAATTTCCAAAGATTCAAAGCATTAAAATGTACACTGACTTGAGATTATGTATACCCTCGTGAAGTAGCATTCGTTTGCACGTACTTTGAAGGGCAGTGCTTGCACCAATTTGAAGGGCACCGCTGGAGATGGAAAGATAATTATGTAAAAGGGCCAAATTCGGATCCAATTTAAGCAAATATGCACAGATGATCAATTAAATAATTTAGACATGGGAGCGAAGCCGAACCGTGTTACTTGTTTCAAAAGGATGGATGGATTACTACCCATCCGATTATCCATTCTTTTCGACCCTCTTACTCATAAGTAAATAGGAGAAAAGATCAGATTGAGGAGCATTTACGTTAAAAAAAACGCTTAATTTCAACGTCCGTGATGTAGACACCCAATTAAATAAATATCCATCCGGTTAACCTACAGCAATAAATGGCATTATTCGATTGTATAAAAAAAACCCTCTAATAAAGAATATAATAACTTTGATCTATTCTGTAGAATAATCGAGCATTCACATGATAAGAATTTACACTATGAAGGCACGTATTTTCTAATACATAAAACTTGTGAGCATTATCTATCCAAAAGCCACGCCGCATACAGTCAGCGTATCAACACAAGCAATGTAAAAACGTTTGTTTTTAAACAACGCGCAAACGCCAAGAGATTAAACAGAGAGCATCGATTAGTCATTCAATCGTCGTATTGTTCACGACACTTGGACAGAAGAAAGCAGAAATTGTTTTTGACAAGCTTGTGAGTTTCGATAATGTGCTCAACGTATTCAAGCCTCTTCAGAGGAATGACCTGTCAGATATATAATATATACGATCCAGAGAAAATAATGGCATCGAAGCATGTAGTAGTACATCGACACTGGAAGCAGGACGAGCATCCCAACAAAGCCAACAACTTTCAACAAAGCCAACAACTTATCTAGTGCATAAATAAAGGTGCTATGCAATAATCTAAATCTTTCTTTTAGGTTTCGACCAAGACCAACGTACAGGAGTACTAAAACACAGTTTGAAACTCAATTCCTTTACATATTTCATTTCTATTTTCAGTTAAGTGACTGAAATTGAATATAACGTTCATAGATAATACAATTTATGCACGTCGTTTGGGAATCCCATAGTATTTACGGCATATAAATTCTGGCGCTGTGTATTGACAAAGCCGAAGAAATGAGTCCACATTCAATTTAATCCGCTTGGTTTGTATAAGGTAGAAAACAAATAAAGTTGTATATGTGTGCATCAGACGATATCATTTTATTTAGTTTAATGTTCATTGCTACTCTCGCACGGAATTCTCATAATTCCACAGGTCACTAAAATTAAATTAATGAGGAACAGGAAATGCGGGAGGAATAAAAAGGTTCAAGCTTTGAACTTAATTTCCTTCAGATTTTGGAGGACCCTTCCACTTGAAGTTGTCAGAATAGGACTTGGGCTGCACGAAGAGAGACAAATATTTTAGCAAAGATCAGAACTTGCACACCGAGATTCCAGTAATTCAACCACCTTCAAAAAGTGATTGCTCACAACCATTTCAAGAGTGATTAACCAGATGGATGTTCTACTATCTTAAGAGCTAGCATGATACAACTTCTGCTCCCAATGTTATTCCACGGTCCCAGCAGATTCCTTTTTCACACAATTTTATAAAACACAGCAAAAGCACTTTTGCGGATGTGATCTAGTTTGGAAGCACATGAGGTCGCATTCACATATATTCACACATTCATTTATTACTAAATCAAACTTCAGGATCTTTCTTTTTTAAATGACACTATAAATGATTTTTGTTTATATTTTTTAGATTTTGAAAGGGAATTTTTGATAATTTGGTTTGTCTAACTCATTAAAATTAACGCATATGCATCACCTTTATGTAAACCTTTATGTAAGAGAACTTAGTAGAGTTGTCTATCATCAGAATCTAATCTAAAAGACGGACGTGTCCATAATAAATAGTTTATCATCAAGAATGGCATCCATCTTTAGGAAGCAGCTAAAGTTATAGCAATAGTTTTTTCCTCCATTTTATAAGATTCAGATCTTATTCCTTCACGGGGGAGAAATGAAATGAAGACTGCAATCTCTTCAAAAGTACCATGTCATGCAGCGAGCAGTTAAATTGGACTCATAAAACAGAAAAGAAGAAAGCAATGCCCTGAACTGAGAAATGATTCACGTCATGATAATCTCAGTAACTACTCACAACACAACGTTCGGAATTAGAAATTAGGTGAACCAGAAAAGCGAGATTAGATCTAAACAAGTCATATTCCGGGTTTCATTTTGTTTTTTGTTTTTCCCAGTGACTGATTCTCTCCTATTCAGACAGAGTACTTGCCTGCTTAGTTTATCTGAGTTTGTTTACTCTTACATCCCAAAAAAGGCACAACAAGAAGGATGTGAGAAATGGATGAACAAAAAAACACTGGAACATAGAACGTCTTCCTAGGAATAAACACCTTGGATGACTGAATGTCCCTTCAGAGACAAGTCTAATAGGGGAGAGCCGAAAACAAACAGGAATAAAACCGCTATTACATCCATCCATGAAACTGAATCTCTAGTCATAGGTAATCTGCAATCCAACCCCAAAGCCCAATGGAAGCTATCACATACTGGTCATTTCCACATATTGAAGACACCAAGAGATCTGGAAAAAGAAAAAATAATATGGAGTTGCTTAGGAAAGAAGGCTTCACATCAACAGGAAAAGATCATGTAGAACCAACCTCATTGGGGGAGGAAGGTTAAGTACCAAAGCACAATCATCGCCAAAGGGAAAGAAATGTAGGTGAGAATTGCTTGGGGACCAGGCTTCAGTTTTAGACAGGTTGTTTGGAGACTCCACTAGTAGTGCCAATCGTCACTTGCAAGTTGCAAGCAATAACAGGAAAAGGCCAATAGGTGCCTTAAAAATGATTTAAAATCATTGTCATGATCTACATTCTTCAACAATCAACGTCGTATTGAAAAATGTTGGAGTATAAGCTGTATATGTCACTTACGTGGGAGATGGATAAATGGATCTCTCCAGGGTCCATTTACCCCATCCAGTTGTTTAGTCCCACATCTAGAAGTTGTGGGATGTGGAGACTCAGTGAGGGCTATATAAGAAGCCCCACACCACCTGTATCCAGTGAGAAAGTTGAATACAACATATGACCCTATGAGGCCTTCTCCTGTGGTTTCATCCCGCTCCTTAGGGAGTAGGGTTCCATGCTAAAATCTTGTGTTCTTCATATTTCTTTATCTTTATTTTTGATATTTGCTTCCGCAATCCTATTTTCTAACATGGTATCAGAGCGGTTCGATTCTCGACGAAATGTTCTTGAAAATTTGTTTTGTTCATGTTTTCAAGATTCGATTTTGGCATTATATTCAAGGAGATTCATTCTTGTGGACTATTATTGTTCGTGATCATCCTCCAGTTATGGGGTTCAAAACCCTAGCCGTAGCGGTACATCTTTGAGAAAAGAGTCAACAGCACCGAATCCAGATCTGGTATGTGGTTCTGTTCAGCCCTCATACGGCGAACTCATGCACTAGCGTGCTCTTATCCACTCTCACTGATCATCCATGCGAGGCCTCTTCTAGCGCAGGCAGCACTCCACCTCCTCCAGCGGCTGCTCCAGCCGCCATGACCGGCGGTGTTATGTTCTAGGGTTCCTTTTGAAACCATAATGATGGTTCCACGATTCCTCCAACAAATCCAGGTTGCCTCAAGTCTCCTGCAGGCCTCCTCTCAAGCAGTCGCTTCTCCTCTCTTCGATCTTCTAGAAGGCGACGGGCAACCGAGCTTCTCCTGGCGCAGAGCCCCTCCGGACGACAAAAGTCGCATCGCCCAGGCGGCCGCAGACCTCCCAAGCAAAGGCTCCTTCTTGCAACTGCGGCGGCAGCAGTAAGGTCTCGATCGCAGCAAGGCAAAGCCCCGCAACTCCAGGAGAATAAGCACAACAAATACAAATGTAAATAGCCGAAAAAAATTACAAGAAAAGATGGAAAAAAGGTGATCGACTTATTTTTATCTTCTCTCCATTTCTCTTGTCTTCTCCCGACTTGGTTGACGTCACTGTTTTCCGACAAGTATGAGAGAAAGGGAGATTATTGTGTAGAGTCACAGGTCGAATCCAGATTCCATATTCAGACTCTCCATAACAGTCAGATTTCCATACTCTGCATATGTTCAGGTTTCAGGCTCGATGTCAGATTGGTTCCAAGTCTTCAGTTTCAGACATGCACATGTATGTTGTCTTTTCAGATGTGCACATGTATGCCATCATTATTTGTGGTCCCCATCTTTTGTGTTTCGATCAGGATTTTCATGTGATCCATAGGGACTCCAGAGTAAAGATCACATTCCCTATGCCATGTGGCCAAGGGTTTTCATGTAGTTTCAAAGGAACACTAGAGTAGAGATCCCATTCTCTGAGCAGGTATGGGAGATATCCAATTCTTCAATGAGGAGACTTTCTGACTCTATTCTCCAGTGTTCGCAAACTCCAGTGCGAGATCCTTCTGAGGTTCTTATGAGAGAATCCACTTTTGAGGTCCTTATGAGAGAGACTCATCTTCAGAGATCTGTGTATAGATAATTAGCGACGCTCTTTATTCGCCTTTCAGAGAGATGGAGCAGTTGTCCACATGTTGTGGCGGGTCAGAGTTCTCCATGTAGAGACTCATTTTCAGTTGCAGTTACTCGGACAGGCGCGGTACAGAGTACATGCTCTCCGACGTGGAGATTCAGTTTGACTTACACTTCAGCTCGTTCATCCTCCTTGAGTTGAGTTCTTATTTTTATCTTCTCTCCATTTCTCTTGTCTTCTCCCGACTTGGTTGACGTCACTGTTTTCCGACAAGTATGAGAGAAAGGGAGATTATTGTGTAGAGTCACAGGTCGAATCCAGATTCCATATTCAGACTCTCCATAACAGTCAGATTTCCATACTCTGCATATGTTCAGGTTTCAGGCTCGATGTCAGATTGGTTCCAAGTCTTCAGTTTCAGACATGCACATGTATGTTGTCTTTTCAGATGTGCACATGTATGCCATCATTATTTGTGGTCCCCATCTTTTGTGTTTCGATCAGGATTTTCATGTGATCCATAGGGACTCCAGAGTAAAGATCACATTCCCTATGCCATGTGGCCAAGGGTTTTCATGTAGTTTCAAAGGAACACTAGAGTAGAGATCCCATTCTCTGAGCAGGTATGGGAGATATCCAATTCTTCAATGAGGAGACTTTCTGACTCTATTCTCCAGTGTTCGCAAACTCCAGTGCGAGATCCTTCTGAGGTTCTTATGAGAGAATCCACTTTTGAGGTCCTTATGAGAGAGACTCATCTTCAGAGATCTGTGTATAGATAATTAGCGACGCTCTTTATTCGCCTTTCAGAGAGATGGAGCAGTTGTCCACATGTTGTGGCGGGTCAGAGTTCTCCATGTAGAGACTCATTTTCAGTTGCAGTTACTCGGACAGGCGCGGTACAGAGTACATGCTCTCCGACGTGGAGATTCAGTTTGACTTACACTTCAGCTCGTTCATCCTCCTTGAGTTGAGTTCGTATTGTTCGTAGTGCCTTGTACTGTGAGTTGATATTTCTTTCTGTTTATTCAAGTTGAGCATTGCATGCTCCAGCTTGAGGGGGAATGTTGGAGTATAAGTTCTATGTGTCACTTATATCGGAGATGGGTAAATGGATCTCTCCAGGAACCATTTACCCCATCCAATTGTTTAGTGCAACATCTACCAGTTGTGGGATGTGGAGACTCGGTGAGGGCTATATAAGAAGCTCCACACCACATGTATCCAATGAGAAAGTTGAATGCAACATATCACTCTTTGAGGCCTTCTCCCGTGGTTTCATCCCGCTCCTTGAGGAGTAGGGTTCCACATTAAAATCATATGTTCTTCATATTTCTTTATCGTTATTTCTGATATTTGCTTCCACATTCCTATTTTCTAACAAAAAAAAACCTTCATTGATTGCTCCAATTATTACTTATTCCAATCACCAGATTCCAATCACAAGAGATGACTGCCCTTTAACTGCTAACCGAACTACACCAATGATGCTAGCTAATCAGAAGTTACTTGGCTGTTGCAAATATTTCTCCACCAAGCTCACCCAGATCTGTCAAGCAGTCCTTTTCCAATGTATAATCACAGCAATCTTCACCACAATACTAATCATTTTATCACAATATTGCTTATGTCAAACACCAGATTCCAATCACAAGAGATGGTGCCCCTTAACAGATAAATGACCTACACCAAAAGATGCTAGTCAATCGGAACGTATTTGACTATTGCAAGTATTTCTTCGCGAAGCTCTCCCGGACCTCTTGAGAAGTCCTTTTACATAATATATTTATAGCAATCTTCGCCTCCAGTACTAATTACAAGTCAAAATTTCAGTATGCAGTTGTCCTACTACACCCACTTGAAAAATATGTGGTTCCATCAGGAGCATCAACATTAAGGATGCAGATCTCTCCAGTATAATTTTAAATGCAAAGGAACATAGGAAGTTGTTAAATATGCTTCGAATCTGGCTATCCTATTTGCGGATTTGAATTTGATTTGTATTTTGATTTGAATCCTATTTGTTTTGGAATTCGGATCCTATCTATCATAGCTCATTTGAATTTGATTTGTATTTTGATTTGAATCCTATTTGTTTTAAATTCGGATCCTATCTATCATAGTTAATGATTTAGATTTTATTTGTATTTAGATTTGAATCCTATTTGTATTGGGATTTGGATCATATTTGTTGTGTTGTCCTATCCTATTTTAGGATTCAGATCCTATCAGTATCGGGCTAAGAAAGTCCCTCTGTATGGGAAGATACTACTGAAGGGTTAGAGTTTAATAAATCGAGATATTTTGAACCTTGCTTCTTGCATGCTTTTGTCCACAATAGACTCAGCTGCTCATGTATGAGTACCCACAAGTAGGTGCAGCTTGAGGTTGATAAATCTTTTTTTAGAAACGGTGGGATAGATCTCCAGTAGAGATCCATCCAAAAAATAAGTTATAAATAACTAAACTGGTAGTTACATCCGTCATGATACAAAGAGGGCTCTGGTATGCCCAAGTACATTCTCATAATAAAACCCCGCTCCCTCAAGACCACACAATTTATAGCTAACCAAAGGGACCAAATAGCCGCATAAATCCTCACTCTCCCTTCCTCCGATCCAGACCACCTTCTTCAAACAAACTCCCAGAAAGTATCTCTATCGCTCCAATCTAGACTCGTAAATGTCGCATTTCTCCAAACTTAAACCTACCCTCGACACTTAAAGAACAAGTGATATATATCTTCTGACGACTCACCACATCTTCTACATCCTTCTTCTGCACCTGGAAAAAGCCTTGCTCTTCTACATGTCGTCAGTACCCGTTCTCTTAGTAACCAAAGAAACATCTTTACTCTAGAAGGAATCCTCTAAGACAGATCCTCATACAGTCTCTCGAGATCATCGAATCTAAGGTTGAAGGTTAGGTAGCCATAGCCTAGTAAGTTTTGTTTACCGTGAAGAAACCATCCCTCCAACACCACAAGTCTCTTCCTTCCGAAGGTGTCTCAAGTCTAGTCAATCTGCTAAATAAACACATAAATTCTTCAACTCTTTAATCCAACAGTTCTACAACAAAACTAGGGTCCATGATCTATCAGACCACACACCTGCAACACAAATGTCATTGTTTGAAGCCAATGCAAACAATCTCGGGTAAAGGTCACAGAGTGCACCATCTTCCGTCTAGTCACCCGTCCGAAATCGGAAACCACGGTCATCACCTAGCACAGGGCGCAAGTATCTAGTTAAATCCGGCAAGATTGAACATACTCCTCTCCAGAAAGTAGTTGACAATCCCACATCATCTACGAGCTACCAAGCTTGTAGATAATCATAGATCGACCTAATCAGATTTGAGAAGAGATCATTCCCGGGACCCCAGATCTTCAACACCTATTTCGTTAGCAGTGCCTTGTTCATATCCCCAATCCGCAAACTCCCAGGCCACCCTCGTTGATCGGCGTAGACACCATCGACTACCCAACCAAAGCAAGACCCTTATCTCCCTGAGATGATGACCAGAAAAAATGGTGCATCAAAGATTCCAATAGGCATGACCTTTGTAGACATGAAGAAGACATGAATGGAAAATAGGACAGCCTTGATCAGGACCGACATCCCTCCCTTCAACAGGAAAGCTGCTTTCCAACCAGCAAGCTTCTTATCAAATTTCTCTATCAGAGGTAACCAATCAATCCGTCGCATCTTCCTTGTCAGCAAAGGCAGTCCCAGAAAACTAATAGGTTGGGACCTCCGCGTTGTCCCCAGGATCTTGCTACAAGTTGCAGAGTTTGTCGCCATCATGTTGAAGGGTACAAATGCCAACTTCACTCCATTCACACTCATACATGATGGGTCACCAGAAAAGTCAAGTACCGTCTTCACAACCCTGCAGCTACCCCACCTTCAATAAAAAATAGGGTGTCGTCAGCAATCAGCATATTGCAACACTGGTATAGAAATCCCATTCTTGGAGGTTGATAAAGCTGATTTAGTACAACCACGTTGCAATCACATATATGATACAAAAGACAAGAGAATGATGCAGCAACATAAGCAGATACCATTGCCCGTAGAAGCACATACATGAATATTAAAAGGCTAGCAAGATATTGATAGGATGTATATACAATAATAGAATGAATGTGTAATCAAACCAGGATGAGAGAGCCTAGATCATTTTCAAGCAAGAAAATTGGTGTCCCGAACTAGAGTTAGTGCTTCTTGTTTTTCGAGAATCTTTAGTGCAGTTGACTTATAACTGTAGATCGTTGAGTGCTATAATTGTAGATCGTTGAGAGTGCAACTTAGGGCTAACAAATCTTTCATCAAGTTATTGAGACTTCAGCATTTGCACAAGCTTTGTCAGTTGTACATGAAACTTGTCATGCAAGAGCACTGAGCAATTTCACAAAAGTTGTTTCATCGCAGATTTCATTTCCACTAAAAAGGATGAACAAAGGCCAGCTGCATAGGGACTGTTTGCAGAGGTAAATCTTGATCAGTCAATTTCGATCATTCATTGCTACAGTTAAAGCGTTAGAGCGTTATTCACTTCATGGAAGATCAAATGTACCATGAACAGACAAAGCATATTGATATAAGTCATTTTCATGTGATGTGATAATTGAAGGCAAGGTTCAAGTGAAGAAGCTCCCTACTGAAAACAATCTTCCAGACATGATAACAAAGCCATTTCCACTATAAATTTACTGCTTCTACATGCAGTCAAGTCAAGATGGAGATTAGTTGGATATCCCTCGAACGTCTACCCTATTTTAGATTTTGAATCCTATTTCTATTGGGATTTGGATCCTACTTGTTGCATATGCCTTGAATCCTACATTTTTTAAAGATTCGGATCATATTTGTATTGGGATTATAAGAATCCATCTTATATGATATAAACTCCAATAGAACTAGAGTTCAAAAAATCTTCCCATGATATATTATATAATGGATTGAGGTATCATAAACACCATATCTCCCTCGGGCGTCTTTTATTCTTTCTTCCAATCACAGTGGATTGATCTCTTTGACTATGATTTTTCCCCACTTCATCGGTCGGGTTTTCCACATAAATCTATGTACCTCAATCTGAATTGATTATTGCTTAGCTGTGTGAGTTAATTTCTTCTACAGATGTATCAAAAAGGATTGACATCGTAGAGTTTCACATCCTAGAACTACATTTTAAGTCGTAGAGACCAATCAATTGACCAAAATAGAAGCAATATAAGATATCCTAACACAACCACAAAGGATGCAGAGAACAATGTTTTTAAATTCCCAAGAAGCATCAAGGGAGTTTTTTTGTATCAATGCAACATACAAGCCTCAAGGCTGCTGGACCCGGAAATTTGGGTCCTTACAACCACCCTGCCTCCATGCCTGAAAACTTTCCTCACCAACTAAGTATGTCAGCATTCCCTAGACCTCTACTACTGTAACACATCACAGATTCACTTCCATATTGTAGGCAACTATTCCGCGAGCCACCATTAGAGTTTCTCTAGAGTCTCCTCATACCTTAGAGGTACTAAATCTGAGATGACCTTAAAGACGAGTATCGCATCGAGACCTCGGCACTGTAAGGAAGCCGCTGCGAAGAACCCCTCCTCTTTATCAGCGGCACTGCCAAACTCTGGAGGCTCCTGGTAGAAAGGTTGATTTTTTTATCATATTTTGTCTATCCGATTCCGATCAGTAGTCAGTCGATTAATCACATTTCAATTTATAAGTTTTTTAGATACATAAATTATTTTTTTAATGTATATTCTTATAAACTTATATATATATATATATATTGTTAGAGTTATTTATTTTATTTGTTTGAGTATTGTGACCCCTTTGGGGGGTCTTTATGTATTTCTCTGGGGTTTCTTGTTATTATATAAGCACGGGACTTCTTGAATGGAGTGTGGGTACAGAGAATGTGTGATGAATGAAGAAATGCCGAAGCAAGTTGTTCATTCTTAACTTTTTCCTCCACATGGTATCAGAGCAACGATCCTAGATCGGGGCTCAAATAAAAAACGCATCACTACTACTAGCCTCTCCCACCTTCTTTGCCACCATCGGGACCTTCTTTTCTATTCGTCACCTTTTCGTGCCACCAGTCCAGGCGAGACCACTCACCATTGCTGGGCAATTCTCATGTCCCATGTAACACCTTCGAACATCCAGCCCCAGAGCCCCAACCCCAGGCGAAGCCCCTGCCCAAGCAACACCATTGTGCATCACGTCCATCGCCATCACCAACCCATTGTACAGTCCATCACGCACTCTCGTGCACCATCTCCAGCCCATCATGCACCCTCGTGCACCATCGCTAGTCCATCGTGCATCCTCGTGTGCCATTACCAACCCATCGCTCATCCTTCTGCGCCAGGCAACACCATCCTTTGGTGCCAATGGGCATCGCTGCTGGAAATCACATCGCTAAATGATTATCGCTTGTAGGCTATAACCCTACAAGGCATTATCTCCAACCTCGATAACAAAGCATCGCCAGGCCCGATTGACCCTTCCAAAGACCTCGACGCCTCAGTTTGAGAGTGTCTAGACTGTTGCAACCATTATTATTCCCCCTCCAAGGCCTCTGCATGATATAGGGTGAATTTCAACTTAAGAGTATTTCTATCAAACTTAAGAGTACAGAGAACTATGTGCTATGGTCTTAGGCTTTCAAAGTGATTATAGGTGGTCAGAGGAAGATATCAATCTTACTAAAGGAGCCTATGAAGGAGGCAGACAAGAACTCTGAATCATGGTTTGGGGGAAACTATCATGTCTTGAAATGCATGACCAATAGTGGTGAATCTCATATTGCAACGAATCTTTCATACAAGGACACTGCGAAGGAGATGTAGGAAGAACTGGCTACTACCTCAAGTACCATAGCCAATTCAGCATATGGCATAGCGCTTGCTTAGATTATTGACTATGGTGCCTCTACTCATCTAATGGGAGAAGATAGTGTGCTAACCTCCTCATAACCCACTTCCATTACGAAGTCAGTTTGGGTTGCCAATGGGGCTCATTCCCATATTGTCATTGTTAGAATCATGGATTTTTTTTCTCCAAGATCTGTCACACTCGAGTTCATTGCGCTCTTGACTTTCCACTGAGCTTATTATTTGTTCATAGGCTTTGTGTTGAGCTAAAATTCATGTGATTTTTAATGAGCTCTACTGTTATTTCAAGACATACGGACAATAAAGATTTTTGAAGGGGGACATGAAAAGAACAACATCTATTATCTTAACATCCCTTATGATTCTACTTTTGTTGGAGTTGTCTCCATCTCCACATACCAAGGTTTTAAATTTCGATATTGGGATGTCGTATCGACGCCATGTCGAAATGAAATTTCGATAAATTTCGGCTATATTTTGCCCAAATCGAGCAACATTTGTGAAGGATTGCCTCCATAGCGGCATTTCGCTCGATATTTCGGTCCCATCCCTATGGCATTTACGACTTGGACAGCCCTCTGTTAAAGCTCTCCATGATGTTCCTCACTATCTCCACTGAAATCGTTTGAGTGTGAAGTGTGTCGGTTTGGAAAACATCATTAGAGTTCCTTTCCTCCTAGGGTTGAGCAACATCGAACTTTACCTTTTTCTTTGGTTTATTGTGATGTTTCGAGACCTTGTTTGATATGCAATTTGGGTGGTCGTATATATTTTATGGTCTCCGTAGACAATTATAGCATATCTTCTAAGGTCTTTCTAATAAAGGAAAGTTTATTGGAGATAAAGAAAATTGTTAGGACCTTTTAGTTTATTAAAACATCTTTCTCTGCTTATGTTCAAACTATTCGAACTAACAATGCTCTTGAGTCTACCCAACAGGACTAGGTATTTTTCTTTGCCCCGCAAGGGACTCTTCATCAAACTTCATGCATGTACACCTCGCAGCAGAATGGGGTAGCAGGGATGCCATTCTCATTGCCACTTATCACATAAATAGGGTCCCATCGTCTATTGTCAAGGGTGTAACTCCTTTCTCTCTGCTATATCCCAATGAGACACCTCTTCCACTTCCATTGAGAATTTTTTTTGTACAATTTTTTTCATAACTTACAAACTGCAAACAAATTGTCTCCTCATGCTATCAAGTATGTTTTCCTAGGGTACTTTCACATACAGGAGTATAGGTGCTACGATCAAACTTGTCATCACTATTACATTTCTGTTAATGTCACTTTCTTTGAAAGGATCATCTACTTTACTCAGTCTATTAGTGACATACTCTTGGAGCAACCACCACCGCCCACTATCTATAAAAGGAAGCACGTTAATTATTTAGATCATATATTGTTGCATGTTCCTTGCAGGTTGATGTATGCTCTTTGAGAGTCCTCATTACTGCATCCCCGGATGCTCCACTAGATCTCCATATAGCTCTATGATAGACACAAAAGAATATGTAGTATAAAAGGTAATATTAGACAACAAGAAGCAAAAAGAGTTTCTAGATCGAGTGATGAGGTTGAATACATGGCGACAGTCCAAGCCACTTGTGAGATTACATGGCCGGTCTTATTTCTACATAAGTTTGAACTTTTTGCTAACACGTACCTTAGTATTGTGACAACAAACATGCTACATGCATTGCCATCAATCATGTCTTCCATGAGCAGACTAAGCATATTGAAGTTGACCGTCATTTTATTCGATATGTAGTACAAGGGAAAAAGATCACTACTCCCCATATCTCTACAGATTTTCAGCTTGCAAACATAATTACAAAGGCACTACCGAAGAAATGTATCTCATAGTTAACTTCCAAATTGGACATGATCGATAGATATGCTCCAACTTGAAGAGGAATGTTAGAGTTATTTATTTTATTTGTTTATTTGCCTTTTGGGGGATCTTTATATATTTTAACCTTTTTTAGCTCTCTAGGATCTCACACTATATAAGAACCCCTATACCTCTTGAATAAAGCAAGTTGTTCATTCTCATCTTTTTCCTCCACATAGTTTATTCAAAACAACAAGATAATTATCAAACATGAAAGCGACTAATAATAATGTATCTTTTGTAAAACAAGATTCAATTTTAAGCAAATACATATCAAATCACATATATGCTTAAGAAAAATAAGTTCTATTAGGTATCTCTAGTCATCATCATTTTATACAGCAACATCTTCATCCCTGTCTTTATTTATTTCTTCAAGATTAAATTTCCCCCTTCCTCATTTATCAGTACTATAATTGAGCCTAATCCTGAAGCTAATGTGCCACATTCATTTTTGTAACCTATTCTTGGTTGCAAAATATGCTCACTACTGCATCTATAAAAAACCATAAAA
Source organism: Ottelia alismoides (assembly GCA_037367405.1). Classification (NCBI taxonomy): domain Eukaryota; kingdom Viridiplantae; phylum Streptophyta; class Magnoliopsida; order Alismatales; family Hydrocharitaceae; genus Ottelia; species Ottelia alismoides. The sequence continues at coordinate 1,965,464 of JAZKJV010001092.1, read as the reverse complement.
AGGGGTTTCATCTCTGTTGGGAAAAATGAACAACTTGTTTATTTAATCAGCCCTAGGCTCTCTTATATAGAAGAGTGGCCTATGGGTAAATTACATAAAGCATACAGCTAAAAATAACAGAGAGATACAAAGGAAACTAATATATATGTTAACACTCCCCCTCAAGATGGAGCATAGATATCAATCATGCTCAGCTTGGACGCACACTTCTGGAATGGGCCTCGTAGTAATGCCTTGGTGAATATATCAGCAGTTTGATTTTCTGAAGTAACATGAGATGTAGCAATGAATCCCTTCTGAATCATGTCACGTATGAAGTGACCGTCAACCTCAATGTGCTTGGTCCGCTCATGTAATGCTGGATTGTTTGCAATGAACAAGGCTGACCGATTGTCACGTTCTAAGTTCATAGGAAGTGGTACATCTATGCATAGATCTGTAAGCACAGCCTTAACCCATATCATCTCTGTGCTAGCCTGGGCCATAGCCCTATATTCAGATTCAGCACTAGATCTGGCTACCACCGTCTGTTTCTTGCTCTTCCATGAGATTAGAGAATCTCCAACGTAGACTGCAAACCCAGAGGTGGACTTCCTGTCCTTGGGACAACCTGCATAGTCTGCATCCGCACATGCTGAGATAGAAATCCCCTTGCCCTTCTTGAATAGCAAACCTGCACCCGGAGATGATTTGAGGTATCTGAGTATCATATGTATGGCATCCATATGAACCTGACGTGGTTGCTCCATGAACTGGCTCACACGATTCACTACAAAGGATATATCGGGCCTAGTGATCATGACATACAACAGTTTGCCTACCAGTAGTTCTCTGTATCTTCTCTTGTCCACCTCCTCTGTGTCATCATCATATAGCTTCATGCTGGGGTCCATTGGTGTTGTAGCAGGCCGACACCCAAGCATACATGTTTCACTCAACAGGTCCGTAACATGTTTTCTCTGCGACATTACTAACCCATACGGATTTCTAGCAAATTCCAGCTCCAGAAAATATCTAAGGACTCCAAGGTCCTTGGTGACAAATTCGCTACCCAGCTTCTCTTTAGCTTGCTTTATGCCTTGCTCATCATCTCCTGTAATCAAGATGTCATCTACATAAACGATAATTGCAATAATACCTCTTGAAGTCTATTGTACAAACAAGGAATGATCAGCATTAGAGCGTTTGTATCCCTGTTTTTCAAAGAGGTCTGAGAGCTTCTGAAACCATGCTCTGGGGCTCCGCTTAAGGCCATAGATAGCCTTATGAAGTCTGCACACCTTGGAACACTCCCCCTCAACAGCAAAACCGGGTGGCTGTTGCATGTAGACTTCCTCCTGTAGATCTCCATATAAGAACGCATTCTTCACATCCAACTGATATAGCGGCCACTCTCGAGTGACCGCGACTGACAGCAAGATCCGTAGGGTAGAATGGCGAGCTACTGGCGAGAACGTATCAAGGTAATCCACCCCGTATGTCTGTGTAAAGCCACGTGCAACAAGGCGGGCCTTGTATCTGTCAATACTGCTATCTGCATTTTGCTTTACTGTAAATACCCACTTGCAGCTCACTGGGGTCACATCTGCAGGTATAGGAACTAGACTCCAAGTTCCCCTAGATTGAAGTGCTGCCATTTCTTCCTCCATTGCAAGACGCCATCTACAATCCTACAGGGCATCTTGATAATTCCGTGGAATATCTACAGCTGACAAGGCAACCAAAAAGTTCCTGAAATCCCCAGATAGTCGCTCAAATGACACAGAAGCTGATAAAGGATATGTAGCGCATCTCCTCTTCGATTTGCGTATAGCAATAGGAACATCTAAATCAGTTGTGTCCTCATTTTGCCCCTGCAACATATCCTGCTCAAAAATATCATTAGATCCATCAAGGCTAGTATCTTCAGTACATACCTTAGGCGAGCTAGGAGATGAGTCATGACCATGAGCTGGAGGAGGCCTGCGGGTATAGTGGAATGGTAGTGGTGAAACGGGGATAGTACGTGGAGCTGCTGGTGGTGGTGGTGGTGTTGATGGTACTGGTGGTGGTGGTGTCATATATATGGCATCGGGAATCACTGGAGGTAGTTGTTGATCTCCTGATGATGAAAAATACATTACGGATTCAAAAAATGTAACATCTGCACTGACCATATACCGCCTAGACAAAGGATCAAAGCACTTGTACCCCTTTTGAGTTCTGGAGTACCCAACAAACACACACTTGAAAGCCCTAGGAGAGAGCTTGTCAGTACCAGGAGACAACTGGTGGACAAAGGCAACTGAGCCAAACACACGAGGAGTAAGGGAAAACAGATCCTTACCAGGGTAGATAAGGGAGAAAGGACAGATGACGGCATACGGTTAATTAGGTAACATGCTGTGAGAACCGCGTCACCCCAGTAAGAATAAGGAACATGACTCTGTATAAGAAGTGGTCTTGTGACATCTAGTAGGTGACGATGTTTCCTTTCAGCGATCACATTTTGTTGAGAGGTATATGCAAAGGATGTTTGATGGATAATCCCTTTTGATGAGTAGTAATTGGCTAGGACATGAGTACACAGTTCTAGGGCATTATCACTTCTCACAAATTTCACAGATGCGGAGAAAACATTTTGAATTTCATTCAGAAAATGGATAATAATATTCCCTGCTTCAGATTTATTTTTCAACAAAAATACCCATGACACACGAGAGAAGTCATCCACAATAACTATATAAAATCTGTGTCCCTGATGATCAGGTACACGACTCGGACCCCATATATCAATATGAAGTAACTCAAACTTGGAGGTACTACTCCGACCCGGACGACTGGGAAAGGTAGGCCGGTGATGCTTTCCCAACTGACAAGCTTCACATTGGATAGATGTGTGAGGCAGACCTTGGGGTAACACACGATGCAACTTCTGAAGCGGTAGATGTCCAAAACGCAGATGCCACGACAGAGGAGATACTGGTCCAGTAGGAAGGGATGAGGTTCCAGCAAACGGAGTCTGATTTAGGCGATAGAGGCCTCCTTGCTCATAGCCACGACCAATCACGTTGCCCGTAAGGATGTCCTGAAAAATAAGAGAAGATGGATCAAAAATTGCCCGACATTGTAAATCCTTCGTAATCTGACTGATTGATAATAAATTCATTGAAAAATCAGGTGCATGTAACACATTCTTGAGCAGCATAGAAGATGTCAGTCTAATCTCCCCCTGACCAGTGATAGGGGAATGTGTACCATTGGCAATGACCACTGTTCGAACTGGAGGGATCTGAGAATACCCTGTAAGCAAACTCTGATCGCCACATAGATGATGTGTAGCGCCCGAGTCCATAATCCAAGGTAATGTATCTGATCTACTACTGGTAAATGCAAGTATGCTACCTGAAGCACTGGTAGACGCAGAGGCAGATGCAGCAGCATCAGATTGACTCTCAGTAGTAGGTGTTGGGCCAGATGTGTGAATAATGCCCCTTAGACGGGCAACTAGATCATCGAACCGCTGATCCAAAGTGGCAGCAGAAGGAGGCTCTATCTGCTCAGCGACTCGTGCAGATGCAGGAAATCCATGCTTAGAGTAGCATGTGTCTTCATTGTGTCCGACGCGATGACAGTAGGTACATGTTGGCCGAGTGCGACCTCCTCTGCCACGAGGTCCACGTCCACGGGTCTGATGATGAAATACACGATCCCTGTTGGCGGCCATGGCTGAAGCATTCTGATTCGTGGCCGTGGAAGGGACGATGATACGGCTCACTCTATGAAAAGCTTCCTCCATGGGAGGAATAGTAGAATCGGCCAAGATCTGGGATCGTGCCGCCTCATACTCTGGATCAAGTGCAGCAAGGAACATGCCCACCATAGTCGCATTCCGATACGTCTTCTGTTGTTCTGGCGTGGTTGTCAGGGGCATGAAGCTGTATAGCTTCTCGAACATCCCTCGCAGGGATGTGTAGAGTGAATGTAAAGGGCGACCATTCTGCTTGATAGTGAATATATCATGCTGGAGTTGCAGAATCTTCGTCTCATTCTTCGCCTAAGAGTATGTGGCCGCCAGAATGTCCCATATGTCTTTGATCGTTGGTTGATGTAGAATGTCATTGACAATCTCTATCGTCAACGTTCCAGATAACCAAACTTTGGCGTATGCATCATCGGTCTCCCAAGAGGCATTGGCTCCAGTCTTCTCAGCAGGCTCTGCTTCGGTAAGAATGTGCTTCTTACACGTTGACTTCATCATACTCATGAACCGCATCGCCCACAGTTCATAGTTCGTACCATCCATCTTTACAATAGGCGCCGGACCACGAAAGGCGCCAACGGATGGGATATCCGCCTTGCTTTCTGACATACTGGAAACTGAAGACTAGAGCGATTGACTGAAGATAAGATTCGTCTACAATGACATAGACGGGTTTAGTTGCATGTGTAGACCTCAAGCAACTAAACCCATGTAGTAGACGGTGTGCGCTAGAGCTCTAAGGTGCTCGCTGGATCACGTTAGCACACAAGAGCACAGACGCGTTGGATCACGCAGGCGCGCGAGGGTGCGCACAGGGCGAGCGCTCAGTTGCGCAGCGCGAGGGCTAGCGCACAGACGCGCGTTGGTGCTGGTGCGTAGGCGCGCAGTTGTTGGTGCGCAGTCGCGCACAGGTGCTGGTGCGGAGGCGCGCAGGAGGACGAGCGCGCGAGGGCTAGCGCACGATCGCTCACGCACGGCGGAGGCGCTCACGCGCGACGGAGGCGCAGGTGTGCCCCGGCGGCGGTGAGAGAGAGAGAGAGAGAGGCACGCGGGTGGGGTAGGGATAGGGTTAGGGTTTCGAGAACTCCGGTCTAGGACCGTCGCTCTGATACCATGTTGGGAAAAATGAACAACTTGTTTATTCCATCAGCCCTAGGCTCTCTTATATAGAAGAGTAGCCTATGGGTAAATTACATACAGCATACAGCTGAAAATAAAAATAACAGAGAGATACAAAGGAAACTAATATATATGTTAACAATCTCTATCAAGAATAACCATGTTTCAATAAAGAAAGTGTTAATTCAGAAAAAAACTCTAAATTACATTACATGGTCCAAATTAGTATAGATTTTAGGGATTTTATCACTTGTGCCCCTCCGAGATATCGCAATATCAGTTATACCCCTATCTTTTTGGTAATATCAGTTGTGCCCCTAACTTCTTGCTCCGTCACCAGTTGTGCCCTTCCGTCAGATTGACCGTTAAAAAATTAAAATAACCATGGTTTATTCAAACCATGGTGTGGTTAAGAAGGGTATTATGGTCCATACCCTTCATCTTCTTCCTCCTCCATTTGCTCTTCTTCCTTCTCTTCATAATTTCTCTCTCTTACTAACTGAGCACAATTCTCCAGGGCTCCATCAGGTCGGCGATTACCTTCGGGGCGCGCATGTGGGTGCCACTGAAGGCGGCGTGGCCGGCGGGGGCGGAGGGGGAGGAGTGGATGGAACGGGCGAACCCGCAGACCGCAAGGTCGAGGGTGGGGTCGTTGCGGCGGAGGAGAGGGTAGAGGTCATTGTCGACAGCGGCGCAGGCGAGCTTCCTGGTGGAGACACGAGATGGAGGAGAGGAGGCCGGGGGGCTAAGAAGGGTTGGTGAGGAAGAGGTAGTTGGAGAGGGCGAGGGACGTCGTCGAGGAACTCGAGGCGCTGGTAGTAGGTCTACGCTCGGCGGTGGGACATGTGCGTGAGAGCGTCGGCGAGGAGATTGGGATCCTTAAAGCGGTAGTTTAGGAGGAGCTGCAGCTTCTCCATGGACGCCCGATCCTCCTCGTCCAGGTCTGCTTGCAGTGGTTCGCAGATGGATGAGGAGAACAGCAGGGCCATGCTCGTCGGAGAAAGCCAAGACATGCTGCAAAGGTGGGCGAGCGGGTTTCGTTAGGGGCGACGCTCCGGTCTCCCCCTCCGAGGTTGGGAGGGGGCGGCGGCTGGGAGGGGGCGGCGGGCTGGGAGGGGGCGGGGCTGGGAGGAGGCGGCGCGGGACAGGGGCGGGGGCGGGGGCAGGGGCAGCGGCGGGGGCGACGGGCTGGGAGGGGCGGCTCAGGGGAGGGAGCACAGGGACGGGGAGGCGATGGGGCTGGGGAAGGGGTCGGGGCTGCGGGCTGGGAGGGGGCGGCGGGCTGGGAGGGGGCGGGGCTGGGAGGAGGCGATGCGGGGTAGGGGCGGGGGCAGGGGCAGCGGCGGAGGCGGCGGCCTGGGAGGGGGCGGGGCTGGGAGGAGGCGGCGCGGGGCAGGGGCGGGGGCAGAGAGGGAGGAGGAGGAGGAGCTGGAGGAGGAGGAAGAGGATGTGCAAGAGGAGGAAGAAGATGATGTAAAATGACCTCCTAACCTTTTTTAAAAGTAATTCCGCCTATGTCCTCAAAGTTAACGTCCGTTTGAACTGTGGATGGACGGATTCTAACCCGAGGGGCACAACTGACAAAATAAGAAGAAGTGAGGGGCACAACGGATATTACCAAAAAGATAGGGGCATAACTGATATTGCGATATCTCGGAGGGGCACAAGTGATAAAATCCCTAGATTTTATCTAGATTGAAATGCTCATTTCACGACCAGTACATCACAATCGACTTTTCAAATGATTTTTGGGCATGTTAGGGAATCAACTCGTGCATGGTTATGATTCTTCTATGTCCAAATGTAAATAGAATTTATATGCAATCGATGAAAGAATAAATACATATCCTTTTAAAATGGTCCATGAGCATGTTTATAGGGAATCAACTCGCATGATTATGATTTTTCTATGTCCAAATGCAGATAGAATTTCTATGCAATCTATGGAAGAATAAATATGAATCCTCTATTTCTTGTTTCAGGACTTAGAATATTCCCTTGTCTAAAATATTTATTATTTAACTTTGATTTCATTCCAAATTTGTATATTTCTAATGTAACCTCTTTTTACAAGAAAATATAGATGTGGAGCATTTGAAGAACATCAATATATTCATCCAATTGTTTTTTATATATAGTAACAAGCAATGGTAGAGCTTTGGATCTCTCTCTACGTTGCCCTCTGTGCTCCCCACACAACTGCACCTCCAGTGTCGCCACCTCCTAATGACCTCGTGCCTCCAAGGCTGCTTTACCACCGCCCTATAGTGAGACCCCGCACCTCCAGTGAGTCGCACCTCCAATTGCGATGTTGGCTTCGCATTGCACATCATACACCTTCATACATTATGAGATTTATCTTTTATTGGATATCTACTATATGGAGATTGAAATATATAGTTGCATGATATATGTTTATACTTTTGCAAAATGACTACGGGATCTTTAACTCTCTCTCTCTCTCTCTAGAGGCAAAATATATTGCCTCAACTATCACCCTTTGCCTTTCGACATATATATCTATTGAAGATTGAAGTTACCTTATGAAACTTCTCATAAATGACCCTATGTCTCAAATTCAGCACACCATTTGTGCATCACCTACTATGGTCTTCCAGCCATGTATTTCTGTGAGATATTTAATTTGTCTAATGAATCATTTTCTCAGACGAATCTCAAATTCACCATCTTAAAATCCACATATTGTTCTCTTTGCTTAAATAAATCAATAAAAATCAATAATAATTCATTATAATTAACTTGTATTATATTGTATATAAACTGTGTATAATTAACCTATATTCTAACCACGTTTATTGTATTTAATTACTAGCATTTCTTCTTTATTTTTTATCTCATTAAAAAACCCCTAAAAATTAGGTTAATTAATTGTCTATATTTGTTTTGACCTTCAAAAGAGATAAAAAATACAAAAAATATCAAAACCCCATAGCTGTGTTTTTATTCCATTAAAAATACCCCCAAAAATACACTTTTGTACAAATGACCTCTTTTGACTTTTTTGTCCAACATGAAACTTGTAGATCTCATCGAGATCTACAGCTTTCAAGTTTTGACTTTTTCCTAATTTTTCTTCCTTTTATTTCTTTTAGATTTATCTTTTGTTTTATATTTTTTGAATAGAGCGGCCACGTGGCGCTCTCTGAAGCAGCCACACGGTTGCTTCCCCTTCTGCCACCCGGCTCCCTTCTCAGTCGTCTGATCCTCCTCTAGGTGCCTCCATCTCCACCATTCATCCTTCACTCACTCACATCCGTCCCATCACCGCTCCTAATGAGATCTCATCTGCTCGTCACCGCTCTCTTCCTAACCACACGATTAGCATTCCATCCAAATCGCCCCTTTTTCCTTCACCATTGGATCAGGCCTCACTTTTCATCGCAACCCTTCACCTCCACTCACCTTCCAGCCGTTCGATCATATTCTAAGGATCTGATCTATGCCGCACATCAACGCCTCCATTTGGATCGTTGGATCACACGATCCAACAGCTCAGATCTCGTCTTCCACCTCCGACCATCTCCTTCCCCGACGTTACGCCTCGCAAACCACCCGTACCCTTCCTATTTTGGAGCCCACATCAGCCACTCTCTCTTTGTCATAACACCACCACCACGTAACCTTCTCCTCCTACATCCTCGCGCATCTCATCAACACCTCCTCCATTACTCCCTGACTTCAATTCAGTTGTTACAAAACCCTCCGAAACCCCACCAGAACGATCGAGCCCCTCCTATAAAACCACTCACTCCACCACCTTCAACCATCATCCATCAATCAAGGGGCCACGACCTAGCTTCCTCCGACTTCCGATGACAGCGAAGAGCGGCTTGTCGAGGCGATGATGACCGCAAGCTCCCGATGAGATCCATGAATTCTCTGGCCATGTAATGGCTGTCATTGGCGTCGTCGAGCATCGAGGATCGGTCGACCTCGTTGTGCAACAACCCAGGCTTTCTCTGAAACCCAACCCAGGCCACCTCCTCCTAATTGATTCCCTTCCGACGAGGTACCCTTCTGCCTCACTTATCTTTCATTTTCTCGGATTTTTGCCACCGCCTATAGCCGTTCTCGCCATCACATGGCCATCCAATCACCTCCACCATATCACCCTCGCCTTCGATCACCTATTTCCCTTCTCCACAACCTTGTCCACCTTCATCACTGTCACCTCTGCTTTGTCGAAAGAAGCGACCAATGGTCCTCCACTCCAATCACCTCCACGGACCTCCACTTCACTTCGCAAGCACAAATGATTTGCACGCCTCGGCCATCCTTCTAACCCCTGCAGATACTCAATGGTCGGACGTCGTGCCTTATCTCCGATCTCAAGCTCCACCACCGGTGGCGCTTCATCGAATAGCCACTCTAATCACCATCGGGTCCTCACCGCACTTCCAGCCCCTTCGCCGACTCATCGCGAAGAAGCTTGTGCCTTTCAAGCAACTACTAGAGGCCGGTGGAGGAAGAACATGCTCGTCGGAGCACAGTCTCCTCCGGTGATCGAGGATGGAGCACGAAAAGCAGGTGCCATTGGAAGGCGTCCTTGCGGCGGCCATCCAACGGCGTAGATAGAGCCACATAGCCAGCACCAAGCCTCTAGGCCTGGCCTGTCCGAACCAAGCACCGAGCCAAGGACCGAGCCATCATCAGACGCCACGTGACCCGAAGTTGTTGCTCCTCCCGAGCATGGTCCCTCGCGTGCACATGAGGGGCTAAGAAAATTACACGAAGGACCCTGCAAGTTTCTGAAATTACAATTTGTCCTCCAGGCGTGTGCCTTACATACGTGTCTGGGGTATCTTACAGGGAGGTCCAGCATGTTTCTCACTATTGCATTTATGCCCATGTACGCAAAGGATAAATTGCATTGGAACCTCCTTGGGTTTTGCTATTTACAAATGGGTCCCTCTAGGGACCTATTTGTAATATTTATCTTTATTTTTCCTGTATTTTATTACATTTATACCCTTACATTGTTTCCTTCATATCTTGAGCATATTAGGTCCAAATCGTATGATTTCAGTGTCGTTTTGAAGCTCTTTTAACATGTTTAATTTCTTGATTTGGCAATAAATAAATTAGTATGAATTTTAATATTCTATAGTGTTTCTTGCTCTATGAATTTTTGGCATTAATAGATACATGTTCCTGATTTTCACGCTCGATCTAACTCTGAAATTAAACCATCATTCATGCTCATTGATGTGATTTTCTGTAGGGCATAGTTGTAAATCTTCTGCTGCATACTTGCCTGAGCATTTCATCATGCATCATTTTATAAATGCATCATAAAATCAAATAAAAAATATCATGCATCATTCTAATTTGATTTGCATTATTTTATCTGCACTTCGCATTTCATGTTATTGCGCATCTACATTAAGACCTCAGACTTAGAAAATAATCACACATCAAGTAAACGACAAAATTATATATATAGACGAAGAGGTGTGTGTCCCTGAGTTTGACCTTGGTACACTTACCAAATAAAATAATGTTCACATATTCGAATGTTTGATCTTTGATGAACCAAATTTTCCTCATGTACTACGACAATTCCACATTATTAAAGAGGCAAATTTGGTGTTCATCATTCTACAATTAATATTGTTGGTGTAGTTAATTTTTCATCTAGATTTAAACTTGATAGTGTATATTGTGCCCTTGATTTTCCTCTAAATTTGTTAACTTTTCCTACATTATATGCGGAGCTAAACTGCATGGTTTTTTTATCAGTGACAACTAATTTCAGGATAACTAGACTTTGTAGGTTTTTTGTAGTGAACGTGAGAAGGGTGGGCTCTATCATCTTGATATCGTCGGTAACTCTTTGTTTGTTAGTGATGTTTCTATTTTTGCCAATCCATACCTCTGGAATCTAGGCCTTGGATATTCTTCTACAAGTACTATTTCTTAACGCCGAAATAAGCTCCCTAAAGTCGTCTAAATGTGAGGTTGTCCGGATTGGGAAACATAATGAGGCATCATTTCCTCAAAGAATTGAGCCACGAAAGTTATCGATGTTTGATCTTGTTCATTGTGATGTTTGGGATCCTTGCCAAGTATACAGTACTACAGGTCATGGATTCTATGGTGTTTTCGTTGACGACTATAGTCAAACTTCACCGGTCTACCTTGTAAAGAAAGGTAAGAGATAATCTTTGCAGTCAAGACCTATGCAGAGGTCAAGACTTCTTTCTTTTGCAACTTTAAAATATTTAAATATGATAATGCTCTTGTATTATGCAAAAAGATTTGGTTAGTTTCTTTGGTTCCCACAAAATATACATTAGGCATCATATCCATGCCTTGCAAGAGAATGATATTATAGAAGGGAAACTTCGTCATCTTCTTGACATGGCCTATGCTCTCCTCACTCGGATGAATGTCCCAAAAACTTTCTAGGAAGATGTTCTGACAAAACTTATTTGATTAGACAGGTTCCCTCCTCCATATTGGAAGGTGTTACTTCATTCTCACTTCTTCATCCTGATGATAAGTTATTTATGCTACATGCGCTTATTTTTGTTATACTAGCTTTTCATAACTTTCATGTCAAAGATAAGCTTTCTCCTCGTGCAACCAAATGTGTCTTCCTAGGGTAATCAAGAACCCGAAAAGGATACATGTGTTATGCAACTTTATTTCGTGTCTGCAAATGTTACATTTTTTAGCAAACGGCTTTCTTTTCTGAGGATGTCGTGGATATCCTTTGGAATTCCCCCTCTACTCTAGGATTACGAAAGGAGGCACAAACAAGCGACTTAATTGATCCATTTACCTATTCCATCTAACTTGCATGTTCTTGGAAACATATAATCCCTCACTTGACGCAACTACGAACATTTATCCTCCCTCCATTTACCTTCTCATTACCCTAACAAAGCATGTTTGACGGTGTAACTTTACACTCTCTATCATATTTTATAAATATAGATGGTTAGTATAATGATGATAGGTAGTTTATAGATGTTCTAATGACCAAGGTTTAAAGAGTGAAACGTATAGAGGCGTTTTCCCAGTATTGCCTCGACGCATATCGAGGCGTAAGCCTCACTCGTGAAAGAAATTTTTCATAAAACATAATAATTAATCGTAATTACAATTTTCAAATTCTAGAAATTAAATAGTCATGATTAGATACATAACTCCATGACATTTCAAGGGAAACATCATGATTTAAACATCCAAGTTGTTATATAACTCTCTTTTTTTAAACTCTAAATCTGTAAGAAGTCAAGTAAATATGGATATACAAGCACAATAATGAGTAACTCTCCACAAAATTTAAAGTTTTGAATAAAATTTGACTAAAGGGATTTTTTTCAAAGTTAGGTGAGATATGTGTGTCATTCAATTAAGAAGGATAAGAGAGTAAGCAGTGAATCAATGAACATTTTTTAATTTATCATAAGGATTGGGGGATAAAATACTTGAATATTGCATGTTATGACCATCTTTGTTCATGCATGCTTTGATGTATATTAATTTAGTCCTGATTGAATAGAAGAAAATATGAGACATGTTTACAAAAATATACTTTTCTAAATTTAGGTCAAAGTAGGGACTTACATCCAAACATTTTAATAAAAAAGCATTTATACTTGATTCATACTAAAAAGTAGAGGCGTTCGATTTAAGGACTCAAGATTCATTTTTTATTCATGTTAATTTATGAAGAACGTGCATAAAAAATTAAAAATAAGCTTAATATGATAACAAACTAAAAAATGCATTTCAGCGAAGTGAGCTTAAGGACTTGAAAATACTTGTTTAAAAAAATGAAAAGCTAACAATCAAAAAGAAAAGAAAATATATTGTAGAAAAAATTCAAAAATCAGCTCATACATGAGGCAGCGCCTCGAGGCACACCTCAGGCACGTCTCATAAGCCTCAAGGCATACGCCATACTGAGGTTGCATGACGCTATAGCCTCGAGGCCTTTTTCCCTGAAAAACGCCTTGAGGCATACGCCTCAACGCCGCGAGGCACGTTTTTTAAAACAATGCTTATGACAATGTCAATACCAAGTGATCACCACATACCTATGCAAGATAAAAGGTGGAAACAAGCTAGGTATGGGGAGATTAATGTTCTTACTTCTAGAGGCACTTGGACTCTAGTACACTATCCCACATGTGTCACTAATGATGTTTGTAAACGTGCCTTTACGATCATACATGCTCCTGATGGTTCACTGGAGAAATTGAAGGCTAGTCTACCGGGCAAAGGCTTCACTAATTCCTACAAAATCAATTGCTTTGAGACATTCTCAAATTAGGTCTGTTATCTTTATATCATAAATATTTTTCTTTAAGCACATCTTCAGGAAGAGGTGTTTATATGTCTTAATTTTCAGCATGGTATGTAAAAACACGCCTTAAAAAATTGAAGTGCAAAGTCTCGAGGCACAATGCCTCGAGGCGGTTTTCCATGAAAAACACCTCGAGGCTATAACCTTGAGGTAGTCTTAGTGAGGCATGCCTCGAAGCGTATCCAACCAGTCGAGGCGGTAGCAAGGCGTCACCTCGAGGTTGAAGTATTTTTCACTCATTGTTGACCGTGGATACTAAATACATAAGTTTCTAATTGAACTAATAAACCTTTAATATTCCTTTTTTTTGTTTGAAAAGTAGACAACTAGCAATAAGTGGCATAAATATAAGAAAAAGGTAAATTTAATTGAATTTGATGATCAATTATTTCAATAGAACTAAATGGTAAGATCTGTAAAGTTAGTTGGAATTTTTGGTTGGTCCGCTAAAGAAGTAGACATTAACCGTCAATTATTGTTAGCATGTATGACATGTTAGATGTGATTACTGAATCATCCTACAATTGGTATAAACCAAAACCCACTTAATGGTTTGTTGGTAGTGCAGTGTGCCTACTACCCAAAGGATCATGGTTCAAATCGTGGGGCGGACACAAGTGTGTGTTTCCCTCTCTTGTTTCAAAAATATAAGTACAGACCACTTTAATCTTTTTTTGCTCATAAAATATGTCACTATCATGAGTTAAAGCGATGAAAAGCAAACTACATATGTATATACACCTAGGATCTTAATGGAATTCAAGATTTCTTTTCTTTTTAGTGGGCATGTAGTTTTTCTACTGAGAGCAGTAAGGAAATGCAATTATGCGTATAAAAATATGACGTGTATTTAGGCATCTTACATTATGCTTTAATCACATTTCGACAACTTTAATTAATTTTATAAATATAAAGCAAGTCGGTGATCATAGAGGAGACTTTTTATGTTTCAAGTGCTAAGTTTTGTTTTAATACAATTATTCTAATATATGCAAGTTCAAAAGATTTCATTTACCAATCAGGTGCGAATGGTTGATTATTAACCTTTTCTTGTAGACTATATGGAAATATTATGCAATTTATGCGCTACAATTTTAAGGAGGCGATTGGATACAAGTTATAATCAAATTGTGATTCATGTCGAGTTGTCAACATATATACAATGCAAACTTGCAAAGTAGGTCAATATTATGCAATGTATGTCGATATTTATGTGTTTATTTTGTTTGTATAGCAGTTGTCTTACTGATGTATGATGTTCATTTTTTTCAGTTCTCTTTTATGATATGATCATATATATTATGTGATAAAAGGTTACTCTAAAAATCCTTGAATACGTAGAGTTTTTGTAATATAGTTTTCTAGATCTTATATAGTGTTTTTTTATTTAATTATATATAGTTTATGTGGAGAATGAGGCTTACACCTTGCCTCGAAATTGGAAAACCGCCCCATTCCGCCTTTCACTTTTTAAAACCTTGGCTACATCATCAAGGGGGTACGCCTTTGCAGACTCCGAGAAGCTATCTATGGCCTAAAGCAAGGTTCCAAAGCTTGGTTTGGTAGGCTCATTAGTGAGATCAACCCTCGTGGCTTTCACGAGACTTCCTCTGATCAATCTGAATTTGTCAGACAAGAGGCTAGAGGTGTTGTTATTCTTGATGTATATGTTAATGATATGGTAGTGCGGGAATTCTAGAGACCAATGATTTCCTATAGAAGGTGTTTGTTGATAAAGATCGTGGTCTATTGCATTATTTTCCGGGCATTGAAGTGACTCGTCATTATGGGAGACTTCATCTTTCTCTATGAAAGTATTGTAGAGATATCCTTGAAGAATCAGGTTTACTTGGCTGTAAGCCGTCATCCATCCTACCAAGTCTCGGTTCCATGCAAGAACTAACAATATGTTATTTGAAGACACCAAGAGGTAAAGAAGCATAGTGGGAAAGTTTTTGTATCTCACTACAATTAGGGGAGACTTATCATTGTGAGCAAAGCCAACCAATATATGGATAATCCTAGATACAACCACTGGCACGATGTTATTTCTTATCTCCATATACCTATAGAGTTTACCTCGGAAAGGACTTTCTTATGTCTCAAAAGGACACATGATTTTATTTCTCATGCAAATGCATACTATGCTAGCTCTCCAAGGGATAGAAGATCTACCACCTTTTTATTATATTTGTTGGAGGTCATCGTGTTACATGGTATAGCAAAAACCAAAATGTGGTTTCCAAACTAGTGTGGCAGCATAGTACAGAGCTATGGCTCAAGCTACATGAGAAATTAGTTAGCTTACATCTTTGCTAAAAGAACTCGGTATCAATTATAATTCTGGAGAGCAAGGAGCTACTTTGACAAGTGATATGGAGAGCATTCACGTGCGGGTTACAGAATGTCTTGGGGTAACTATCCCCTCCTCAAACCCTCCGAGTGGATCCAAATGAAAATTATCTTGTGGGACGTGTGAGAAACTTAACAAATCAATTTTGTTCTTGTTTCCTAATGAGGGTGTGGTGCGTGTGGATGAGTTCTGGCTGATTGCACTGTCGAATGATGTTTATATTATTGTCGCGAAAGTACTGGCCGATCGTCTTCATGTAGTTATGGGTGATCTCATTTTGCCATCGCAGACGTCTTCTATTCTGGGACGACAGCAGTTGGAGGGTGTAGTTGTAGCAACAAAGATGGTAGCAGACTGGAAGAAGAAGGGCGTCTTGGGATTTCTGTGGAAGGTTGACTTTTCTAAGGCCTGCGACAGTCTAAGTTGGAAGTTTCTCTGGTCAACGCTGATAATGAGAGGATTCCCGAAGCAGTAAGAGGATTGGATGAAGAGGTGCATCACAACCGCCTCTTTCTCGATTCTGGTGAATGGAAAGTAGTAGGGGGGTTTCTTTCAGCCACAGCGGGGAGTGAAGCACGCTTGTCCCTTGGCTCCGTTACTGTTTATCCTAGTTGCAGATGGGTTGGCTACGATGGCTGGGCTGGCAAAGGTGGGTGATTTCTTCATGGGTTTCATTAAAGGCGATATCTCTGTGTCAGTGCTGCAATATGCGAATGACACTCTCTTCTTTGTAGAGGGAGGTGAGATGGAGTGTGATAGCGATAAGAGCGTTGCTTGACATCTTTGAGGAGCTTTCAGGGTTGAAAGTAAACGGATCAAAGTCTGCTTTTGAGCCTTTTAACCAACCTCCTGAGTTTGTGGAGACATGTGGGGCTATTTTGAGGACTGAGCTGAAACAATTGCCTATCGCTACTTGGCCTTGCCTTTGTTGGCGGGGAGGTTGCGGCAGGTTGATTGGTTGCCTTTGGTTGAGAAAATGGAGAGGAAGCTAGCCGGGTGGAAAGTGGCTTTCTTATCGAAGGGTGGGAAGTTGACCTTGATCAGGGCAGTGTTGTCCTCCATCCCTGTGTTTTTCATCTCCACCTGGGTTCTGCCAACTGGTGTCTATGGGAGGCTCGAGACCTTGATGTGTCGTTTCTTTTGGTCGTCATCAGCCCAGGACAAGGGCCTTGCTTTAGTTTGTTGGTCTACGCTGACCACTCCAATCTGGGAGGGGGGTCTTGGTGTGTTGCAGCTTGATGAAATGAACAGGACCTTGCTAGCAAAATGTGTTGTGAAGATTTAGGGCCCGAGGAGCGCCCTTTTATCCATCTTGGTTCGCTCAATTTATGGTGTTACATCAAATCTGATGGTTAGGGCGGATTGTGTTGTTGCTCCCACCAAATTTTGGAGAGAGGTGTGTTCTATCTTGTCAGACTTGGTGGGTTCACTTCGACCGTTGGGGAATGGATGAGGTTTCTAATTCTGGACGGACGAGTGGACAGAGGAAGGGCAATGGGTGATCTGTATCATGGGCTTTATGCCTTGGCAGCAAACAAGGAAGCTTCGGTGGTGGATGTGCGGGCAGACGGTTCATGGACGCCTCTTTTTGATGATGTTTTGTATGAGCAGAGGATTGAGGAGTTTTTGTGTCTTTCTACCAGATTGGGTAGAGTTAAAGTGCCAACAGAAGGGCGTGATTCGTGTGCTGGAGGGACAGTGCCTTCATGGTCAAGAAAGCATATAGGAATTTCTCAAAACAGCAATCCACAATAGATATGGAGCTCAGCAGGGACTGTGCGAGAATATGGGGTTGGAAGATTCCGGCTAGAGTGAAGGTTTTCCTGTGGCTGCTTAGGCGAGAGAGAATCTTAACGACGGCTAGGCAGGCCAGGTTTTTCCCAGGTGCAGAGATGGATTGTAAGAGATGTGTTGACCCCTCGAAGGACATTGATCATCTTTTCTTTACCTGCCCAGGCTCGGTGGAGGCGTGGCAAAAAGCGGCTTGTCCGTCACTAGTTTGGACTGAGAAGGAGTCCTTTTGAAATTCCCTCTGTAGAAGATGGACGGGTTCCGAGGAAGGAAGAGTAAAAATCTATGCAACCATGTGGTCACTGTGGTTAGCAAGAAATGATGTACTGTTTGAGAGGGGGAGGTTTTGTTCTGAAAATGTGTTAGGGCATGCCATGCCCCCTTTATAAATCTCGGTGGATGTAATTTATAAATACAGATTTTTTGGATGGATCTCTAAAGGAGGTCCGTCCCACCATCGTTCTCAAAAAAAAATTAAGCTCAATACATAGCTTCTGAACAGATAATAAGCTAAGACGAAAAGCAGAGGCACAATGGACTCCAATCAGTCGAAACTTGGAGGAGAACTCTACGATCCGTCAGCAGTGATGGGGGAATGGGCCTCGTTAGCAACTCGAACTGTCTTCACAGAGGAAGAGGGTTGAGAGAAGGTAAGAAGACTACATTCTCCTATAAGATACGTAGATGCTTAGAAGTCAATGATCCAAGCAGGGCCAGAAGCAGATTTGGAGTTGGCTAATGTACATGAAGTTGTTGCCAAACTAGCAGTAGTAGCAATAATAGTACCTTCACTGATGGAGAGGTTGGAGTTCTGTAGAAACTGCCTCAGACGGGAGTATTCTGAAGCACTGAATGGTGTTGGTGTTCCACCAAAATACTGATCCGGTGAATCCTCAGCAGTACCATAGGATGTTTCATAGGAAGTTGTCTTATAGGCAATGCTGGCATTGGATTGTATGCCAAACTTTGCTCAGCATCGCTTTGACGGGCGGGTCCAGGGCCCACAATGAATGAACGTTGGATATCGAGGAAAAGTAAAATCACGACCACGACCACGGTCAAAATCTCGTCCACGTCGTAAGTCTCATCCATGACTGCAACCAAAGTTACGGCCCTGACCTCTACGGAAACTCCGTCATCCTATGTTCCCAGACGATGCATAGTGAGTAGAATTCTCTACAGAGGGCAAAGCAAAAGCATGTCCAATAGATGTAAACAGTTCTCGAAGATGACCAAAGATGGTCTTAATCGGTTGCAACATATCAGCCGCCAGAAACTGCTCTTTCGCAGCTTGGTATCGTGAATGAGGTCCAGAAAGGAAGCATTAAACTTGCCACTCAGATCGCTCACCCACATGTTTATCACAACATACTAGTTGAAAAATTAGAAGCTCCTCAAATAGACTAATTAGATGCATGTAGTACTCGACAAGACTAGAATCCCCTTGAGTTGAAGACTAGATCCGCATATAAATACCAACAAGGCGAGACTTGGTTGTCTTCTGTGAGTAAGTTTGTTCCAAATTCTCCTGCTTCTCCTTTTTAGAGTCTTTATAGAGGAGATTCATTGTAATATTTGCTATGCCGCTATTAGCCATCCAAGTGATGACCTACCAATTGTTTGCATACCACGTGTCACAATCCTTATCCATCTCCTCCAACGAATCTTTAGTAAAGATATGGTTCTAGCGTTGACCATCAATGAATACATTAAATGTTCGAGACCAACACACGTAGTTTTCTGTGTTCTTGAGTTTGATAGATGTGCCATGTAACATCACAGAAGAAGCCAAGTACAGGGGAATGGTCTCAGCAGAAGTCATCGCAGTAAAGAAGTGACCTAGAAGACAATAAGATTGTTTTAATCAAGCATATGGGTGACCTAGGTCACCGTTTCAGTATCCTTCAGGCTTCTGGAGCAGTAAACCATGGTTGAAACGCCATAATCAAAGTTGCACAGTAAAAGAAAAAAAGAGGCGCAGATGGTGTTGGGGTCCCAGGCAAAGGCGCTAACGGCCCAAGCCGCTTCTCAGGAGTCGTACAAGCCTATGATGGAGATGCATACACCTAAGGAAGAGGCACAAAAACCTCCGGCGGTCCAAGCCGCTGCTCGAGAGGCGCCTAGCACCTCAGCCGGAAGCATAAACGTCTCGGCAGAGGCACTAGCAGCCCAAGCCAAGCCTCGGGAGGTGCCCGTGCATTAGGGCTTCGTGAAGGCGCAAAAGCCTCTCGACAGAGGTGCTAGGGCATCGTGAAGCCTCTAGCGAAGGCGTTAGGGCCTCGTGAAGGTGCCCAAGCCTTTGGCAGAGGTGTGTAGGGCCTCGAGGATGCGTACAATGCTTCTGGAGGCACCCAAATCCCTTTGTGTGGGGCCTTAGTTGCTGGCATGGAAGGTTGTATCCCGATATATCGGTATCAACAAGTCACCGATATATCGCTGATATGGTCGATATCGGTATCGACAAGCCATTTTATTCACAATCTTGGTTCAATGTCGGCGATATGGTATCGATATATCGTCGATATATCGTATCGACATGGTACTAATATCGATACCGATATCGATATGTCCTTCCATGGTTGCTGGAAGGGGCACGTGCAAGGGCGATGCCGAGGAAGAGAGACAAGGGGCTGGTGGTAGCAGCGAGATCTAGGTCATAATATCGATTTAGTACCGTTGCTCTGATACCATGTGGAGAAAGATGAGAGAAAGCAATGAGAGCCTTTATTCAAGAGGTCTAGGGGTTCTTATAAAGGTCAAAATCCTAAAGCACTTACATTAGGAAAATTACATAAAAGGACCCCGAAGGTTACAGCTTAATAACCTAAAATAAAGCTAACTCTAACAGGAGTAAATAAAAAAACAAGTTGTACAAAGGCATCAGCTAAACAAGTTATGGGGAATCAAGACTATGGCAAAGGTAGCTTTCGGAAAGCATGGTTAAACCACTAACTCTATCTATAAAAGACCCCATAAAAATTATACAGTTCACATCGCCATCAACAAACCAAGAAGCATATAAATTTACAGCTAACTTTCATTATAATGGGCCAAGATGCAAGTGATTCTGTCACAACCCGTCCCGCTAACCGGGATGTGCCGTGACAGGTGATCTTTCTTCTTCTTTCTCCTCAAAGTACACATGTGGAAAATCTCATCAAATATATCATCATTGTATTAAAGCTCACATTACAAAGAAGTGTCTTACACAAGTTCTATTACATCTTCTTAAAAACAATAGAAAGTACAAAAAAACAACCACCTCCTGCTAGTGTATAAACAGTCCTTCCTCCTTTTGTTCGTGATTCGGTTGATATGTACATAATAATAATAATAATAATAGAGGGATGAGTCTAAACCCATTTATGAGCTTAGATCCAGTGAATGGATCTCAAGCTTTTTTTATATATATAGCCAAATGTTAAAATAACTTGCTTAAAATGCTTTAACATACTTCTAAGTTAAATATGAGTATCATGTCAAAATTTGTGTTGAATGCTTTAAAATGACTTGAAAGAAACTTTATGACGGTAATCATATAAAAATATGCTAGTTTGCAATCAAACATTGAAATCGCTTCAAAAGAAGTAAACTGAAACATGATTATCACTATTAAGTTGTTTGCATTAATCACCATTGTGGCTAAGTTATCAGCTCATGAACGCTGAAACAAAGCTGAGTCATACATGCAGATGGTCCCAAAGACCAAAAACACTTTACATACGGTTCAAAGCCTATATGTATACAGAATACGGACCCAAAGTCATCTTAATAACATATCTAATGGTTTGTCATATCTAATGGTTGTTTCAGGGTCATATCTAATGACATCACCATATCTAATGGCTAGTTCATGAATTCTACAAAATAACTACTATGGTGCTTACTTTTTAATTCTGATTCTTTTCTTGTCACTGATAATCTGTATTAGTTAACTTAGGCTCAAAATAGCTAATTCATGAACGTAAAAGAAAATCTAACCTAACATGCATATTCTAGCCACTGGAAACTATTAGGAGCTTGAAAACCAATACATAATGTATAGTAACTGTGCAAAACATAATTCTTTATATAAAGGTCAAATCTGAGTAGTGAAACTTATGATTTGTGTTTCACAAAGAATTATATGCTTGAAAACATGCTATCAAGATAAAACACTTGAAATGTCATTTGAAATGCTTTTAAAAGACCTGATTTCATATCTACTATATGGTACTTGCAATTCATAAGTAAAAGCTTTAGAAAACACGATTGCATACTTGCTATGTAATTACTTGCCAAAAACGCGCATATAGGCTAAAGATTATTACTTAAAATAGCACTTGAGAATCCCTCACCTGATCGCTATCTAACTCAAATCGGGATCGCCTTCTTTAGTGAATACCTCCTATATCTGTCTCAGATTGAATTCTGTCGCTCGATGGTTGACAGAACTTAGTTACGGCTATTATCGTGCTCTCGATAATGGACAGAGCTTTGTCGCGACTTCAACCGTGCTCCTCCGGCACTCTCTCTGACACTTTGGCTCTAAGGTGGTGAGAGTGGTGTAGAATGGAATGAGCAGAATGAGGAGCTCATGGGTATATATAGGCCTCCAACCCCTTTGCATGTGTGACATTTGTCAACATCTAAGGGAGGCTTTAAGATACATGTCACCTCCCTACCATGCATGAAGATACATGGCAACACTTGCCATCCATGCACCGTAACACATGGCTCATATGCATGACGAAACATGTTGTACATGCAAAACGCCACATGCCTTACATGCAGTAGGACACATGTTATTCTTGAATGATAACACGTGGTACTCTTGTGTATTGACACATGTCCTGTATGTATAATGACATGTGTCCCATGATTTGCGCTCTGTGTCCTACTTTTGCTAATGACACTTAATTATTGCTAATAACGGGTAATTAATACTGATCACGCTTAAGTAGTCTTAATGACATGATTATGGTTAAATGAGCACCAATCTGTAACATCCTAGCCTTAGACCGGTCCTTTATTGGGGATAATTGGCTCGTTCAACATGTTGGGTTAGGGCTCTATTGGACCCCTCAATCACAGCCCAAAATTCTTAAGCCATGTTTCACTAGTAGAAACTTCTACTGTTTATACTAGATGTGGTACTATGTTTGATGTACTACAAAATCAATGGAACTTTTTGAAGTCATAATAATTCAAGATGGTCTCTAATTTACATGAAACAAGTTTCAATGTAATCATTTCATCAAGGCAAATCTATTGACTATGCCAAACGTAATGTATGAACACTATCCATCCAATATTTCTTTGAAATAACACTGCTTATAATCAGAAACATCAAGGTTGCAGAAGTCGGCAGTCGGTACTCGGTCGGTCGGGTCACTGACTAAGGATTAGTCGGCAGTCGGGCGACTAATCGGAATTAGTCGGGCATTAGTCGGTTTTGAATTTTTTATTATTTTAAATATATAAATTATTATATATATATATACTCAATCATAATTTTTCATAGATTTAGCTATTTTCAATACTATAAGAGTTATAAAAGTAGCAAGTTAAGAACAAATCAGCCCTAAGATTTACTTAGTGAATTTCAGAATTAATAAGTAGTACTAGATTAATAAAATAGGGTTCTGGAAAGCACTACTAATAGAAACTAAATAAAGAAGCAAGAGAATATATTATTTCTTGGGGAAAAATTAATTGATGTCAAGTATGACATAAAAGGTTAGCTGATATGCCTCATGCTCCGAAGTGGTAGTAGGAGATAACTCAAAAAAATAAACGCCATAATTTGTTGATAAACAAATGACCTATGCACAAATAAGATAAGAAAGCACAATGTTTAGAGAACCACTGGACGCCACTGCAATGTTTCTGCATGTGGAGATTGAAGATAATAGACCCTATTTATTTTCCTAATAGCAGACCCCGTTTATTTTTCTAACAGAGACCAACCATCTTTCATGCCATAATATCTTGAGAAATCAAAATCGTAGTAATTAACGACTTAAAATGGTACAACAAAGCACTGAGAGCAGCATCGGCTTCACTTTCAAATAAAAACAACAAAAACGGGTATTTACTCTAATGTCAACAGGCGACAGAAACTATCTCTCAACCAAAACCAAACCAATAGTGCATAACACACCACAATCAAATACTATGGCAGAAAAATTAGGGATTTGATTCTCGTTACCTTAACCAGCAAGGGAGGATGATGTGCAACACAATCAACACCTAGACCAGATCGAGGACCAGCACGGAAGGGGGCCTGCGGCAGCAATGGGTGGCGCTGACACCGTAGGAATGGGCTGAGGGGGTTGAACCAAGGCGGCGAAAGAGGATTTGGGGAGGGAGCTGGGAGAGGGTAGTGATCGAAGGAGGAGCAGCGATTGTTGCCGCCTGGAGAGGGTTTCACACTTTCCTGTCGAAGAGAGCGATGGTTTCGGGTTTCGAGGAGAGTGAGGGTTTCGCCTGGAGAGCGGGTATCGGGTTTCGAAGAGAGAGGGTGAGGGTTTCGAAGCGTCGGGCATCGAGATTATTCCAATATATTGGGTATTCGGACTCTTGTAAAAATCGGCCGATTAATCGCCCGACTAGGCCGACTAATCGGCCCGACTAGTCGCTTTATCCGACTAAGGGCCGATTACCCTTAGTCGAGTCGGCCAGGCCACCGAGTCGACTAGTCGGGCCGAATAGTCGGCCTAGTCGGCCGATTTTTACAAGCATGAGAAACATAGTATATATAGTGATATTCTACAAAACTCACAACTACTTAAAACGCGCATTACAGATTCAGCATATGATTATGAGGTGTAGGGAAAGAGCAAGAAATAGCATGGTTTTTATTGTCTAACCATGAGTCTTTTCGACATCAATCATCATTGCATTTTTTGAAAGAAAAAAGGGCTACCACCATACAGGTGTGAGCTCAAAAACATCACCACTAATCACCAAAAATAATTTTACAAGATGATAAATCACCAACGCTAAACATAACTCATTACAAACTCCAACTATCACCTACAACTCTTGCATGAGATGCCACATTCTCAGCATAAAATCTATCTTGTTTGAAGATGACTCCATTTCTGGCCAACCAAATTGCCCAAATCACCACAATCTGTCTCATTTTGTCCATCTTTGTGCCCCTTCAATCTGCACCAATGGATCTCCAAAAATTAGTTGTGTTGTCAACACTCCCAAGCCTCCCTCCAATGATGTTCCAGACCTTCATCGATGCACCACGTGAGAAAAAAAGGTGATTAACACCATACACCTCGTTGAAACATCTTGGACAGTACTATTTGCCCATGTGTATGAATCTCGCCAATTTGCTCCCAATCAATAGTCTTTCCTTCCTAAAAATCCACACGAACACCTCCACTCGTAATGGAATCTTCCTATTCCAGATTCGCCTGCACTTTGTCTCGCATCCCCCAAGATTGAAAGGCATAGTACACTTTCAAAGCCCGGTACGCCTTTTCAACTAAAAAATGATGTTCCTTCAGACCCATCGATCTCTCCCCTCAGTGGGACCGTCAATATCCTCCAACTTAACTAACAACGACAAAAGATTTATCACTCACTGCTCAGAAAGCTTTGATCTGAAGCCAGGGAAGAAGTTTTTCCCATCCCATGCCTCTACCACCGTGCACCCAGGTATATCCGCCAAGGAAGGCCGTATCGATATCGATATCGTTTCAGTCCGTCTGGAAAAGGATATATCAGGATATATCGCCGATATATCGACAA
This sequence comes from Ottelia alismoides, assembly GCA_037367405.1. Taxonomy (NCBI): domain Eukaryota; kingdom Viridiplantae; phylum Streptophyta; class Magnoliopsida; order Alismatales; family Hydrocharitaceae; genus Ottelia; species Ottelia alismoides. The sequence goes on along the minus strand of JAZKJV010001092.1, from coordinate 1,940,372 downwards.
TATCGATGGAAATGTCGAAAATGGCTCAAAAAGCCAAATTTTTCCATTTTTCATAAATTAAGATCATCCAAGATATTAAAACAACAAATAACCTACAAATACACACTTATATCACACATATCGATCATTTATAGACCATATATCGCACATGTCAGTCATTTCGAACCTATCGATGTTAATGTCGATTCCTGATTTATAGATATTGCAAATGGAGTTCGTCCAAGTTCTTACAATACTAAATAACTTACAAATATACTCTTAGATCATACATATCGATCATCTATGACCCTTATATCACACATATCGGTCACATCGAACATATCACCGAACTGTTAATTGTTGACCTACAGATATTGGAAATGAACTTAAACCAAGTTCTTAGAACACTAAGTAACTTACAAATATACTCTTAGATCACGCATATCAATCATCTATGACCCTTATATCACGCATATCGGTCCTATCAAACATATCATCGATACTGTTAATTGTTGATATATAGATATTGAAAATAGAGTTCGTCTAAGTTCTTAGAACACTAAATAACTAACAAATATACTCTTAGACCACACATATCGATCATTTATGACCCTTATATAGCATATATCGGTCATATCGCCGTTATTGTTTATTGCTAACTTGTGGATATTGGAAATGTAGTTCATCCAAGTTTTTATAACACTAAATAACTTACAAAGGTACACTTATATCACACATATCGAACATCTGTGACACTTATATTGTACATATCTGTCATATTGAGCATATCATTGTTAATGCTAATAGTTGACTTATATATATTGGAAATGGAGTTCATCCAAGACTTATATTGTATCACATATTATGTATAAATAATATGAACCAAACAAATAAAGAGCATAATGGCATTTTTCTGAAATAGCCATAATTTATAATAATATTTTCGAAGGGGGAAGAAGATGAATAAAAATAAATTGGACACCCCCAAGAAGAAGAACCATTGTATGCACCCCCCTTGTCGCACCATACCCAAAACAAAATATATAAAACATGATGTGTTATAATACTTGGAGTAGCAAAATAAGTGGTGAAATCAAGCTTACAAGGGTATTGTTCATCAATATATAGATATCAGCGAAAATTCTATGATATCGATAGATATCCGGGATTTTTGTACTGAATCTAGTCATTTTTTACTAATATAGACCGATATGTCGATATACCGCCGAGATATATGTCATATATCATCGATATCTCGGAAAATGGATATGCACCATGATATCAATATCCCATTCTTCTCGATACTGATATATCGGCGATACATCGTCGAATGTCGCGATATGGCCTTCTATGATATCTGTCATTGCCTTCTACCGAGGGAATATGACGTCCAGTGACCCCTCTCTACTCCAATCATCAGTCCAAAACCTAAAGTCCTTTTCATTCCCAACCAGGGGCCTCAGAAAAGGTCGCATCTCCTGAGCCCCATCACATATACCCCTTCAGAAAAAAACAGCGTTGCACCCATCTCCATATGAGTGGGAAAGGATAAACCAGGCTCATAATTCCCCCGAATGAGTTTGCACGCCATGCTGTCACACTCACCCTAAATATGAATCACCCACTAGGTAAGAAGAGCTTGTTCGTCTCCTCCAAACTCCTCACTCCGAGTTCACAATCCTCCTTTGCACAAGTAACCGTCCTCTAATCCACCAGCGCGAACGGACGTGTATGCCCCTCATCGCCTAAAAGAAATGCCGCATAATGGTTTCCATCTTCCTAATACCAACTGGCATGATTCTCGATGACAAGAGAAAATGGGAATGTCAAACAAAACTAACTATAAGAGTACCAGACTGCCCCCCCCCCCCCCGATAGACAGACTTGAGTAGCCCAATTGGAAGGTCTGTGCATGGCGATCTCAACCAAACAGCACAATCTCCGATCTCTCCTTCAATCAGCCTAAAAGAGACAAGCTCCAATTTTGCTCTGTTAAGCTTCAACCTAAAAACATCACCGAAAATGCCCATCATCGCCGAGAGATTCCTGCATCTGTCAATCCTTTCCTCCATAAATATAACAGTGTCATCAGTGTACTGGAGGATGGGAATAGAAATATCTCCCCTCGAATAACCCCTAATCAGCCCACAGAGACGTCTCCTTCCGCCATAATCACCAACGCATCAGCCACCAGCACAAATAGCAACAGAGCCAAGGGACGCCCCTATTAAAAACCCTTTTCTGGTTGGAAGCATGGTTTTAAAAAAATGTGAGGCAGATCGAGGCGGTTTTCCCTTAACGAGGCGATGCGTAAGCCTCAAAGTATATAGGAAAATATATAAAAAAATATAATTAAGCATAATTATATATTTCTAAAATTACAAATTTAGATATTCGCAACCTATTCACCATATACGTTATGAGCATAAGAATATATAATATTCTTTGCATGATTTACTTTGAATCCTAATTCGTATTATCATCCATATAAAATGTAAAGCTTATTATGACATCCATTAACATTGGCGAGTGAAGTTGTTGTCGATATATAACACTTCCCTTTATGTGCATGGGTGAAGCAAATTTATGTGATTAACATATATTATTAACGTACACAATATATAATGTCTATGTTGTTTTATGTGTTATATGACTAGTATATATATTAATGTGTATTGAATCATAACCATCTAATTTGCTAAACTCAATTGAAGAATCGTTGTATCCCCCTATCGCACTATACCCTACCAGTATGAGGGTCTCGTTGATCGGGGCTAGGGAGGAGCAAGTGTGCTCCCCCATGCAGGGGTTGCAGGGGGCAGCGCTCCCGTCCCGAAACGAATTTTTTATATGATAATGCATAATTTTTAAATATAGAATGAATATATATGACTATATAACAAATTAAATTATTAACAATGAATTAAGATATCATAAAAATCAATATAAAAATATAAAATATAGGGTACCAAACCTTTGCAACCTGAGGTGCGCGCCTCAAGACCACCTCAGCGCCTCGATGCCTCGATCACCGCCCCAGCACCTTCAGGCGCACACCACACATGGGCTACTTGGCGAGCACCTCGAGGCGGTTTTCTTGGAAAACCGCCTCTAGGCACGTTTTTAAAAAACCATGGTTGGAAGTATCCACCTTTCGACTGTCAATTCAACAACACCATGCAGAATGTCATCGTAACACACCTCTTCATCCAAGCTATCCACTTGTTCGGAAAGCCTCACCTGCGTAACGAGGCCCACAGAAATCGTTATCCCACACAATTGTAAGTCTTCGAGAAGTCAACCTTCCACAAGATCCCATTAACCTTCCTTCTGTGCCAATCAGCCACCACCTCTGACGCCATAACCACATTATCCATCAGTTGTCCGCGGGCAAGAAGGCACTCTACACAGGGGAGATGATCTTGTCCAACATCCCCTTGAGATGGTTGGCCATCAGCTTCGCAATAGACTGCATTAGATAGTGCAATTGGTCTGAAATCCTCAATTCACACCGCATCATCCCCCTTCGAGAGGGAGAAATAAAAGACTTGTTGATATGATTGAACTCATAATTTCCCTCTTCAAATTCCGCCACCATCTACACAAGCTCCTCCAAGATAACATCCCAGAATTCCCTGTAGAAGAAAATCAAAAACCCATCAGGGCCTAAGCAGCGATCCGGGTTCAGCCCAAAATTCGCCTCACACACCTCTTCCACCCCAAAACCCCCTATCATACTCTCAACCTCCTATGTAGACACTCAATTGACCCCAAGCCCAAACCAACGTGAGCCGTAGTGTATAGATCGCATGCTCATCTCCCTGAAGGGTTCTGTAACAACTCTAGCCACATTTCCCTCCCCATGGAACCTCTCTGATCCCACCTCTATCAAATGGATCAAATTCATCCATCATCAGTCACTTACCACTACATGGAAGAAGTGAGTATTAGCATCTCCTTCCTTCAATCACCTTTGTCTCGATCTATGCCGCCACTTTGCTTCACTCTTTCTATCCTCCTGCTCCAGAATCTTTTGAACAAGGCCCCTACGCATCAATTCCTCTGCCTCCAAATCCCTCGCGTCCTCCATCGCATCCAATCTCCCCAATTTGTCATGCGTCTGATCGCATATTACATGTTGCTACTGCTTGGTTACCCTCGTAAACTCTACCAGTCTATGCCTTAATGTTTCCAGCTTATAAGAAAACCTCGACGTGGCAGATCCCTCCACCTCGAGATCCGACCAGAAATTGCTCACCAAGTCCCAAAAACATGGCTTCAACATCCTACTTCTCTCAAACAAGAAGTAGGAACCATATCCCCAACCACTACGAGTCAAAACATAGTCGCATGTCATCTGATCTTGGTCTAGGAAGAGATGTGATCGTTTCCAGGCTGAACAACTCAAGAGCTTCAGCGGACAGAGAAAATCTGTCAGGACATGACCGAGAAGAAGAGTTTCTCCAAGTGTATTTACAATCCTAAGGCATCCAGAACCTCTAGAGCCAGCTCCTCCACCACCTCACCAAACTAACTAGAGCATGGGTCATGTGCCCCTCTCCCCCTTGGGCAATCATTCACGTAGAATGTGACATTAAAGTCACCCTCCACAAGCTAAGCCATCTTTGGGAATCCGTCACGAATATACCTGAGCTCATCCCATAGAGCCAAATTGGTGAATGCCCACGTGCAACCATACACAGATGTAACCACATTGCAATAAAGATCTGCCTTGCTAAACAACACCACGAAAACAGAATTATTGAGCACCACTTCATCCTCCAACATGAATAAGTCATCATTCCAAGCCACCGCAATTCCACCGAGCTACCATCTACTAATATCGAACAGAAAGTGTTTGGATTGGGGCTCCCATCTCACAGATTCCCAAGAACCAACCCTAGTCTCCTGAAGACAGATAATATTTGCCATCCACTTGAGCATCAAGGATCCAACCGCTATGCGCTTGTCTGGATGTCCCAAACCCCTAACATTCCACATCACTGCCTTCCAAGGTTGTAAAAATCAATAGTCAATGCTCAGTCGGTGGGGTCATTGACTAAGGATTAATCGGCAATCGGGGGATTAATCAGATTTAGTCGATCACTAATCAATTTTGAAATTTTTTAATCACTTTAATTTAAATATATAAATCATTTTTATACATATATTATTATATCTTTGCGTATATTTGTGCATTTTCTACACTATCATAATGAAAAAAAGAAGCAATTGACTTTAAATATAACATTAAGCGTATTAGAATAAGTTCGCTTTAAAAAATCAAAAAGAAAGATTCTACGTAAAAGTCGAACAAGTAGTCGGTCCGATTAGTCCGGTTGGCCGACTAGGCCTTGTCGAGTCGGGCCCCCCCCACCCCCCCACCCCCGACTCGACTAGTCAGACCGCTAGTTGACCGACTTTTAGAACAGTGCCACATTCATTGAGGAACAAAAGGGGGATCCCCTGCTACCACTACACCAACAAACCTTGCAACCTCCTGTTCCAAGTGCATCCCCTCATCTCCCGCAACATCCTTAGTCCTGCAGCTCACCATGTTGTTTTCACCCACCCCATCATATTGTACCTCCTCTTCCGACCCTTCCCTGACCAGATCACGTGTGACGGTGATCCACCTTCCTCCCCCTATGCACACCTCCCCATGCGCATCTCAAAATCCATGTCCAGGAGGCTAGAGTCCCATTCCACAACACCCGTACGACACCTTTTTCGTGAGAAAGCAAGGTTCAGAAATGCGGTATGCGATATTCGTTCGGTCATGCGGTCTAAAGCGAGTAAGCGGATATGCGGAGGAGTATACGAAAGTATATGCAGTTTATGCGGTTTATAATATTTTAATTTAAGATATTATAAAATAAACAATAAAATGTGATTATATAAAAAAGTTGGTGATCTAACAAGATCTAAAATCAAAAATTTCAAATAAAATAATATAATCAAGAAGATATATAAGCACGATAACATAAATTGATTATTTTTTAGTGTGTAATTTGATTTTAATGCATATAGACATACCTATACAAATTTAGATTCAACAGGGAACACATGAATTATAAGAAAACTTTTAATGTATATAGATCATATAGATAACAAAAGCTAAAGAATAATCATAAGTATACAAATCATACACCCAAAATTATCCGCATATATGCATCTCCATGGGACAAATATGTTGACACAAAATATAGGGGAAATTGTATTTGCATATAAATTTATTAGAAGTACATAAACGTAAAGTGCCAGACTGTTAGTTAATTATTTCATATTTTATTTGAAAATCAGAATAAATTTCATTAAATAGAAAATTCAACAACAATTGTTAATAAGTGTTGGGAACAATGAAAAAAATGGATATGAGAAAAAAATACGCTAGATTATATGCCTAAATGCAACATATTCGAGAATAATGAAAAGACGCATCAATGTAAATGATAGTATAAGAGTTGCTCGAGAAAAAATCGAGTTCATATGTCATCAACATATCATGGAACACGAATCCTATCAGATATGCGGCCGCATATACGGCCGCATATGCCGCATATGCGTTTTACCTGCATATTGCCGCATATGGCATATGCGCTTCGGTCAAGTGATCGAATACGCATATGCAGCTGCATATGCGGCCACATGGACCGCATTTCCAAACACTGTGAGAAAGTAAGGATTCCATCCCCTAATTCCAGGAGGTCCCCCATCACGTTGTTCCCCCCGACTGTAGTCAGCCCCGCCCCACCTCTCTGCTCCTCCAACCCCCTTCTACGAGTCATGCGATGCGTCGCTCACCCACCATGTCTCGCTTCCCTGCTTTCCAATACTTCTCTTGAGCCCTCTGCCACTTTGCTTGTCGGAAAGCCCTCCACTCGAAACCACAAACTCGCGCCTTCAACCAAAACCCCTCACCTCCACCATCCTTTGTTCCGAGGATACGACACCACACCCCTCCATCTCTTCACCACACCAGAGGACCCTCGGAGCTAGAACCCTCAACCAAAAGCTTAAGACCCACAGGAAGGTTCGGGTCTAAAGTCCCCGCATTGAAGCCTCTCCTACTCGATGGTGATTTGCCCGAGGTGATGGGCCAATCCCGTGCAACAATCAGCCGAGGTGTTGGGCGATCATCATTGCATCTTCTTAATATGTTCTTCATCGCATCTTCTTAATATGTTCATCATCGATTTGTCCTTTATTTTAAAGCTAAAGGATGACTACAACTTAGTGATCACACAGGATAATTTGTTTTCTCACAGTAACAATGGTTGTATTAAGATTTAATAAATTTAAAGGTGGGGTATGTGAGGGTAGAGCTTTTCTTCAAAAAAAACTACTGAATGACTATTTTGAGGAATGGCAGTTTGTGCACTTCAAACCCCCAAAAAATAAGCTTTGAACTTCTAGGGAACAATATCGCCAAAAGCCCACTTCCAGCTTAATGTGAACATCAAAAGAAAAAAACAGATTTTTTTCTAAAACTGACCTTTAGAAGGGGTGTATGGTGCTTCTTTACCTGTAAATAAGATTCAGATGTCAAAATATCACATGCAAATCTAGGCCATGAAAAGCAAACAAAACAATGTTGTTCAAATCTAGGCCATGAAAAGCAAACAAAACAATGTTGTTCAACATGATAACAAGAAACAATAGGACGTAAATGAGCAATCAACACCACATAATATCTTATTACCTATCTATAACTGTCAAATCCAGAGCTTAATATAAAGCAAGCAGAAACAAGCATTATGCTGAATTTGGCTGCAGCCCAATATGGGCACTGGGCACTGTGCTTGGACGAGACTAACATATGTGGGAGGAACATAGGGACCTCATTTTATGACACATCTATCCTCAGATCATTGAGGGGAGACATGCTTATTTGATTGTCACATAAGCGTTTGTCCTCATTATTTGGAGAGGGGAGGATGGATTTAGTTGGAGGGAATATATTCAGTGAGGAAGGCATACATAAGACAGGAATCTAATTTCCACAAAAGAGAGTCGGATCAGAATTGCATGACTAATAGGATTGTCAGATCTTATTTACAGAACATCATTTACTAAAGAACAAATGGTAGATTTTTTTAATATTTAACTTTACTAATAGAGGTAGTATGTTTATCTAATATCTTTTATGGGATAAAATAAATATAGATGTTGAATTTGCATGCAATTGTATAACTGCATGGTTGTGTTTACTAAACAAATTAGATTTTGAAAAAAAGCTTACCTTCTAATTTGGGAAAAAAGCTTACCTTCTAATTTGGACAATGATATCTCCCATTTTTCCTATCTTAAATCAATCTACAATATTTTTTACTCTCTCCACCATTAATTTAACATCTTTATCTTTTGAAAATGGATTATTTTTGGAAATGCTTTGGTTGATATCACATTGTACAAAAAAGTCATCACTTCGTATTTCTTCCATGTTTTTTTAAATATAAATATCTAATGTTTGAAATTATTATATTTTTAATTATTTTTGAATTAAAATAAAAAAAACCACATAATCCACATATACTTATGCATAAACTTCCGCCTACCCGCTTACTCGCTCAAGACCGCCTGACCGAACAAATACTGCATACCAACTTTCTGAACCTTGGCCAGTTGTTTATCCCACCATTTGGTAAGAGAAGGTGGGCTTGATCCATGACAACTTCAATAGGGAAGGCATTCTTAGATAGAAACAACTTTCAGAACACAAAGAAAAGATGTTGCTTCAAGATAGAATGATACTGGATGATTGTGTAAACTTTGAAGATTCAACTCGTATACTAATTCCAAGGAACATATTTCTCACATAGGCACAGATAATATTCCCTATGAAATCACGAATATGTATTGCTTTGCCTATGGGCGAATAGTAGTACAAATCATTTTTGTCTGCACTTGCTAAGGAGATGCGTGAAGAATAGGAAAGCCAGCTCGATTGGTTACTTTTCAAAGGAAAGTTTGAAGAAGTTCCAGCACTGGGATGGAATTTCCTATGCATTGACTATAAAATCACAACAAAAACAAAGTCTTTCCCACAATTAAGGTCGGCTACATGGATTTTCCACCTCCATTCAGATCTATTTTGTGCCATTCACGAGATTATATCCAAATAACTAAGATCCCATCGGATATTCTCATTCCAACACTTCTTGGGCCTGCCTCGCCCTCTCTTAACTGGCTCAACATCCCAAATCTCGCATCCTCTAACTGGTGCATCAACTGACCTTTGCATACAGTCAAACCATCTTAAGTAGTTTTCTCTCATCTTATCCTCTATTGAAGCTACACCAACTTTCCTTATGATTGTATCATTCTAAATCCGATCTTTTCGTGTATAATCACACATCTACCTTAGAATTTTCATTTCTGTTATTATCATTCTCTGCATGTCTATGGTGAACATGCCAACATTCTGATCTATATAGCATAACAGGTCTCACGATTGCTCAGTAATACTTTCCTTCGACTTCCAAAGGGATTTTCCTATAACAAAAAATAGTAGAAGCTCCTCTCCACTTTAATCAACCTGCATTTATTTTATGAGCAACATCCCTATCAATTTCTCCATCTTGTTGCAAAATAGATCTCAAGTATCTAAAAGAACCTTTCTTTGAATGTTATCGTTGCCAATCGTCACCTCGATTCTCCCACTATTGTTTCTAAATGTGCACTCCACATATTCAGTCTTAGCCCTACTCATGCGAAATCCTTTAGTCTCTAAGGCATGTCTCCAAATATCCAGCTTCTCATTTACTCAATTTCTTGTCTCATCAATCAACACAATGTCATCGGTGAATAACATATACCAAGGTTTATCATCCTGAATGTGACTAGTCAACTTGTCCATAATCAAAGCAAAAATGAATAGACTCAAAGTTGAACCTTGATGCAGGCCGATGCTGCTGTAAAAATAGCCAATCTTCTCATATTGGATCATTACACAAGATGAAGCCCCATCATGTATATCCTTTACAAGGTTAATGTATAGGATAGGTACTTGTCTCTACTCCAAAACTCTCCACAATAACCATTGGGACTGAATCATAAGCCTTCTCCAAATCAATAAAAATCATATGAATTTTCTTCTTTGTAGCTCTATAAATCTCCTTCATTCTCCTCAACAAATAGATAGCTTTAATAATTGAGCGACCTGACATGAATCCGGATTGGTTTTCAGCTATTGTGGAAACTTGCATCAACCTTCTTTGCAATCATACGTTCCCATATTTTCATAATATGACTCATCATTTTGATACCTCTATAATTCAAACAAGTTTGAAGTTCTCCTTTATTCTAATAGAGAGGCAAACAATGCTTCCCCTCTATTTTCAGGTATTTTCCTGCTTCACCAAATAACATTGAATAAATTTGTGAGCCAAGTCAAACTCCGTTCACCTAGAACTCTCTAAACTTCAATAGGAAGGTCATCATGTCCAACCCTTTTCCCATGTTTCATCAACTTTAAAGCAGCATCTACTTACTTTATATCCATTTATAGCTTGTACGATTCAGATAATATTCACTACCAGCAACATCTCCCAAAGTAATCTATTTATTCCCTTCCTTAATAAAAAACTTTTGAAAATGTTGCTTCTATATAGTCTCCATATCATTTTGAGTAACAAGCACATGACCTTCCTCATATTTGGTGCATCTCACTTGAGAAAGATCTTTGATCTTTATTTCTTTTGCTTTGGCCAATCTAAATATATCCTTCTGGCCCTCCTTTGAGTCAAGTTTTATGTACAAAACTCCATAATTTCTTGACTTAGCTTCACTTACAGCCTTCTTTTCTTCCTTCATTATATGTAGTTTGCAACAGCTTCCACGATTCTATTAATATACATAGTTTTAAAGCAAACTCTTTTAACTGTAAGCTTCTTTTGCACCCCATCACTCCACCAATCCTCCTTTTGGCCTAGAACCCCTTAGATTCGTTTAGCATCTCTTTGATTATAAATTGAACATGTAGAATCTCCATTCCTATCAGACAAGGAAATGATAGTATACATAAAAAAACAAATAGACGAGATTGGATGTACACATAAAGTATATGGAAGAGATAAAGATGATGTGGGTGTTGCATATAATGTAATTTAAATTTTGGAGATGTGCAAAGCGGATCGCCCATAATGCTCTAATTTGATCATGCAAAAAGTTTGAAGAAAAATCTTGCAAAAAAACAAGGAGAATAAAGAAACGTAGGACGGAAACTATTGAGAAGGATGGCATTTCTAGATCCAAGCATGTGTATGGAATATCTATGTCCCCCATGCTTCCATTGCACTTCCCTAATATATAACCAACCATTTCTTAAGAGAAAGTATCTCTTAAATTGAACTCAAAAAACTTCATTATAATATCATTTCAACACTTGCATATGCTTCATTAATGGGAAAAGACTTGATGGAAGTGATGGTGGTAAAAAATCATATCTACTAATAACTTTTTTTTGAGAAACTATCTACTAATAACTATAATAACCATATAGAAAAATGCTATATAAGTTGTAGAATGCTAAATATTTCAAAATATGGACAGGTACCAATATTTAGCTAAAATATGCACCTTTTTTCCACCAAAAATGATTATTGGAAAAGCTTGTGATTAAGACTAAATGTGACCTTGCTATAAAAAATTCTAGCATACATTTCTTTTTCTATCTTTTCGTGATCTTTACATGGAATTGTGCTTCCGAGACAGGTATAGCTTCTAAATTTACCGTTAAAATAAGAAGCAGTTAATTGTTTTTCAGATTATTCAAAGCCAATTTATCCCTGTACATGTTAGAGTTATGTATTAGGCGAGGCTTGCTGTCATGTTACTGTCTATAAACTTCATAAATTCTCAGCAAGAGAATATGTAGTTTTTAGCGAAACCATCCTTATTCGTGAGCATATGCAAGACCACTTCGAGAGGTGGGCAACGTTCCACGTTATCAGACCATTCACTCCAAATCCTCCTTCCACAAGGCTGAACGCACCTTGCCAGAGGCATTCCTCATCCAGCTTCCAATACTGCTTAGAAAAATCGTCAGCATTTTTTGGCAATCCCAATAGGCATGAAAAAAAAGAAAGTACGTTAATGGGTAGTATTCAAAGGACCGATTTTAAAAAGTTCAATCTACATCTTCTGTCTAGAACCATTGAAGACCTTCCTCTTAATCATTTCTCCATCTTCACCACAAAAGAAGCCTAGTAACCATTCTAATTGTAGTGCTCAAGCAAGGTACCCTCAGGTGTGTAAGAGGGTCCAGTCAGTGTAGATTGTACCGTCAACCAAGCTAAAGAAGTAGAATCTTCGGTATAGAGAATACCATCTACCAAGCTAAAGATGTCAAATCATTCAATCAGCATTATGGTGGCATATGCCTGGTTCCGACTATCCTCAATAAAGAAGTTTATGCATACTGCCACATGAAAATATATTCTCAGAACCTTATCCTCTTGAAATCCTGCCATCAAACCAGTTTGGCAAACACCTGTGGCTCCCATTGTCGAGGCATCAACAGCAGTACAAACAACATACGGGCAACGGTAATAGACGTGAGTTTGGGAACTGAAGCTGGAAATGACACTATGGGAGGGGTGATGGGATGGGCCTCTCTCATCCAACGGAGAAGGGTAAATCGAAGCTGACGGAACCGATTCTGAAGGATGAATTTCAGGTAAAAGCAGGAGGGTCGAATCACTCAAAGAAGCCAAGTGGATAAGTTCATGTAGGCAATGCTCACGTCTAAACCAGTTGTCAAAGGGGTGAACGTTTTTTTGCTACCGATGTGGAGATGATGGTCACATGGCGAAGGCATGCCATCATGCTGACGCCATTTGCTTCTGCTACAACTGTCATAGGCATAAGCGAAACTCTTGTGTGCTAAAGGATGTATGGAAGAGCGTCTCAAAGGAGTCAAAGTCGATAGAGGTCCAAGGGAAGAACATGACTGAAATCTTGCGTCAATTACTGAGCGTGATTGGGAAAGTCACATCAGAGGTCGATATTCTATAAGGGCTAGTTGTTGGGTAGGGGTCTGAGGAAGAGCTTCAAAGGATGAAAGAGGATGTTAGTTGGGCTAGGGAGGGTGGGCTCATTATGGATGTTGTGTGGTTTGTTGAAGGCGCTTTGTGCATCAGGGGTTTTTCAATGTTGAGAGCAAGTGAGGTCATGGCAAAGAGCTTGGGGGGTTTTCAAGGTTGGATGGTGTACCTTTTGGTGCAGATCAATCGAAGATAACACAAAGGAACTCAAGCCAATGGTGGTGAAGGTGGAGATCGAGGGACCGGAGGTCGCACAACAGAGAAGATGGGAGTTGTAGGTAGGAAAGATGGGTTTTCAAATTTGGCTTGATCCTTAGAACAGAGTTAGCATATAAGGAATAGCGGAGAAGAAGGCAGAGCAACTGTCTTCATCGGTAGACGATCATGGTGTGAGATATGACACAAGATTTATGCCATATCTGTAGAGTGTAATGGCTGATGAGAGGTAAGGGTTTCTCTTTCGATACTACGGATTCAGGTAGTTTAACAGGTATTGAATCCAAGTTCGGGGACATGCACCATTAGCTCTTATTAGTGACCAAATATGGTTGTGTTGGCGGGTATCGGCTCCCAAGTTGGGGTTCGAGAACCTTGGTCGAATCTTAAGGATCCTTCTATCTATATATGGGCTCTTGGGATCGCATCTGGATCAGTACAATCGAGTTTAGAAACCCAAATACTTGTGAGGATCTATTTCTGGAGTTCCGAGCAAAAACCCTGATGGATCATGTGAAATTCTTCATGCATCTGCTGATCAAGGGGTGGTGGCTCCCCCCAAACTCAAAGACAACATTGAGCAGCTGATGGGTGGTCCAGAAGCCTTTCACGAGGTCTTAGGAGTATTACAGCAATGACAATTTCGCTTGGGCCAAGATGATTGTGCCTTGGCGATGGGTTACATGGTGGGGTAGCGAAACCATTTAGGGATGTGCTAGTTTTTTCTTGTAAAAGACAACGATCTAATGCTCTTTCATGAAAGACAATGATGGAGCAGAAGGGCCTTGGAGATGTTCTAGATTTGTCTATTTCAATGGATGAAAATGGGCTCACTAGCAATGGATGGAGGGGGGCATAGGGCATGGGGTTGCATAGAGATAGAGCATGAGGAGTCCATTTAGGTGGGAGGAGGGAGTCAAGCAAAGATGTCGACGGAAATAGGGGTCCCCGTGAGGTGTATGGGGATTAAGGAGGTGGGGGTAGCCCCAATGGTTAGTTAAAGAAGGTAATCTCATTGAAGGTAAGGGGGTTGGATAAATCGGAAAAGAGAGAGGTGGTTGTCCAGTTGTTGGAACCATGGCAAGCAAATGGTGTGTCTTTAAGAAACTAAGATTGAGGAGTGGGAATTAATAAAATCGAGATCGGTCTCAAGCCCCTATTGTCTGAGGTCAAGGCTATGACAGCTATTGGTGGCTCAAGTAGTCAATTCATCGGTTGGCATGGTGATTAATTTATCCGGGTGAACAAATCCCTTTCTGTGAGATCTCTCATAATTGTGCTTAATCGAGTTCAGGATAGCCTAAAGGTGATGACCATTTCAATATACTGGATTTTCAACCATTTCAATATACTGGATTTTCAGGACTGACTACAGTGCAAAGCTTTAGGTTGAAATAAGAGGTTCTAGCACTATTCCCCAAAACAACATGAATTATAGGAGGTGATCTCAACGTGACATTATTCTCCAACGATAAACCATGAGGTAAGGGTATTATGAATCCCGGATTGAATATGTTTGTAGAAATGGTGGCGAATCTGGAGCTTGATACCATGGATGCTTTCAATAATACACTTGGTAGAACAGCTTATCCAAGTCGTGGAATAACATGCTTCTCATCTCTGTGAAGGCACATGAGAGTTTCCATGTTGCAAGGGTCCAGTCACTGTTGTGTTCGCATTCGGATCATACACACCTTTGCACCCGGATCATACACAGCTTTGCTTTGATTCAGGTGAATGCATGCTCCATGCTTCCTTTCGAGCTTTGAACGATCATGGCTATTGGAGGATGGGATTCAGATAAGGTGTCACAGTTTTGGCAAGGGTTCATTGTAAAGGAAACAACCACGAAGAGCTTGGCAAAGAAGTAGGTTGGTTTACGCACATTGTTGATGCAGTTCAAAAATGACATCTGAGAGCAACAAGAACATACTAAAACTCAGGTTAAGAGCGAAAGCGTTATGCTAGATTTGCTAGAGGAGGAAAGTGAGTTGGTTGAGGAGGAACTTGTCAAGTAGGGATGTCCATGATGTGGGTACCCACCCCATTTGTTTGTGATTGTTGGAGTATGTATGTCAATTGTAGTGATGGGTAATCGGATCCCTCCAGGGTCCCATCACCACATCCGGTGGTTTAGTCCAACAACTATTATTTGTGAGACGTGGGGACTCAGTGGAGGTTGTATAAGAAGCCCCACAACAATTGTATCATATGAGAAAAGTGGATGAACACATCAGCCCTTTGAGGCAAGGGTCGACCAGCCCCAATACCAAAGGGTACCCTATTGTAACGGGTACCCAATTAATGCCAATGGGTGTTGGGTACCCGCAAGTACCCTTGGGAATACCACCTTAATTTAATTAAAAGGTAATTGCTTATCTAACATATAAGAATCAGTAAAAGGACAAAATAGATCATTATATTTTTTTTCAAAAACTCTATTTATCAACTTTGAAACTTATTAAATGTTTATGCCTTCACTTCTCCGTGGATCAGATTTGTTCGGGCAATAGATTGGTAAATTATTTTTATACAATTTTGTTACTTATTATTCGATGGAATTGTTGTTTACCAATTCTACAATAAAGACATTTATATTCATGGACATATGGATTCACGCGAGGATGTCCTTTAGTGTGTCACTATTGTCCATTCTGATTACAAACATGTCGATAATGGTAGATAGAGTCATGGGATGTAGACTTTATTATAGTTTCTTGTACGAGGACTTGTCACAATTTTGCAAAATGTGGATGACAATACTCTTTGTGGATGGAGGGGCACCTAGATGCAGATGCATGTCTATCTTGCTTGATCTGTTCGGCAAAGTTTCTGACCTGAAGATAAATAAGGAGAATTCAGCATTCCTTCCTTCGGGTTTAAGCTGGGAGGAATTTCAATGTACCAACGATGGTTGACATCCTCGTGTGTCGCACTCCAATTGAAGTATTTGGGCCTTTCCCTTAACATATGGGTAGCTTCAACAAGTTGGTTGTCTCACTTTGGTGGAGAAATAGGAGAACATGACTGGAAAGAATTCAATGTGCTTATCGGTGGGAGATCGGTGTTGCTCAGCTACGAGTTACAGCTGTCCCAATTTTATATCTCTTCAAGGGTACGACGAGTGTGTGTAAGATATAGGAGTTTATCATGCGGAGATTTTTTGGGTCGACTTCGGGTGTGATTCGAAGGGTATCCATCTATGGATTGGAATACGACTACTCAGGAGAAAAGGTGGTTGGGCGTTCTCACCCTTAAGGCGATGAATAAGGCCTTGCTTTGCAAAATGGTTGTCACATTTGGAGGGGGGGCAAGACCTAGCGCCTGCACCACATAAACAAAGGGAAAGTAGTGCTACTGATCATATTTCTAACCAAGGGTCTGATTTCCCCTTTCAGCTACTCTAACTAGACTACAAGGCTGAGCCGACCAGGCATGGAATATTGTGCGACAATGACCTCAAGGTCAAAAGGACCTGCCATCCTTGTTTCAATGTGTAGTCAAGAAGAGCTATATAATGTAGGTGATCTTGCTAAGAGCTTCTCTTCCCGAGGAATGCCAGTAGCATATTCATGACTTTTCAGAAAAAAGCTGATTGCTTTCGCACCTTGCCTTAAACAAATAAGGAACGAGAGCACAAGGGCTCACCTTAAAAGGTGGCTAAGAGAATGTAGTACCTTTGATGATGTCTTACAAGTTGTCAAGCTTCCAACGATACCCAAGAATTTGATATTTGATTTCAAATTCAGGTTCAACTCGAGAAATATGTTGCTTCATTATTGACCTATTCCGAGCAAGGGTCAAGCTTAAGATGATTCCATCCCTACTTGATAACCGAATCACCTCTGTCTTCGGTTGACAGGTTCCAAAGTATATCCTCTCAGACTAGGAAAGAGCGTCGAGAAGTTGTGAACTCTTGGTTGGGAAGATCAGTCTGTTATCCCGTCAGTCACTTTTATCTGTTGAGGCGCTTCCACTCGGGTACTTTCAATTGTAGTGCTCGTAGCTGAGGCCAACTTTTGTCACAGGGTCTTGCAGTCAATCTCCCTTCTTTCGTCGTGAAGGGGTCGAAGTCAAAGAGTGCATATATACAACGGGATGGACCTTCCTAGGACAAAGCCAAGTATCATTTACAAATAGGAATCCTAACACTAGCTTCTACACTTACCTCAAAGGCAATCCTCTTTTGAAAGGAAGAAGAACGAGACACCAATAACGTGGATGCCCAAAAAACTTCATTAATGCATAAGATTACAAGTACAAGATATTTTTAAAGATTACAAAGACCACGCATTAACAAGACAGATCGCATGCTTTCCCACATTCTTAACGTAAAACCTTTGTTCGAAGCATGCCTTATTCTTTGCTAATCAAATGGCCCATACTAGTGCAACGATCCTTGACCTATCCTCCTAAAAATCATGCCATCTTGATCCCAAAGAGAAGTAAAAACTACATGAGTGATCATATACCACTTTTGTATAAGCCAATTTCACCCAAATGGCTCGAAACTCTCACATTCGAAGAAGAGGTGTCAATACTCTCCACAACCATCAAAAACCTAGTGCATTCTGTAGTGATTCCCTCTGAATGAAACATGCCCTCCTTAAGCTAGTCATCACCTTCTCGCGTCTTAGACTCTTAGCAACCATAAAAACAGCTTAACCCTTATCAATACTTTACACATCAAGACTCTCTTACAATCAGCAACGCATCCCTCAAGGCCAAAAGGCACATTCCCTAAAAAAACGTGTATGTATTCTTAACCAAAATGTGTAACATTCTCATACTTAAGAGGTACTAAAATCATGAATGCTTGATTACAAATAGGAATGTGACTTTTATTTTAAACCTCATTACACAGTATTATAACTTTACAAGTTATAAGATCCTAACTTCGAGATTGTTATGTTATTTGTCTTGATGAGATGATTTCAACGGATCTTGAATCATATCAGTCGGATGTTGTTATGAATTTCGATGAATTTTTGAATTTAAGTAGTCGTTTGATAAGCTCAATCCTTAATCACTTTGTCATTAGGAAAAGTTAATCATGATTAAGGAAATTTAATGATGATTAAGGAGCTTAATCATGGATTAATCTATGCTAACATAATCAAAATTATTAATCTCGATAAGTATTAGTTACTCGTAATTAGTGGAAATTAAGTATTATTAGAAAAATCATGGTTTAAATGAGCCAAAACCATGGGCAAAAATCATGGGCATGGAAACCATGGTATTAGGAAAAACCATGGTATTCACAAAACCATGGAATGAAATCATATGTGAAAAGCTATGATTTTACTAATTTGGAGGCTTGTAAATAACCCACTACCGACTCATTCTCAACACATCCATTCCATAACCAAGTTCCTCCATACTATGGTAGAGAGGTTGAGAGAACGTATGAGTGGGTGTGAAGAACGTAGCGAAGCTCAGCCAGCAAGTAGAGTAAGGATCACAGTGTGAGCAAGGCATATTGCAGATTTCAAAAGAAAGGTTAATAGATTTAACCCATTTTTTCACATTTCCTTAGCATATAAGGGGAATCTATGCCAAATTTTTTCTTAAGAAATATAACCATTTAAGGGGAACCTCGGTCAAAATTCTCTTAACAACATAGCCTCTTAAGATCGAAATTCTATTAAGAAACATTACCTCTTAAGGGAAAACTTTGTCGAAATTCTCTTAAGAAATATCACCTCTTAAAGGGAAATTCTGTTGAAATTCTCTTGAGAAATATACCTCTTAAGGGGAAACAATGTCGAATTTCTCTTAAAAAATATCACTTTTACCAAGGGAAACTCTGGCGAAATATACTTCAGAAACATTACCTTTTAAGGAGAGAACGATTGCTCTCAAACAAATCATGAACTAGCCATTAGATATGGTGATGTCATTAGATATGACTCTCGAATGCGTCATTAGATATGACAAAGCCATTAGATATGGCGACCATTAGATATGGTTCAGATTACTTTGGATCCGCATTCTATATAGATAAAGGCTTTGGGTTGTATACAGGGTCTTCTATGGCCTTTGAGGCTATCTGCGCTTATGACTCAGCTTGTTTCAGTATTCAAGAACTTGGTACAGTTAGTTAAAGTGGTGTTGACAAGTGTAAATGCAACGGTTATGACTAATAACTATAGAGTTGCAATACATATAACATCTAGAATCAGATTATGTGTAGTTATTCCTTGTTGAAAGTTCAATATTTTTAAAACAATATTTTGGGAAAGTTTGAAGTTTTGCCTTTTATAAAGCATTTTATCAAATATTTCTATGTTTTATGCAAATTTACTTCAGAAATAGCCCTTATTTTTCTTACCAAAATGCTAGAGACCCATTCACTAGGTTTAAAGCTCATATTGAGTTTAGACTCGACCGGCCTTTGTTTATTATTATTTACAGACATACTTGAGCAAGAATCTTAAAATGACCATGGATACTACATAGTAGCGGATGTTGTGCCATCTTATACTGTATGTTGGATCTTTTGGTAAATTTTTGTACTTCAAGATAAAGTTGTATAAGTTAGAAGAAACATGACTGTGTAATGGGAAGATAGATTACTCTTGTAAGTGGTAGTTTGTAAATATAATAGTTTTGATATGTTAAAGAAGTTTTTGATATGGATGGTCAGTTTGGATTTCTTTGTCATTGATGAAGAAGATATTTTGATGATTATTTCAAGGAATATTTGATAAAGGAATTTATGTTTACATTTCACACATTTTGTTATGAGTTAGAAGAAAAGACTGGATTTTTGTTGTGTCCGTCTCAACTCTCGACTAGCAGGATGAGTCGAGACAAAAGGTATCATCAACCCAACACCAACAATCAGGTATGGGCTCTCCATACCGTCTAGGGACTTCACCAATTCCAAGAGATCGGATGTTCTTTGGTCCATTAAGTCGGAACAAAAGGATTAGAAGGAGTTGTCATCCCATGTATTGACTACAGTCGCGTAGGGTTAGAGCAAACAACCTACGAAATCCCTCTTCAAGAACATCATCCTCATTTCAGTCATCATCAAGTATCGAAGCTCAGCCCATCCCCTATAGTAGGTTGCAAGAACAAATCGCACGTCAGGCAATCTGCACAAATCCTTCTCCAGATTGATGACAAAGATCTGACACCTTCCTTAGGACCTAGGAATTGGATCGAAACCTCATAAATCCTTCTCACTAATCTGCATAGTAAGTCATCATTGGCGCCCAGCCAATTTCTTCTATGTATTCTCAATCAAAGTAACCAATCACTTCTGCAGCATTCCAACCACAGAGGAAAGCTGAGATATTGCATGCGCGACAAGGCCCTAGGGCATTTCAATGTGGTTGCGTATAACAAGACATCTTCATCGCTCAGGCTAAACAGTACAAATGCATATTTGAGTCCATGCACCTCTCCTAACATATATAACATCAATGAGAGACATCTATAGCTCTCAACAACTCCTTTGATCAATAAGATCGTCTCATCAACATATTGCAGAATCTAAATGCGTAACCCCTCCTACGAGTAACCAGCGGAGAAGCCACCATGGATAGCACACTATACCATAATAAACAGAGCATTAACCACTAAAAAGAGGAGTGGGGCTACAGGGCAACCTCAGACTCCTTGAGGCTCGAGAGGCCTCCCCTTGGCAGCCCATTAACCAAAAATGAACATAAAGAGGTCATCACCACATAGTCCATCATATGCCTCCCAGAGGAGAGGGCACTGCATTGGAGAAATCAGCCTCCCCGGTACTCATCTGAGTTTGTTTGCCAAAACCTTAGCAACAATAAGTAGACAGCATTAGATAATGTACTTGGATGATAATTCTCCACGCTAGTCATGGTGTCCTTCAGTAAAAGAAAAATGAAAGATCAATTCATGCAGCCAAAAACGAAATTTCCTTGGACGAAATCAACTCATACAACATAGCCATCACCTCCTCCACCACCATGTTCCAAAATTCGTTGAAGAAAAACATGGAAACCCTCCGATCAAGGTTATCCAATGGCATTCAAGCCAAAAATCGATGACCCAACCTCTTACATATCAAAAATCTACGGTCATAACATGAGCCTCTTTCGTGACCTAAGAGACACTCGTGTCTAGTCACGTAGAACCACTAGGTGAAACCTATCGATTCATGAGTTTAAGTGGTTTGTGATAGCATCGTCTGTGTCAGCTTCCCCCTTAAAGAATGTCACCGTCTGTGTCAGCTTCCCCTTAAAAAGAATGCCATCCCATGGCCACAAAATAAAAAAGTTGTGGTAACAATGATCGCTAGTTACCGCATAAAAAATCAGGTACTAGCACCTCCTTTCAACCACCTATGTTGGGCATTGTTGCAGAAGTCGGTATTCGGTCGACAAGGTCACTAAGGATTAATCGACAGTCGGTGGACTAATCGGATTTAATCGGCCTTTAGTATGTTTTGAATTTTTGAACTATTTTAAAAATATAAATCACTTTTTATACAAACATCCTGTTAGAGGAAATGAGAATTGTGTTTATTCCAGAGAACCCTAGGGTCTCTTATATAGAGAAAACCCTATGGGTAAATTACATAAGATAGACCGTGGAAAAGTAAAAAAAGACCAAACGGTACATAAATATATAATTCTTTCAACACTCCCCCTCAAGATGGAGCATAGATATCGATCATGCTCAGCTTGGAAGTGCATTTCTGAAATGGTCCTCTGAGAAGCGGTTTGGTGAAGATGTCGACAGTCTGCTCCCCAGAACTGACATGTGAAGTAGAAATCAATCCCTTTTGGATCATGTCTCTGGTGTAATGACAATCTACTTCAATATGCTTGGTTCTCTCATGAAAGGCAGGATTATTGGCAATGAACAATGCAGCTTGATTATCACAATGTAGTTGCATGGGTAGAGGTACATCTACATGCAAATCTTCTAGTACAGCTCGAACCCACATCATTTCTGTACTTGCCTGTGCCATACCCTATATTCAGATTCTGCACTGGATCTAGCCACGACGGTTTGTTTCTTACTTTTCCAAGAAACTAGAGAGCTACCAATAAACACAGCAAAGCCTGAGGTAGACTTTCGATCCTTAGGGCATCCGCATATGCAGAAACAAATAAATTGGTTTCCTTCTTGAACAGCAATCCCGTGCCTGGAGGTCTCGCGCAGCCTTGGAGACTCGATGCGCTGCCGTAAATCACACAGGGATCGCCTTTGGGAGGAAGGCATGAGCGGCTCGAGAGGAGTATCGCCGCCACCTAGGGTTCCCCTGTTGGGAATCCATTTGCCGCCTGAAGGGCATCCGGAGGATAAAGATCTGGAGTCGCATCGAGCATGTCAGCGACTGCTGAAAAGTTTGGCGCCTGGACCTTCCTGAAACCCTTAATTCCTTGCACGCATGAGATTAGGTTTTCGGGAAGAAATCCGAACTTCGAACAAAAGAAATCCCGAACACTAATAATCTTCTTCGAAGAATCACATGCTCTAACAATCGAATTTCGAAGAGAACATAAACAAATAATATAAACATCCACGAGAATTGAACCGCTCTGATACCATGTTAGAGGAAATGAGAATTGTGTTTATTCCAGAGAACCCTAGGGTCTCTTATATAGAGAAAACCCTATGGGTAAATTACATAAGATATACCGTAGAAAAGTAAAAAAAGACCAAACGGTACATAAATATATAATTCTTTCAACACATCCTTATAAATTTGCATAGATTAAACATTTTCCATACAATAATACATTCATAAAAACATGACAAGGATATTGCACCTATTAAAAATTAACATTCATAAAAATGAAAAGCATAAATATACTAACCAATAGGCTTAGCAAAGAATGAATAGCATACAAAAATAAATCAATCCCATGTAAATGTTTATAGTAAGCAATAGCATCAACAATAATACAAAATCGAATAGTATAAACTATTGATATACCTTGAATCCGAACCATATAATGTCCATGCTCTGCCACCATACCATACAAAAAAATTTTGATTTTGGTATGGGGTTCCATTTACAACATAAACTAAATATACAACATGAAAGCATAGTTTTCCATAAAATGAATGGTTATAAATGATTTAAACCATGTATGGATGACTTCTGGACCTTGAGAAAACATAAACCCTCGCGTTATGTATGGACTGAGGTTGAACAGGGATAAGTCGGAGTTCATTCCTTTTGGCATGATGGATACGTATAGACTTCTGCGTGAGATGGTTGCAATCTCCATGCAAGGACATGTTATTGCGCTACCTTGGCGTGCCTATGGCGGTTGGCCAAATGTGTGCCACTGACTGATTGTCGATGATTGAAAAGCTGGAGCAGAAGATGGTCGGGTCGAAGTTTGTTTGCTTATTTAGGGGTGGCAGGATGGTGTTATCGCGCTCGTATCTATCGACAATTCCTATCTTCTAGACTAGTGCAGTGCTTGTGGGTGTTAGGAAGAGGCTTGAGACCATCATGAGGTGTTCTTTCTAGTCATCTTCTAGGAAGTCAAGTGGATTTCCTCTGGTGGATTGAAAGTCGGTGTCGTGTCTGAAGAAGGAAGGGGAACTCGGGGTACGAAGTTTGGAAGAGATTCAGATGAATAAGGCCCTTCTCGACAAGTGGGTTGAACGTATTTGGGTGATTGTGACTCTCTGGTTTGCAATCTTGTTCAGAGGATCTATGGGCCTAGACTTTCATTCCCTACTCATGAGGATCTAGGGGTCGCGCCTTCATATTTCTGAAGGGGCATCTGCAGCATGGCATAGGAGATACGTCCCTTTTTAAAACGTGTGGTTGCAACGACATAGGTTTCCGCTTCTTTGACTAGCGATTGGAGTGAGGGCAGTGTCTTTTCCACAAGGGTCCCGCAACTAATGGTTATGGAGGAGCACATGGATTGCTCAGTGGTTGAGGTCTGGGATGGGCACTCTTTCTTTCTACAGTTTAGATCTAAGCTCTCGGAACAGCGTTTGGAGAAGCTCATGGCTTTGCTTGCGGAGCTCGATGAGGTGGCTAAGTCCACGGAGACGGGACTGTCAGATATGATGCGATTGTCCATTTTCGGTAATGAAGGCCTACAATATGATGAGGGGATCGACGATTAGTGACTTTGGAGGGTGTGCGACGGACTACAAGACATATCTGAAAGTGGAAGGCCCTAACTCATGTGAATGTCTTCTTGTAGACCTTCAAAAAGGGTAGATAGCAGACAAGGGATAGACTTGCTCGTTTTGTTCAAGGGGCAGACTCAGATTGTCCCAAATCTCGAGAGGTTGTAGAGGATGCAGATCGCATTTTCTTCACCTGCAGTAGCTCTGCGGAGTTCTGGAACTGCTTCGGGAATCATGTGGTGAAGTATGACAGTATCTCAAGCTTTTGATTTTCCATTGGGGTGGATTGGAGCGGAACGGAGAAGGAGAGATCAAGGTGTGTAGCAAACATCTGGGCACTTTGGTTGGCTCGAAATGGGATGATATTTCGCCAAGATCGCTTTTACGTCGAGAATGTTGTGGCGCATCCAAATGTGATGGATGAGAGTTGAACCGTGTAAATTGTACTTCCGTTCCTTACTTGTAATAGGTGTGTAATAACCTTTGGTGATAAATGATGAAGTTTTTGGGCATAGACATATACAGTACAAGCCGTTTTTTCTTTCAAAAAAAAACTAACACAAACCAAGAGAAATAGGAACCACTAAGAATAGCATTAAAAATTTTAAAAACTCATATTAAAATCGACCGACTAGTCGGCCCAATTAACCAGGGGACGACTAGGCCTAGTCGAGACAGCTAACCCCCCCTGTGACTCGACTAGTCGGCCTACTAGTCCGCCTAATCAATCGATTTTTACAACAACGACGTCAGGATCTCTGTCTCCGTTCCATTCCCCTCTTCGGATCCTCTTCCTCAATGGTCTTCATGGCAATACCCTGGTCAACAAGCTCATCATCCCCAAAGACTATTCATCCTCCAATAAGCCACTGTTGATTTCCATCTCAACTCCCTAGTTAATTTGTGCTCCTTGAAACCAACCCAACCTCTTGCCCAGTAGCCCTAAGTTTAGGTAAAGACAATTGTTGTAATCCAGACATCTCTAAACACATCCATGAGTCAGTGACCGTATCTCAAAAACATGACTCCAATAGTTAAGGTTGCTTAAATCTAAAGAACAAGCGGTAAGGTCATCCTTCTCAAGTATCCATACAAATAGAAGAGAGATTGGCCCTCGAACTGGAAAGGGAAAGAACAAAAGCTAACTAAA
Source organism: Ottelia alismoides (assembly GCA_037367405.1). Classification (NCBI taxonomy): domain Eukaryota; kingdom Viridiplantae; phylum Streptophyta; class Magnoliopsida; order Alismatales; family Hydrocharitaceae; genus Ottelia; species Ottelia alismoides. The sequence continues at coordinate 1,914,878 of JAZKJV010001092.1, read as the reverse complement.
TCTGCTCCAACACCTCAACCAATAGAGGAAATCAATTAAGATGGGACTTTAAGGTAAAGTTCCTCATGTTGTATATGCAGTTAGAGGTGTCCAAAACCTCCAAAGATAACCCATCTACAATCCCAGCAAAGATACACAAAGCTTAATAATTGGCCTCACATCATCAACAATATGCGAGAGACGAACGAGTCGGGAAAAGACCTTCAAGGTCTAGGAAATTTGGCTCCAAAATGATGCGCTTAGGACAATTGATCCAGTTGTTTCATCTTTCCTTGTTTTGGATCACTTCCACTATCTCCATTCATCAGAAGAAAACAACAATCTCGGCTGCTCTTTCTTGTTAATGACACTTTTGTAGCGTAAGAAAACAAGTGGCAAATCTCATTTGCCTCACTCCGACTATCTCACCCTTTTGGTGAAACTGTCGCATAAAGCTGTAGATGAAATTAGTCAATGTTTGGCCTTTGTTACACAATTTTTGACCTTCGAATAATTACCAATTTCTTCAAGCATGAGATCTATGCATTGAGCAACATAAGAGAACCATGATTGAATACTTGGTTTTGAGTAGATTCTTGGCCACCATGTAAGCAAAAAGCACTGCAAGTCAGGACTTACAGAACATGGCCTACTCCAACTTTCTAGATGCAATCATTCACCAACGAAGATATATATTCAATAGTGTGCATGACGGCTGAAGCATCAACGGACTTCAAACATGTGCCCAACTCACAGTTAACACATAAGTCCATTATGTGTCCTCCCTCATTTTTTTTTCGAAGCTCAAAAAAAGGGCGAGACACTCAACGACAGAGAAGGAAAAAAAGTACAAGACAGCACAAGACAGAAAAAGCGAATATACAAAAGTATACCACCACCCCCAAAAACAAACTGCGGCCTACACCGTACACCAGTCATCCAGAAGACGCGAACAATGGATAAGAACGTTATCCATGTAAAAGCGTTGGCCGGAGAAGAGGGCCTCATTCCTTCCCAACCAAATGCACCACAGTCTTGCAATCGGGGCCAGAATGTCCCTCCCATTATTTTTAAAAACGCGCCTCGAGGAGCTGAGGCGTACGCCTAGCCTCATTCAACCTCAATGAGGCGTGCGTCTCGAGGCTTATGAGGCGCGCCTCGAGGCATTGCCTCCTGAATGGGTTGTTTTTTTAGTTTTTTTCTGCAATATTTTTTTCCTTTTCTTTTTGATTGTGAGTTTTTCATCTTTCTTAGACATGTATTTTCAAGTCTTTAATCTCATGATTCACTGAAATGTATTTTTTTTAATTTATTAATGTATTAAGCTTATTTTTACTTTGTTATGCATGCTTTTTATAAATCAACATGAACAAAAAATTGAGTCTTTAGTGCTTATATCTAATGCCTCTATTCTTTAGTGTGAATCAAGCATAAATGCTTTGTTTATTAAAATGTTTGGATGCAAGTCCCCTACTTTGACCTAAATTTTGAAAAGTATATTTTTGTAAACATGCATCATCTTTTCTTCTATTCAATCAAGACTAAATTAATACACATCAAATCATGCATGAACAAGGATGATCATAACATGCAATATTCAAGTATTTTATCCCCCAATCATTATGGTAAAATAAAAAGTGTTCACATATTCACTGCTTACTCTCTTATCGTTCTCAATTGAATGACACATATCTCACCTAACTTTGAAAATGGTAGGTTACATCTAGTCCCTTTAGTTAAACTTTATTCAAAACTTTAAATTTTGCGGAGAGTTACCCATTATTGTGCTTACATATCCATATTTACTTGACTCCTTACATATTTATAGTTTTAAAAAAGAGAGTTATATAACAACTTGGGTGCCTAAACCATGCTGTTAGCCTTGAAATATCATGGAGTTATATGTTTAATCAAAACTATTTAATTTCTAGAACTTGAATATTGTAATTACGATTAATTATTATATTTTATGAAAAATTTTCTTTCACGAGTGAGGCTTACGCCTCGATACGCCTCGAGGCTTACGCCTCGAGGCAATACTAGAAAAATGCCTCGATACGCCTCACGTTTTTTAAAACCTTAGTCCCTCCTAGCCATGTTCCTGTTGCACACCAATAAATCACATAAAGCAGAGAGGTCATCCGATCTCACCCAATCCAGATCATCCCAAATCCCTCGAACCATGGGGCACCCGAAGAATAAGTGATCAATCGTTTCCACAGTCGAATCATAAAGGACACAGTTAGTAGCGACGTTATCCATGAATCTAGCGCAGCGATCACGCGTTAACAACCTCTTTTTGCGCAGAAGCCAAAGGAAAAAGCCAATGCACTCAGGAAGCCTCATACTCCAAAAAAAGCAAGAATCGTGCACGAGGAGATCGGCCCCGACCGGTGGGGGCGGAGCCAACGCCCGATACGCTTTCCTCGTGGAAAAGGTGTCGTCCTTCCAAGCCTAGTGATCCTGCCCATCACTAGGCCGGTTAGTGTCACAGATGGCGTCCAGAAGTGAAATAAAATCATGAAGCCGCTGGTCCGAGAAATTCGCGAGAAAACGCGGACACCAGCAGCCATCCAGCCAGCAGGAAGCAACCGAAGCATCTTTGTCAGCCGCCAATGCAAACAAACAGGGGAAGTGCTCCTTCAAAGATCTCCTTCCCGACCAATCGTCAACCCAAAATTTAAAAGAGTCCCCCTTCCCCAGCACCGGCCTAAAGAGCGAAATATTCCTAGCAAAGACATCCAGCACACTACGCCAAAACGGAGAATGGGCACCAACCTCACCCCCCCCCCCACACCATCCCCAGCCTAGCTTCACCCAGGAACTCCCTCAGAACTTTAATAAAGAAGTTATCACCCTGACCCCAAATTCTGCTCACCCACTTGAGAAGAAGAGCATCATTAACAACCTCCAGCCTCCGCACACCACGGCCACCTTCCCGCTTGCCCCTAGTAACCTCAGCCCAGGCCACAAGATGCACCCCCTTCCCCCCTCCCCCTTCCTGACCCACAAGAAGCAGTGCATACAACGCTCAAGACGTAGACGAATCCCCATCGGCATGCGACGAATCGAAAGAAAGAAAATCGGAATCGAAGAAAGCACCGCCTTGAGAAGAACAAGGCGACCCCCTCTAGAAAGCAACGCCGCGCGCCAGCCAGCAAGGCGCAATTCCACTCTCTCCACAACCAAGCGCCAATCCCGAAGCCTGATCCGGCCCACCACCAACGGCAAGCCAAGGTACTCAATAGGAAGCTCACCCGGAGGAGACCCCAACAGCCGGCCACACTCCACCGCCTCCGCCTGCGACATCCCAAAGGGGATCACCTTGGATTTACTGCCATTCATCAACAGCCCCGATAATTCGCTTAACCGTTCAAGAGTGACCGCCATACCGGAGACCTCGGAAGGGTCGCCCTCGACGAAGCAAATAGTATCATCCGCAAATTGGATCAAGGGCACGCGCAGGGTGCCCTTAGAGAAACCTTTCGAAAGCCCAGCCTCGATCACACGGTCCACCATACGCGCCAAGACATCCGAAGCCAACACAAAGAGGAGGGGAGCGAGGGGACACCCCTGGCGTACCCCCCTTCTCGGCTGGGAAAAGCCCCCAACCGCCCGACCATTAACCAAAACATAGAGGGAAACGGTGGTCACACACCAACGCATCCACGAAATCCAAACCTCAGGGAACCCACGCCTTCTCAAAACCGACCACAAGAACCGCCACTCCAGGCAGTCATACGCCTTCGCAAAGTCGATCTTCCATAGCACCCCCTTCTTATCAGAATTCTTCCAATCAGCGACCAGCTCAGATGCCACTGCGATGTAATCCGAAATCTGCATGCCCCGAATGAAGGCAGCCTGGGCCAGAGAAACATTTGAGTCCAGCACACGAGCAAGCGGCCTGGCTAAGACCTTAGCAACGATAAGATATATGCCGTTAGAGATCGAGATAGGACGAAAATCCTCGATACGTTGCGCCGCGGTGGATTTAGGGATCAAGACAATGATGGCCCTATTAATCCGATCAAAACCAGAATTCCCAATGCAAAATTCGGACACAACCTCCAGAACATCATTGGCCACCACCTCCCAAAAATCACGATAAAACGTCACCGAAAAACCGTCAGAGCCCGGGGATCCATCTTCGTTCAAGTCCCACACGGCCTCCTTAACCTCCTCCAACGAGATCGGCCGAGTCAATAACTCAGAGTCCGAGGCCGAAATGGATGGCGCCCCAAGACCCAGCCAATGCCATCTGCACGGGGAGCGACTCGCCGAGAAGCGCTTGAAATGATCAACTATGGTGAGCCCCATCTCCCTCTCCCCACTTAATTGAGCACCATTTATGGAAACAGAGCGTATCGTGTTAGAGCGCTTTCTACTACTAGCCACACAATGAAAAAAAGCCGTATTGGCATCACCTTCTTTGAGCCATTTCATTCGCGACCGCTGACGCCACTCAATGTTCCTTTTCTTGTCCTCCGTCGCAACCTGATTTTGTGCAGATAATCGCTCACGAAGTTCCTCAGGCAGCAGGTCCCTTTCATTCTCAGCCCGATCAAAGGCCGCAATGACGTCCTCCGTCGCTGCCCTGGCGGCACTGCGTACCAACCTCAACTCCTTGAATAATGCAAGCACCTTCCGCAAGGAGGCGAGCTTCTGATCCAGTCTATAAGCCGCAGACCCCACAAAGGAAGATTGAGCCCAGTGTGTCATCACCAACTCCTTGAAATTAGTCTCCTGAAGCCAGCACTTCTCATAACGAAAGAGGCCCCTCGCCCGTTGGCCCTCGCCAGACTCCCACATAATAGGCGAGTGGTCAGAGAAAGAGCGGGGGCGAGAGGACACCGAACAGAGAGGGAAGACCTCCAACAGCTTCTCAGAAGCCAAGAACCGATCAATCCTAGAACGTGTAGAATTGTTCCTCCAAGTGAATGATATATCATCAGGCACCAAACCCTCCAGAGCTAGCTCATCCAAAATCTCAACAAAATCCAGGGACCCCGGGTCCTGGCCCCCCGTCCGGGGACGATCCGAAGAGTGAAGCGTAACATTGAAATCTCCCCCCAAGAGCCAGGGAAACCCCACAAAAGCAGTAGCCGCATCGCGAAGATCCTCCCACAGCTCCTTCCTCAAAATGTGGCAACAGGGGGCATAAATACAGGAGAAAGCAATCGGCAAGGCTGAATCACCCCGGGTCAGCACCACAGATAGCATATGTCTTCCCGCCAAAACAGAGCTGAAGGAGAACGCCGAAGAACGCCAAGCAATTAAGAATCCCCCCGTCGTTCCAACCGCATCCACAGCCCGGAAATCATCCAGAGGACCCGCACCAAATGAGCGCCAAAGAGTATCGTCAACCCCCCTCAATTTCGTTTCTTGAATAAAAGCAATATCGCAGCCCCAATCGGAAAATCTAGAGCCCAAAGAACGTCTCTTATCGGCCTCCCCAAGACCCCTAACGTTCCAGGAGAGAACCTTCATTAAGGCACATCAGAGCGACCCCCAAGGAAGCTGAGACCAGCCGCCTCCGCCACGGATTCTCGCAAAGTCGCACAAGAATGCTTCACCAAGGATCCCGACCGCGATCGATTACGCCTCCGATATCTTTTCCCGAGGAGGCTCCCCACATCACTAGCAGCAGCCACGTCTGACAAAACCCCCAAGGGGCAAACAGAAGGGATCATCACCGACGAACCCCCCTGGTCCACGAGAGTGGGGGGGAAGGGGGATCGGTCAGCTGATGTAACAAGCGGGCTCGAGCATTGCACCTCCATATCCGAGTGCGACCCCAAATCCTCAATCTGAATCATGTGGACCATACCCGAATGCGACACAGGCAGCGTAATCGGATCACTGGGCATCTACGTCGTCGACCAGGGTCCGAAATGAAAAGACCCGCCAAAGCCCAACGCCCCCTGGCCCGAAACCGGACCCGAGAAGCAAAAATGTAAAGCACTAGCTGACATCCACGGTCGAGGATCAGGAAACGAATCATCCTCGGACGCCCCCAAATCAAAGAAACCGTCTCTTTCTGACGAGAAGCACGACACCCGATGTTGCACCTCGAAGGGACATGAAGAGTCGAACACAGAGGGCGACGCTTCGGAAGATCCCCCAAAACGCGCCACCTGGCGGCCAGAAGACGAGGCGACATCCCCAACCCCTGAGCCAACTGAACCGGTCACAGTGGCCGCCCGATCAAGAGTACCCACCGCTGGAGGCGGCGGCGCGACAATAGAAAGCTCCACCTTAAAGCGCCATCGGCCAATTTTCAAGGACCCGAAGAAGAGCTTGCCAACCGCATCGTGAAGGAATCCCTTGCTGCACTCCAAGAGAACACGTGTGACCCTCTAGTCCGCACCCGGCAAAAGACCGTCATCCACAATCGCCAGAACTTCCCCCCACCGCCGGAAGGTCTTGCAAAGGCAGGGGACAGTCCTAGAGAGAAAGGGAACACCTCGAAGCTCCGCAACACAGACCTCTGTGTCGGAGAAGGCACCATCCGCAACGCGAACCACCCTCCAAACAATATCTTCGGCAGCACCATTCCGAATAAGCCTTTCCCGTTGCTCCGGGGAAAGGCCACGAACACAGCATCGAGAAGAATCTAAAACTTGAACATCCCCACCGAAGAGGGGGCCCAGAAAGCCAAGAAGATGAGATCTAACACCAGCTCAATCAACGCCGCTCCGACGGGCAAGCCCCACAGCCGCAACGCACCTGTCCTCGCCATGCACACCCTTCCCATGCACACCAACAACCAATGACGGTTCTTCCCCCACCACCTCCACACCCACCGAAGCAGCATCGCCACCTACACCGACACCCGTGCCACGTAGACCGTCGCCAGACGAAGGATACATGACGCGAGACCCCTCCACCACCTGAGCAAAGAAACGCACCCCCCTCCCAGTGACAGGTACAGAGCAAGCCGACCTCGAGGCCTGCATGCACCCACGATTCCCCGAGAGGGTTTTCATCCGGGAAGAAGAAGTGCCACGACCAAGACCGAACCAGCACGAATCTTTCCAGTGACCAGCCTTCCCACAACCAAAACATCGAGCGGGAAGCCAACAAAATGAAGCAACATGACCATGCTCACCGCACCTAAAGCACCGCTTCCTCGGCTTCTTGTGAGAGACTTGCACCCACTCATCAGCCACCTCCCTCCGCTCCTCGCAGCATTCTCCACGCTGCGGAGACCCAGCTACGATCCCGGGAACCACCCCATTCCCCTTCTCATCACCCCGACCAAAGAGAGCACCACCAGCTGCACATGTCGATGAAGCCATCTTGTTTCCCGAGCTTTCGGACATCCCACCGCCTTTCGCCTTCGCTCTCCACCAACGCTCCCACCCAACTTCCATTCCTCTGAGTCCACGCATCGGTCAGTGATGGAACAACCACTTTAGTCCACCAACGCTCCCACCCAACACACCACCAGTGTCCTCCCTCATATTAGTCCACGCATCGGTCATGATGGAACAACCACTTTTCCTCCATACTTTTGTGTGCCCTTTCAAGAACTCTTTTGTTTCTTCTATTTCATCCTTCAACAAGGTCTATGTGATTTCATAATAAGATGGAGACTTGTAGCCACTTCCGTATAGGATTATTGCTTGACACATGTGCATGAAGGAGTTTTAGTCACCATGTTTAATGGAATATCACAACCATGGTTTGAAAAAATGTGCCTCGAGGTGCACGAGGCGTACGCCTCGAGGCGAGGCGACCCTAAACCGTTCTAAAGCGGTCACTTCGTCTGGGAATTGTGAGACAACCACCTCAGTTGCTCAAGGCCATCCGAGGCAGCCAATGGGTGAGGTAAAAGCGAGGTATTCTTTAGAGCTGTTATGATTTTCTGAGCATTTTTATGTAAATCATTTGCTATATTGGTAGTTTCACGTGTTTATAAAAGTCTAGTTGTTTAGGAGATAATTATACAAAACGAATGCTGAAATTTAGCATCTTTCATGTTTATATTTACCATTAAACATGTCCAATTATGTCAATAAACTCTTAACATTACCCCATAAAACATATGAATCCCAAAATATCATAGAAAATATGATCTGTAAACTTAGGAGTGGTCACATAATGTGTTATTTAGTATATCGAGCAGTACAAACAAGCTAGGATTCAAGAGTCGTCGGAAGAAACACCTCCACAGAGGGAAGCGTGCCTACTCCTCCCAGACCACCCCCCCCCTCCAAGCTTCCTGATCAGGCAGCAAGACCCTCGTTTTGTTGGGGTATGGTATGATGAGAGGGGGTGCATACAATAGTTCTTCAACTAGGGCCAGATGGTTATGATTAAAGGAATATCAACAAACTCCCTCTTTGAGTGGATAGAAATTTAGTAAAACGGCATATAGAGTTATATAGCTTTTCTTTCGATGTTCTTATCTTTATAATTTCATCATATGTAAGAGTGTTATATATCATATGTAGCAGAACAATAACAAAACCTTTTACCACATTAAGTAGGTGGCTACATGGACTCTTTGCCTCTATTCAAATCTATCTTGGATCAATCTCGAGCTTAGATCCAAAAAACTAAGATCCCTTCATGGATTCTCATTCCAACACTTCTTGGGCCTCCATCGCCCTCTCTTAGCCAGTTCAACATCCAAAAACTCGTATCTCCTGACTAATGCATCAGTCGACTTCCTTTGCAAATGGTCAAACCACTTTAAATGGTTTTCATATGTTAGTCATAATATATATATCATTAGGATACATTTTATTATAATTTTTATGAGCATTTATCCTTAGGAATTGAGGCTTAAGCCTCGACTGTCTCGAGGCTACACCTTGCCTCGATTCCAAGGAAAACACCTTTTTTCTATTTTTCTTTTTATCAAACCTTGATCACAATCATATAAGAACTTGGCAACATATTTGTTAACGTGTGTGTGTGTTCCTCCTTGCCTAGTGTTTCCTTGATAACAGTTTGGCGCATTGTGCCAATTGGCGTATCATCATCAAATATCTATGAATGCGTCAATTGGCGCATCATCATGAAATATCTATGGTCTTTTCCAGAACATATTCCTTCACGTGGTGTTATACAAGAGCATCTAGCTATAACCATCACCTCCTCTCTCATTTTTTTTAAAATGATGGCTTTCTCATTCTTTTTCTTCAAAATTCGCTCAATGTAATCTCATATTTCATTCTGCACTTCATTGTCAGCCTTAGGACATTATTTCCAATCCCCTTTGATATACCTAAGATGTTTCGTCCGATTGATTCCTCCTTTCAAGACCTTGTCACACAAGCAACAAGTCATGAAATGCGGATCCATCTTCTTTATAAGGTACGTATACTTCCAACATGGATCAGTGGATCCAAGTGAGACAAAAAAACACATGTTATGTAGCATGCATGGGTTATGGATCCATGATAAACTAAATCCATAAAAGATAATTAAGAAAATTACTCGCAAAAAATTGACCTACACAGAGTCATGTTTAATCAAACTATATAAGGATCTATTACTGAAGAACCATCATATGCACCCCATTGTCGCAACATACACTACCAATACGGGGGATATTGGATTCGTTTGTATCGAAAGTACCATATAACAAAATGAGACATATTAAAGAGAACTTCGAGAAACATATAATGTATGGTGCAACAATAACGACAAGATCATATATAACAACAAAGGAATTAACATAGTTAAAACCTATACAACAAACCTATATATTTAGATATACTAAATCTATTTAATCTACGAATATTTTGTAAGCAAGCTTAAAGTTTGAGAGTCTAAACTAGAGCTAGCACAAAGTTTTAGCCTTGCATTAAAGAAAGTCTCAAAAAATAATGTCTAAGTCTGAATTTGAAATAGCAAGTCAACCGCGAAAACCTTGCATCCAATAATGAGGTATCGACACTTTACGATATCCATGCAAAGAGGGGTAACATGGAAACAAGTCATCCACTTGAGAGAAAGGCGAAGAGAGTTCTTGTAGCGATGTACGGACTCGAAGAGGAAATGAGACAGAGCTAGGGCTTGGAGTCAAAGACTTAGAGGTGATGCAGGCAAGGTTCAGGAAAGCGGTATGTGTATGTGTTCGAACATGTCACTGAATAGAACTTAAGCGGTATGCGGCAGCATATGCGGGGTATATGCGATTCTATACAAAAGTGACTACAACAAAACTAAATTTATGTATAATTGTGGTCCAACAGAAGATCTAATAAAAATAACTTTCATATAGATTTCAAAACAATCTGTATCAATCAAATATCAATACTTCTGACAAAGAAGAGGGAAGATTTTGTGCATAAGGCAATTTTCCTACGCCATATTGTCTCAATAGAACGGTTAGCACACAAATAATTGACAACAATCAATAAAATAGAAAAGTTAGCGCACAAAATGTCTCTATTATTGAATATAATTTCATTTATCTATGTCGTTATATTTATAATTGATCTTCCATCCAAAGTACCAAACTTTACGTATAATATATTGCATTCATAATAACTATTAGTTGATTAAATTAGTTTGCTAAATTATTTGAACATTATTCTTTTTCTACCATGTGTGTTTACTCCAATCTAGCAGTACAACTACTTTGACGATGGATGTAAATGGTCATGGAATGCTTGGTTGGCATACATGCAAAAGCAAGGAAAAAAGTGGCACAAATAACATAATAAAAACGTGGCACAAATTGAAAAATAAAAAATAAATAATGTGTATGCAGGTGCACAAACCGCATATGCGGCCGCACAGACCACATATGCGCGCATTAGCGTACAGGGCGCATAATGAGGGGCTTCATGAAAGCGATGCGCTGAGGGCACCGCATACGCACATGCCGCTTTCATTAACACTGGATGCAGGTGCTCGAAGGGTGTTGGGAGTCGAAGGTGCTCAGAGTAAGGTGCAGCAGCCTACAACAATCACGTACTCATCCCTTTGTTTGCCTAGAGTCGAAAGTTCGGAGGTGCAGCAACACGCGAAAGTGCAGCAACATGGGGTCCAAGTAAGAGGGCGACAATGGTAGGCTTGAAATAGGACCAGCTAGAGATTAAGGACGCTAAGGCTCAGGAATGTCTGGAGATGGAGCGGAAATGGGAATTCGAGAGTTCGAGGGTTTGATGCATATGGTTGTGTTTATTTTTTTTAAGTTAGGGTATGTTAGGGCGACTAAGTCGCATTCTCTCTAATAGATATATGGCCGCATATGCAGTTTGCTTAACCCACTTAGTCAATTTGAACGCATATATAACATTTCGAGTATATGCGGTTCAGAATAGAGTTCGAGTCTGTATATGTCGAGGCATATGCAACCACCTGACTGACTTTCTGAACAATGGCACGAACCACTCTGTCTCCTCCTAAGAAGTACTATTCGGAAAGACGTCAGATAATCTAGAAACGGATGATATCACCAGTATGGATACGTCCCATCGTCTTTCGAGGATTACTGAAGAAAAGCGCACCGATAAAAACTCATCAATCAGATCAAATAAATCCTCATTGTAGGCCAGCACTACGTGTCGCCACCATCTGCCCCTCAAAGTTCAATTTTAGTTTCGTGTAGGAACACGATATCTGCTTGCCAAGATGTCAATAGGTTCCCTACTGCCATTCTCTTCTCCGGCTATCCCAATTCATACAATGCCATAATACCATCTTCACTGATCAAATAGAGGGGTCTCCCTCAGGGTACCGATTTCAACACTATATCGACATAGTGTCATACGATATTTTAACAATATACCGATGAAATATCAGCGAAATATCGCACATTTCGACCAAGGCCCTAAATGTCGATTTCGATCACCATTTCGGTGACCGACCAAAACGGAATTTCGGTGGAATTTCGATAGACATTCGATCGAAATTTCGGTCATTTCGGTTATTTTTTGTACTTTGACCCTCATATTTCGGTCATTTCGGCCATTTCGGTTGAATTTCGATTTCAAAAGGATATCAATATTCGACAAAAATTCGATCGAATTTCGTTGAGATTTGAGGCCATGATTTCGACACTGAAGCTACGACAACAAATACAATAAAGCCTTTACCCACATTAAGTAGGGTCAGCTACATGGATTCTTTGCCTCCATTCAGATCTATCTTGAGGCATTCTCAGGCTTAGATCCAAAAAACTAATATTCCTTCATATAGTCTCATTCCAACATTTCTTGGGTCTTCCTCGTCCTCTCTTAGCCGATTCAACATCCCAAAACTCGCATCTCCTCATCGGTGCATCAGCTGACCTCATTTACAAATCGCCTTTCTCGCATCTTATCCTCGATCGGAGATACGCCACCTTTCATTTTGATTGCATCATTCTGAATCTGGTCTTTATGTATGCTACACATCCACCTTAGCATTTTCATTTCTGCTATTACCATTCTTTGGACTCGTCTATGGTTTACAGGCCAACATTCAGATCTATAAAGCATTGCAGGTCTCACGGCTGCTTTGTAAAACTTTCTTTTGATTTTTAAAGGAATTTTCTTGTCACAGAGAACAGTAGAGGCTCCTCTCCACTTTAGCCAACATGCATTTATTATATTTTTTTGAAGTCCAAAAAAGAGGGGGAGACACTCGATGGTGCTTGCCCCACGATGCATTTATTATATTAATAATGTCTCCATCAATTTCCCCACCATGTTGTAAAATAGATCCCAAGTATCTAAAAAATCTCTCTTCTGAATGTTATCGTCACCAATCTTCACCTCGATTCCTTCATCGTTGCTTCCATCAAAAGTGCACTCCATATATTCAATATTAACCCAACTTATACAAAATCTTTTAGTCATCAATGCATGTCTCCAGACCTCAAGCTTCTCATTTACTCCATCTCTAGTTTTATCAATCAACACAATATCATCAGCAAATAACATACACTAAGGTATCTCATCCTGATATGACTGGTCAACTCATCCATATTCAAAGTAAAAAGGAATGGACTCAAAACTGAACTTTGATGCAGACCAATTTTGATGTCAAAATAACCAATCTTCCCATATTGTATCCTTACACAAGATGAAGCCCTATCATACATATCTTTATGAGGTTAATGTATAGGATAAGCAATTGTCTCTTCTCCAAAACTCTCCACAATATCTCTTGTGGAACAAAATCATAAGCCTTCTCCGAAACAATAAAAATAATATAGAGGTTCTTCCTTTTAGCTTTATAAATTCCTATTGTTCTCCTCAACAAGTGGATGGCTTCAAAAGCTAAGCGACCTAGTATGAATCCGAATTGATTTTCTTTTACTTTGGAAACTTGCCTCAACCTTCTTTTGATCACATGTTCTCATATTTTCATAGTGTTACTCATCAGCTTGATACCCCTATAATTTGAACAATTTTTAATGCCTCATTTGTTCTTATAAAGAGCCAATACGATGCATCCCCTTCACAGAGATTTTCTTACTTCACCAAATAACATTGAATAAATTTGTAAGCAAAGTCAAATCACGCTTACCTAAAACTTTCCAAACTTCTATAGGAATGTCATCAGGTCCTGCACATTTCCCATATCTCATAACCTTCAAAGCATCCTCTATGTCCTTCCTTTGTATTCGTCTATAGCTTGCATGATTCATGTAACTTTCACTACTAACTAGATCTCCCAAAGTGATCTCTCTATTTCCTTCCCCAAAGAAAAGCTTATGGAAGTATTGCTTCCATCTATTCTCTATATCCTTCTGAGTGACAAGCATGTGACCTTCATCGCCCTTAATGCATCTCAATTGAGAAAGGTCTTTGGTCTTTCTTTCTCTTACTTTAGCCAACCTGAATACAACATTCTAGCCCTCCTCGTAGTCAATATTTTTGTACAAACTTCATAAGCTTTTGACTAAGCTTCTCTTACAGCCTTCTTTGTTTCCTTCTTTGCTATTTTGTACTGTGTAACAATTGACAATTTCATTTGTTCTATTTTAATCAGGCCACTCTTATAAGTAATTAAATGCCCATCCCTCTTTAGCTCTTCTTGAAGAGAGTACTTATTATGAAAGATTATAAGCCATTAAAAAATCCAGAATGACTTTTCCCTCTTCATTTCTATCCACGAAGCCATGTTTCCCATTAACACTAACATGCCCTGAAGCATCCTTTCCCACATGTCCATTAAGATCTCTACCTAGGCAAATCATCTCTCTTTGGGGGATTCATTGCATAATCTTATACAACTCCTCTCGAAAAGCTTGTTTAATCATTTTATCTAAACCAATTTGCAGTGCGTAAACTGAAAAAATATTCAAAATTTCTTCTTTGAGCACCACTTTTAGCAAAAGAATCTGATCCCTGAATCTTTGCACCCTTCTGTCTAGAGATAAGAGTAGCATTTGTCTTAATGGGCATCTACGCATAACCCACTTCGCCCCCTCCTACCTCCACATCAGAGGATGTGCATACAAGCGGTAACGTATCAGTTGATCCTCCCATCCACAATATCACCATCTCATCAACATCCACCCCCAACCCCCTCATTCCGCCTTATCACCTAACTGAGGGAATCAACCCTCCTCTTCCTTGAAAACACAAAGATGTCTTTATGAGCAACCATCACCTCATTTTATTGACGTGAAGTCATGTCTCCCGCCAAAGATACAGTTCTTTAAGCAAATGATCAAAGCTTAAAGAGAATGAGCTCACCCTAAAATTATGAACCTCGAGGGACTTGTAATCAATTCTGTTTCGACTGCAAAAAGCAAGAGCTTGGTCCAGAGCCTCGAAAAGAACCACTCACTCCAAAGCCTCGCATGGACGAAGATTGGACCTAAAATTCAGGACCAACCAGTGTACTCGATCCGGCCTTTAAGCCAAGATCGAGATTCAAAATCGGGTTTGGAGATAATCGGTCTTAAATTCAGGTTTCTCCAAAGGATGTAACCCCCCCCCCCCAAACCCCACACTATGTACCCTTAATAATTATATAATTATAACTTTTTTGGGAAAGAGGGGGCTCAAATCCCTAAACCATCGCCACCTTCCACAGCTGGAGATTCATACACCTCTTTCAGACTTTAAATGTTTCATCACGAATCTTACTATAATCGCCTCTTAGGTTTGTTGCTCCTATTTCTTGTAGACAGGTGGTTATGCTGCATACCATGATGCACTGTTGCTGACTTGCCGCCACCAACCACCCTCCCCACACCGAATGTTACCATTGTGCCCTAGCTTCAACAGTACTTGCATCATATCCCCTATCAGTCACCCCCTACCTCAATAGCACCCTCATGTCCTCCCTCAAGTTCAGGTCAAAGTTGACCACCACTTAACCCTCTAAAATCAACAAGCGTACCATGCAATACCTTCATTGATCTATAGAGACGCTAAAAACCTTGCCGTCAATTATTGATCCTCCTTTAGAGGTCCATCCGAATATCCCAACTGAGGCCAATTGATCCGGGTCATGAACTCCCAAAGCCCAAAGGAAATCACTCTCTCCACACCTTTGGGCAAGAGCCCCTGAATGCGCAATGATCGATCAAAGCGACACAAGCAATATGGAACATGTCCTTGTACGTGATCCCTATTTGGTCCTTGAGGAAGCACAATTCCTCCTCATACCACTCATTGATGATGTAAAAGATCACCAGCAGACACCTTCAGCAAACTTGGAAGGCCATCAAGTCCAGGAGAACCTTTACCTAGGTGCCTCAAGAACGACACTCCTACCTACAATGATCAATATGGTTACTTCAGAAACAAATAGCTTCCGCCATCGAGCATATTCTGGCGACATGTTTGATCTTTTCATACTTAAGGCACCATAATTTGAAGACAATCTTGTCACAAGGAACAAGAAACAAGTATTGGTATATCGTACAAATGTAGAGAGTGTGTACAAAACAATGGTCGAGGCAGTAACAAAGACTATTTCATCGAGCAAAGACTTGCTATTTCACGAAGGATCTCATCGAGCAAAAACTTTTATGGCCTTCGATGTTTCTTTTGCATCCCAAACCGTAAAATATACACCAAGGGCACTCTCGAGATTTCTTTTCAATGATGTTATTACAAGCTGAGCATGTTAGGCATATATGCTCCATCTTAAGGGGGAAGAATATAGAGTTGTAACCCTCTGGGATAGTTTTACATTTTCTATTTCCTTGTACACTCTCCTAAACCTTAGCTTCTTACATATAAAGGGCTAGGGTTCTTTATTAACATATCATCTATTATTACATTTCTAAAGTCTACATCATCCTCTCTGCCCCACAAATTGGAAATGTTTTGTCAAAGTTGGTCACTCATCAACTTTCGACCACTACCAGAAATAGCATCTTCAGTCTCACCAACCATGCATGCAATATTACCTTTATGGGCACTTTACCTTTTCGAATCAATCAACAATACAAGACAAAAATCAAGTCGACGGACAGTGCATGATCCTTGGCATATCATAGACCTTGGACATTAAAAAAGTCTGCCCTCGTGCATCAAGCTCTTGATACACCGACTCCACCCTTCTAGATTATGATGAACAAAGAGAAATCATTGACTCTCTTATCAGATAACAGCACCGCAAACCAAGGAAGCTACCCTAACCAAGCATCAAGCCATCATATGTTGCATATCACCGCAAGTCTTGACCATCTTGGGAACTGCTCTGCCAATATTCCGTTCTGACAGTCATCCGGGCATATCCTAAACTCCTTCTGACTTCCTAACTTCCCTAGATATGGCTTTATAGTAGGCAGCATGTGCATCAACCCCTTCTAGAACAAAGAAGGCCTTTCTCACCAGCTCAGCCCTCTTCTCCAAAGAAATATTCCATTTCGCGTCTCAGAAACCTCCTCACAAGTTCTTTCCCTTCTACCCCATTCCCCACCTAATAGCTACAAAAGACACTTCACTAATATTGCCATATTGAAACCTTAGCTTCTAAACCCCCTAACCTCATACTCGAATCTGGACACATCCTCTCACTTAATAATAAAGATGACACATACCTCAACCCCTTCCAAAGGTAACTTCTCTAATTTTCATCCAATCATTTCTCCACCTTTGCCACTACCCTAACATCACTAAGGAACCAACCAAAGAGCTACGTTATCACCTTTGTTGGAGTATGCGCCAGCACGTGGGTGATTGGATCCATACCGGGTCTAATTACCACATCCTCTAATGTTTAGTCCACATTGATTATTCATATGACTTGGAGATTCAGTGGGGGTCATATAAGAAGCCACACACCCATTATATCATTTGAGAAAAAGCAATACAGAATACCTTGTCCTTAGAGTCCTTCTCTTGTGATTTAATCCCGTTCCTCACAGAGAAGGGTTCCACGTAAAATCTCAGTGTTCTTCCATGTTTTATATCTCTTTATCTCTGATACGCTTCTGCATTATCATTTTCTACATGGTATCAAATCGTAATTTTGCAAGGTATCAGAGCGGGCTCGATTCTCGGGGATTTATTTCTATGTTTGTAATTTGTTTGAGATTCGATTATCAAAGCGGGTACCAGTGGTGGCCCTACCCCGGGCGGTGCGGCGAAGTTCTCGGAAGGAGTGAAAATGGCGGAAGTCGAAGCGGCTCCCACAGGGATGATTGAAGGGCATATTAGGAGGTCTTCAATGACATTTATTGACGCCTTGAAATCCGGAGTCCCAAAGCAACCTTTCGGATCCGGATTAGGCCGTTTCTTGAGAGGTAAGGCGGTGGGTTCTCCGAACCCGGTTACCTCAGACCCATTCAGATCTGGTCGGTTTTTTGGCACAATAAATCCGATTTACCCCCTACGGGCGGAAATAGCGACATCAAATTTTCGGACCGACCCGTGTTGCACTCGAAGCATCTTACTTCGGCGTCTTCGGGGTTTCCCGAAACCCTCGCCTTTGGGGGGATTTTCTTCCTAAAGACCAGGTGGTACGATCGCCTCAACTCCAAGGGGCGATGTGTCTTCTATTGGGTGTCCTACTCGGGCGCCATCGATGGCCCTCCAGGTCAGAATGGATCCCCAGGTGCAAAGATTGGCTTGGCAGGGGTCCTTGAGGAGCATCATAGCAGAGAAGTGGCGGCGGGGGTCATTGAACCAATGTCGACCCCAGTAAGTCAGCAACGTGGCGCACCGAAGGCTAGTCGCCAAAGGGGAAGAGGTTGAGAGGCAAAAAGAGCATCGAAGGAAAGCTCTTGGCCTCTAATGCCATGCTGGAAATGTTGTCGAAAGATCAACGAATCCGCTTCTTCTCGCTAAAGAGATTTCGCACTGATGCAAGCAAGTGGGAAAAGCTTCAAGGAGGGCAAAACTCGGCATTGGGAGACTGTGATGGGGCTAGGTCTGAAATGACGATGGGGCTGGAGCATAATGGCGAACTGAAGGAGCGCAACAATGGGGACAGGGGATTGTTTCAAGTAGAAGAAGAAGAAGATCAGCAGCGACCTCTGGCTCACTCGATGGAGCGGGTTGAGTTGGGAAAACAAGGAGAGGCAAAGGGAAGCAACCATAGCAAAGGGAATGAGGAGTCGGTATTCAAAAGGATGATTGCGAGGATAATTGGGGTGAAGAAGGCGAAGATCTCCCCTACGGGTTCCAAATGAAGCTCTTGACATGGAACGTGCAAGAGTCGAGCCAACCTAAAAAGAGGTTGATGATCCATTCGCTGCTCAGTACATGAAGGATGGATGTGGCATGTTTGCAAGAAACCAAAATTGGTTCCGGAGACTATGAGGTGGTCTTTCGTTGTGGGACAGCTCACGAGGAATCATTGTAGCTTAGAATTGTGACCTCTTCGATCTGATTGCAGAGGTATCTATGGCACATTCAGTTATTGTGGTTTAGAAGGCAAGGGGAAGTTTTCTCTATTCGCAGTCGCCTTGGTGTATGGCATTGTGGGTTCTTCGTCGAATACAGCTTTACGAGATTAGCTATAGGAAGTTAGAAGTAGGTATCCGTAGGTGCAGTGGTTCGTGGGAGGTGATTTTAATGTCACGTTTTTTGCAGAGGACAGACATAGAGATAGAAGTGTGCGGGATTCTGGGTCTAATCCCTTCGCAGAGGTGGTGGGGGAGCTTGCCTTGGACGTCCTAGATGCGACGAATTGCAAAAACACTTGGAGGAGTTCACTGTCTAGATTGTGGATTGATCGTTTCTGATGCCCGTAGAGGCTTTGGAGCAGAACACTTTGGCGGTTGTCAAATCGTTGCCCAAATCGAGATCAGACCATACGTCGTTGTGCTTGGACATGTGTATTGGGCTTGGAGCATCATCATACTTCAGATTTGAGCAATGTTGGTTGTTGGAAGAGGGATTCCGTAAGATGGTTGCCTCCTTTTGGATTGGCTTGATGGTGGAAGGATATGCTACTGCGTGAATCTCTTTAAAGATGGTGGCGCTACAATGCATATTGATGGGGTTCAAGAAAGATTTGAGGGTGGCACAGGAATTGAGAAGATCTATGGCTCATGAAAAGGGAATGAGGCTTGAAACGTTGGAAGATGTAAGAGATTTGGATGAGGAAGAGTCAGTGAGCAGGGGGGTTATTCAGAAGATCCTGAAGGAGGATAGGGAGAGGGAGATGGAATGGAGGCAAATCCCATCAGAAGTGGCTGAAAGAGGGGGGTGCAAACACGAGCGGTGACAGGCTACTTTCACAACATGGCTAATATATATAATGCAGCCTTCTTTCCCGGGTCCGAACAGAAATGCTTCTATCTTATCCCATCTTAAGTTTTTGGTGGCACATAGAAATCAACATATATGGACAAAGAATCCCCATTATGGAACAGCCCCTGTCATTTCTACCGACCGCACAAATCCCTGCTTTCATCTACGTCTGTCTCGAGGTCTCTTCTTCTCCGGCTCACCACCTGCCCCTCTTCTCTTCGCTGAGACTCAGCTCAGCACCAATCAAGAACCCCCAAGGGATTCCGACGAGGGTCGACCGTCTAGATATATAATAGCGATCTTTGTTAAGGTGGCACGGAGGTAGAATAGGTTGGGAAGGTGCTAGTTCTTTGTGGGTCTTCGGGTCTCGAGTGTCTTTTTCATTGAGATCTTCTTTTGATAAAGAAAATGCAAAGACTTTTCCCTGAATCAAGGGCTCAACTCCAAGACACCCAAGGAAGGTGGTGGAAGCAGGCGCTTGCCACATAACGAATCCAGGTGGTTGGGTCTTGGATCGAATCTCATTGTACCATAGGAGGCAGATGATTTAATAAGACCTTTCACTAGTTAGGAGGTTAGGGAGGCACTCTTCGGCTTGAATGTAGACAGTTGTCCTGGATAGGACGATTTTTCGATCTTTTTCTTCAGGGAGTTTTGGGAGTTGGTCTAGATGAAGGTTTTGGGGATGATGGTAGAGTTTGCAGAGAGAAAAATGGGGTTCGAGAGGCTCGACGGATCGTTCATCTTTTTACTTCCCAAGAAGACTATAGCATCTAGAATCAACGACTTTCGTCTAATCGCCCCCTCGAACTCGATATACCTAGTTGTGGTGAAGGTACTAGTGAATGGGTTGTGGGGTATGCTATGCATTATCTCACCATTGTAGACTTCTTTCTTGTCGGGTAAGCAACTGATGGGCAGCGCGGTGTTGGCATTCGGGTTCGTTACGGATTGGCGCAGACGGAAGCCGAAAGGCGTCTTGTGGAAGGAGACTTCTCTACGGCTTACGAGAACGTCGACTAAATGTTAATTTGGGCTTCCTTACATAGAAGAGGTTTTCCGGACAGATGGATATCCTGGATGAAGAGATGCATTACAACTACCTTGTCCGTAGTATTGATTAAGTCCAAGGGTGGTTTCTTTCAGCCATATCATGGGGTAAGACAAGAGTGCTTGCTGGCACCTCTCCTTTTTGTTCTCGTGAGTGATGCACTGGCTACATGATTGATCAGGCAATGTCCGAGGGGCTCTGCAAGGGTTATTCTCAAGAGGAGATTTCTATTTTCTCCTCTAATATGTGGAGGACACAATAGTTTTTGTTGAAGGTGGTCAGGCAAGCTATAGAGGTCTCTCTAAGGTCATGGATCTTTTTGGGATGGTCTCTAGACTGCGGTTTAACAGGGAGAAATCTGAGTTAGTCGCCTTTTGTTTGGACGATACAAAGACAACGTTATGCGCAGGGCGGCTTCGCTCGCCGCGCAGAGATATGCCTTTGTGCTACTTGGGCATTCCTTTGGTGACTGAGAGGATGCTCGTGGTAAATTGGTTACCGACAGTGGAAAATATGAAGCAGAAGCTGGCAAGTTGGAAATATGTTCATACGTGGCTTTCTAGATGTATGGATCTCGTGGATGGACCAATGGGTCGGGGAGGATGGTTGGGTGACTGTACGCAGGAGAAGAGAGATTTGTCGTGGCGGCAACGCGTGAAGGACGAGGACCTTCTCCAACCCATTCGGGAGAGGATGCTTCAAATGCGGTTCCCTGTCGCATTGGGCTCGGCAATGATGTCGTGAGCTCGTTCGCTGCTTCCGATGCCATCGCTTCTCGCACAGGCTCAACTCTTGCCTGCTACCAAGCGGGGCTCCCCGTGGCGCTAGCAAGATGGATTCGACCGTGCTTGTGGGGGAAGGCAGAGGGACGGGGGAGGTGCTCTTTCGGGGTACCTCAGACTTGGGTATGGTGCCAGTCGCAATGTTCAGTAGGGATGTGTCGTCCTTCTCTCGCCATGGAGGGTACTGGCGAGAGGGCTCACAGCAATGGAGTCAAGGGAGCTCTTGAGGTGGTCCAAGGAGGGTTGGACGTTGTTGCGATGGCGCAGACGGAGGTTCACAGATGGTTTGCTGCAGCCAAAGCCTCTGGATCGAGTGCACATCAACGGGGTGCCTTGGCTCATGCATGATCTGCGGACCCTGCGGGGCTTGTTTGGGGCGATATGGAGGTTGTGGACATTGAATCTTTGGGTTGTCGTCTGAGGGAACCGTCTGACCCTATATTGAGGGTGAGGGTGAGGGGTCTTCCTCCGGAGATGTTGGGCTGGAGGAGGTTGTGTATCTAAGGGAGAAGCATTTTCATCGAGTTCGTCGTGTTGGACCAGGGGGCTCGTGACCAGGCTCGAGAGGTTCGATGGAAGAAGGATACGGAGGGGGTGCTGCTGCACGGCGTGGGGCAACGTTCGTTGGATCGATTCGATCAGATTTTGGGAGTTGGACCAGCATAGGCAACGGTGGCGTCTCCTCAGCTTCTACTCGTTATCCGATTCGGGGTCTTCCAGGTCGTCGGGCGCTTCGTCTCCCTTTTTTGGGGGGGCTCGAGAGGCTACTCATATCCCAACCTCTTCAGTGGGGGAAGACCCACCCACCTATGTGGCGACAGAGACTAGGGGTGCTAATCGAATCGAATATATTCGAATCCACCTAGATTCAGATTCAATTCATTATAAAATTTTCGAATCCGCATTCGAATCGAATTTTAAACGAATTTCTAATCTAAATTCAAATCCAATTCATTTGGAGTTTCGAATATTCAAATTCGATTCATTTCATATCGAATTATTTTCACAATTCCCCACAATACTTAGAAATGGAACTAACCAATTCATTGGTGCCATTACAACTAAGCAATGTTGCCGACAGAAGATGCACAACTGTAAAGAGAACGAGCTATGACTCATGATTAAAATTGGTTCATCTTTACGTGTATGACCTTGATTCCTTGAAATCCTGCTACCTTTTCTCACTTCATTTCTATTATTTGTCTTGATAAAATTAAGTTGTTCATCATCATCAAGATAATTTAGAAATGGTATTTTTGGGGGAATTTCTATACCCCTACTTGCAAAAGCACATGAAGAAGAATAAAAAATAGAATACATAGTTGATTTTTTTCGCATCAATAAGTTTGTAGATAACCATTTCCCATTAAAGGTATGAATTTTAGTTTGCTCATTTTATTATTTTGGTGAAAAAATTCGAATTGCTTGTATCTATCCGGATTTGAACATCTCTATCAATTTTGTGTTAGGGAGTATTCCTATTTGTCTCCCTTGAATGCACTAATTAGATTAAGTTATACATGTATACTTCTTATAATTAGATTAATGGACATAACATGTCACATATGTTGAGCAAAAACTAAGTATACTTGATAGAATAGAGTTCTTTGAGCTTGATCCGCAAAGATTTTTCCATACCAACGTCGATGGTGCGTGTGGCTATATCAGCTGTTGCGGGAGTGATGGAGAGATGTTGCGACATTGGTGAGTCAAGAACCAGTGTCGTTGTTGACAGTGAGGGAGAGCACAATATGGGGATAGCATGATCTGGTGGTGGGTTTTGCGACCGAGAGGGTGGCGTCGTTGACGGTGGGATCGAGCAGGAGCGGGCTTTGGGAGGTTGGAGCCGGCAACGTTGGAGAGGACGAGCAAGAGAGGGATGTTGGTAGCGTTAAAGAGAGCAATCAGGAGCGAGGTTGCAGGAGGTTAGAGCCGGTGTTGGAGCGGGCTGTAGGAGGCTAGAGAGGATGACGTTGGAGCACACATAAGAGCGACAATCGCAGCCGATGATGTTGGAAGCAGATGCAAAATTTAGGGTTTTTTCTCTTATTGACGATGGGAGAGAGAATTTGGAGTAAAAAAGGGGATATGGGGACTTTGCAATTTGCATCTAAAAAATAGAATGTTCATAATAAGATCATGAAAAATATTAATTACTATATTAAAATGTGTATCATTTGTGGGAGTTTTGTAAAATATATACTACATTTATTTTTATATATAAAGCCTCATACTATATCATATATATATATATATATATGTGTGTGTGTGTGTGTGTGTATCGAATCGAATCAAATTGTTATCGAACGAATCCAGGTGAATTCAGATTCGATTCATTTAGGAATCGAATCCACAAGTTAAATTCAAATTCAATTCATTTGATTTCGAATCGAACTTTTTTCGAATTTTTATCGAACGAATCCTAATCGAATTCGAATGATTCGATTCAATTAGCACCCCTAACAGAGACGCTTACTACTGCGGATGGACAGGTTTCGCATGCACGTGCGAATCATGACCTAGTGGCCTATTCGGGCCTAGCAGGTTAACCCGACAAGGCGGGGCCGTCGAGGGTCCGGGGGAGTTCTTTTGCCATCCCTGAGCGGGTCGGGGGGCTCTTCAACTCAGAACCCGATTACGATTCCAGGTTCTCGTTCGAAGCAGCTGCTGGAGGAGTGCTTCGATAGTAACTCGGCTGGGGCAGTCAACCAATGATTGCGGGAGGGGGGCTCTGCAGTTCTCGAAGGAGGCGGTCGCATGTTAGAGGGGGATCTGTGGAGGAGAGGACCTTGGCAGGAGGGGGATATCAGAGGAAGAAGGGTTGAGGATGGAAGGGGGACAGGAGATGGGCGTGGCATGCCCGGGTTCAGCTGGCGAGGGGGGTTCGTCGCGGTTTAGGATCGTCATGGAGGGTCGCAGGAATACAGAAGTGCCTGGGGTGACGAAGGGCTGTAGGGCTCGGCAAGTGGCCCTCCCAGATTCGGGCATGTTATGTCAGGAAGTCTACTCGCGCAAGGAAGTTGCAAAGAGCGGCGATATTTGCGGAGGTGGAACGGGGGAGCGAGAAGTGATTTTCAGCACTCGATGCCTCATCCTTCCAGGATGACCAGAACCGGTTCCGCATTTTGGATCGTGGAATGGCAGAGTGCCTCGACCTGGTTTCACCTAAGATGTCGAAGTCGTTGGTATGTTAATGAAGATCCTATCTTGGAACGTTAGGGGGGTTGGTTCGGACAGAAAAAAGGTTGGGCGTAAGGAACCTAATAATACCAAGTGCTGGAGCTGATATTTTTCTTCTTCAGGAAACTAAGTTATCGTCGGGGTGGAAGTCGTGAGAAGAGGGTTGGACGACGGTGGGCGTTTTCAGCTAGTAGAATGGGAGGCGCATGAGGTTGCGGGTGGAATGATGTCCGGTTGGAGGGGGGAGTCCTTCGACCTCATTGAGGAGTCGAAGACCATGTTCTAATTATCGATGTTGCTCCGGCAGAGGTGGACTGGATATTCTCGTCATGAATGTGTATGGCCCGAGAAACGATAATAGGGGTGCTCTGGTGGCAGAGGTTGAACAGTTAAGTGTTTCGATTGGGTCCGAAATCTGGATCATTGGGGGTGACCTCAACGTTACTTTGCTTCCCGATGATCGGCCGTAGAGAGCTGGTGATAGGGACCCTTGCTCGGAGGAGTTTCGTGGATTGGCACACAGGTTGGGTCTGTCGATTATACGCTACGCTTTAACCTGGCGTAACGTCAGATCTCGCTCCAGACTGGATAGATTTATGCTCTCTCCGACGGGTGCGGAGAGGTTTCCCCTCTCGAGGGCGTGGGCTCTTCCACGCGCTCATTCGGACCATACACCAATTCTTTGGTCATTTGGGGAGAATGGACGGCACGTATTCTTTTTCTGTTTCGAGATATGCTTGCTTCTGGAGGAAGGGTTAAGAGAGAAGGTGGAGGAGCATTGGAGAGGGGGTACATCAGAGGACTCAGTGGTTTCGAGGTTGGCTGCGAAGTTAGTGGCTTTGAGGTCCTTTCTTACATCCTTCGGGAAGGAGGTGAGGACGAGGCGACGAGCGAAGAGGGGAGAGGTGCAGGCTGAAATATCTAGATTGGATGGTTTGGATGATGAAAGAGGGCTTCTCGAGGCGGAATTCAAGGATAGGACAAACCTTCTCGAAGAGTTATTGCTAGAAGACAAAAAGGAAGAGGAGGAGTGGCGACAAAGATCTAGGCAGAAGTGACTTAAATAGGGGGATACCAACCATGGAAGGACATCGATATCGATATCGTTTCGATATCGTGTCGATATCGATATATCGCCGATATATCGTCGATATATCGCCGATATATCGTTATATCTAGGAATCTTTCTGAAGAAAACATCTGAAATCGGATATATCGATATATCGATTTCGATATCGGTCCCATGTCGATATCGATATATCGGCGATATATCGCCGATATATCGGGATACGGCCTTCCATGATACCAACACAAGATTTTTCCATATTGTGGCATCTGACGACGGAGAAGAAATCACATTCACGAGATTGAGGTAGGAGGGGTGCGTCAATCGTGGGAGGCGGAGATCAGAAATGCATTGAGGGGTCGTTTCGTGGAGGCCACTCGAAGAAGAAAAGGGAGTGGGTAGGGGTGGTTGGGGACTGGAGTGGAAGCTCTGTCGGGCGAGCAGGCGGAGGGACTACTCATCACTTTTCGGAAGAGGAGACAAGGAGAGCGGTTTAGGACTTGAATGCAGATGGTGCCCCTGGACCTGACATCTTCCCGGTGTTTTTCTATCGTGAATTCTAGGATATGTTGAAGAAGTTCTGGACGTGCTGAATGAATTTAGGGGTGGTAATAGAGGACTCGAAAAGATCAACTAGAGGGCTCGAAAAGATCAACTAGAGGACTCGAAAAGATTAACCGAGCATTGTTGTTCCTACTGCCCAAGAGGGACACCCACGTGCGGGTGGAGGATTCTCGGCCGATTGCGCTTTCCAACACGATTTACCTCATAATTGCGAAGATTCTAGCAAATAGGCTGAAGGGGATCCTGGACTCGATTCTGCTTCAGGGTCAGTCAGCTTTCATCCCTGGGAGGCAGATGGTGGATGGTTTAGTGATGGCTTCAGAGATTTGCCTTGAGTGGCAACGGTCAACGACGAGAGGGGCACTATGGAAGATCGACTATGCGAAGGCCTACGATTGTGTCGACTGGAGATTCTTATAGGTGTCTCTGCAAAGGAGAGGTTTTCCAGATGTGTAGGTGGATTGGATGAAGAGATGCGTCACTACCTCTTCCTACTCCATCTTGGTGAACGGCAAACCGGAGGGGGGTTTCTTCCAACCACAACGTGGGGTGAGGTAGGGGTGCCCGTTGGCCCCTATGATGTTTGTCTTGGTGGCGAATGCTTTGGGGGTCCTCCTCAGGCAGGCTACTACGACGGGATGGTGTGAGGGGTTCCGTAGGGAGGACATCTCCATCCCTCTGTTGTAGTATGTCGACGATACGATCCTCTTCCTGGGTGGCACTGAGGACAAGAATGTTAATGTGGTACAACTGGCAGACATCTTTGGCAAGCTCTCTGGACTGGAGATTAACAAAACTAAGTCGACGATTATTACCTTTGGGATGAATGAGGCGGATCTGGCCAGCATGAAAGGCCGTATCGCGATATATCAGCGATATATCGGTATCGACAGGTCACCGATATATCGCCGATATGGTCGATATTTGGCCTTCCAAGGCCATTTTATTCACAATCTCGGTTCGATGTCGGCGATATGGCGTATCGACGATATATCGTATCGACATGATACCGATATCAATATGTCCTTACATGCTGGCCAGCATTGCAAAGTTAACTGAGTGTCCGGTAAGGGATCTCCCAATACGTTACTTGGATCTGTCGTTAGTTGCTGGGAAGCTCGAGAAGGTCGATTGGGAGGAGGTGGTGCAGCAGATGGTAGGATGGAAAGTGGTCATCTTATCTCGGGGGGGGGGGGGGGGGGGAGCTGGTTCTTCTGAAGTGCGTCCTCTCTACCATACCTATCTTCTTCTTTTCTACTAGACTGATGCTGGTGGGGGTTAGAAGAAAAGTCGAGTCTATGATGAGAAGGTTCTCCTGGTCAAACGGAAAGCAACAGGACCCTGGGATGCACCTGGTAAGCTAGGATGAGAATACAAGGGGGCGCAAGGAGGGTAGCCTTGGTGTTCGTGATGTGGAATGTATGAACAAGGTACTTATCGCTAAATGGGTCATCCGCATTTGGGGCCCGTCTACAGCTCTGGTCGTGAGGTTGCTAAGGAAGATATATTGGGTTAGAGGCAAACTAGAGTCGTGAAGAGTGTGGTATGAGTCTCCTCTTTGGGCCGATATCCGTGAAAACCTGTCATGGATGGCGCCTAGACTCAGGCCGAAAGTGGGTGATAGAGACGTATTCACATTATGGCGTGATGATTAGAGTAGAGAGGGCACGTTGGAGAGCAGATTCTCGCGCCTTTTCCCATTGGTGGTCTTGAAGGAGGCGACGCTATCGCAGGTGGCGAATGAGGGAGAGTAAGCATCGGCGTTCCTGGTTGACCTATCGGACCAGCGCTTAGAAGATTATCTTAAGTTGTTGATTGAACTTCCGCAATCAGGGGAATCCTCGCAGGGCAGAGACCATTTTCAGTGGAAGGACAGGAATTTCTAAGTAAAGAAAGCTTACAATGAGATGAGGAAGAGGGAAGAGGAACTAGACAGAGAGTTGTACCAGGACAAGAGAGTCGTTTGGGCGGCAAAGATTCCGACCAGAGTTAAAGTTTTTCTTTGGTGCTTGACAAGGGCCCGCCTTTGCGATAAGGCGTGGAGGGGGCATCTGTTAGGGCTCACAAACACACAGTGTGATAGATGCGAGGAGGCGGAAGAGGATTCAAAACATTTGTTCTTCAAGTGCGTGATGTCTGGGCGAGTATGGAGAGAGGTAGGGCTGCCTTGGGTGGCGAGTAGTGGGACAACGAACTTCTGGAGATCGGTTCGGATGACCGGCACCGACTCTGGTGATAATTGCTCAAAACCATTTGTTGTTATCTGGGCCATTTGGATCGGGTGAAACGACTTAATTTTCAATAACCAGAGGTTTTATAGAGAGAATTTAGTGACCCATTATAATGTGCTTTATAATTTCTGGCTCTCACGGTAATGTACTCTAAACTCTTTTAAATGAATTTTTCCAGCGGTGACCCCTACCTGGGGGATTCACCCATTTTAACATTAAAAAAAGTTGGAAATATGCTTGCCTCTACAGAGGTGGCAGATTGGTGCTTCTTAAATCGATGTTGTCCCCAATCCCTATCTTCTTCTTATCTTCCAGACTCATGCTTGTTTGTGTACGGAGGAAACTGGAGAGCATCATGAGACAATTTTTTTTGTTTGCCCCTAGGAGAAGCAATGGGTTGTCGTTGGTGGATTGGGAGACAATTATCTGCACCAAGGATGATGGTGGTCTTGGTGTTCGTAGCTTGGCAAAGATGAATAGGGCCTTGTTGGGCAAGTGGATCACTCGTATCCGAGGTGAGTGACAATATGGTGTGTTCGCAGATCAGAAAGATCTATGTTTCCAATTTTTCACTTCCAACATCATGCGATCTGAGGCGGGCCTCTTCCCTATTCTAGAGGGGCATTTGTAAAGTGGCGCAGGAGATGTGATCGTTCTTGAGACCAATCATGGGTGACGACAATGATAACTGGAGCGAAAATGGGGTGCTTGGGGATATATTCTCGCATCTAATGGCTTTATTTAATGACCTGAGATGTTTGGTAGCGGACTCGTGGGATGGTCATTCTTTTTTCCCCACTTCCAATTAGACCTTTCTGATCAAGGGATGGAGGAGCTTCTGGCATTGCTTACGGAGTTGGACAGGGTAGAGAGACCTACTGAGGGCAGAGACAGGTGGAGTTGGTGTGACGGGAAATTTTCGATTAGCAAAGGTTTTTGTGGTTTTTGACCCTGGAGGATGCGGTACCGATCGCAGGAGGCTTTGGAATTGGAAGATTCCCACGAGAATCAAGGTTTTCAGAAGGTTGTTCAGAAGAGGGAGGCTTCTAGCGGGCTACAGACTAGCACGAATCATCACGATTGTTGACCTTTACGCTTTCGGTGCAGAGCAGAGGCAAAGGAGGTTGATCACCTTTTTTAGCTATGAGATCTCAATGGAGGCGTGGGATCTTCTGGGAAACTGAAACATCTGTCATGCGAATACTTTGGGTTTCTGGGACTCGATTGGTCAGAACTGGCAAGGCATGGATAGAGAAAGATCACAATATGTTGCCCTCATTTGGGTCATCTAGTTGGCTGGAAACGGCATGGTCTTCCGCCAAGATAGGTTTTGTGATGAAAATGTACTGGTACATGCCAGAACCTTGACGGGATTATGGTCTGTTGGGAAAAAATGAACGAGATGTTTATTCCATAAGCCCTAAGCTCTCTTATATAAGAGAGTAGCCAAAGGGTAAATTACATATAGCATACAACTGAAAATAAAAATAACAGAGAGATACACAAATAACTAACATATACGTTAACACTCCCCCTCAAGATGGAGCATAGATATCAATCATGCTCAGCTTAGACGCACACTTCTGGAATGGGCCTCGTAGTAATGCCTTGGTGAATATATCGGCAGTTTGATCTTCTGAGGTAACATGAGATGTCGTAATGAACCCCTTCTGAATCATGTCACGTATGAAGTGACAGTCAACCTCAATATGCTTGGTCCGCTCATGGAATGTTGGATTGTTTGCAATGAACAAGGCTGCTTGATTATCACATTCTAAGTTCATAGGAAGTGGTACATCTAGACATAGATCTGTAAGCACAACCTTTACCCACATCATCTCTGTGCTAGCCTGAGCCATAGCCCTATATTCAGATTCAGCACTAGATCTGGCTACCACCGTCTGTTTCTTACTCCTCCATGAGATTAGAGAATCTCCAACATAGACTGCAAACCCCGAGGTGGACTTCCTGTCCTTGAGACAACCTGCATAGTTTGCATCCGCACATGCTGAGATAGAAATCCCCTTTCCTTTCTTGAATAGCAAACCTGCACCTGGAGATGATTTGAGGTATCTAAGTATCATATGTATGGCATCCATATGAACCTGACGTGGTTGCTCCATGAACTAGCTCACACGATTCACTGCAAAGGCAATATCGGACCTAGTGATTGTGACATACAACAGTTTGCCTACCAGTTCTCTGTATCTCCTCATGTCCACCTCCTCTGTATCATCATCATATAGCTTCATGCTGGGGTCCATTGGTGTCGTAGCAGGCCGACACCCAAGCATATATGTTTCACTCAACAGATCTGTAACATATTTCCTCTGCGTCATTACTAACCCATACGGATTTCTAGCGAATTCCAACCCCAGAAAATATCTAAGGACTCCAAGATCCTTAGTGACAAATTCGCTCCCCAGCTTCTCTTTTGCCTGCTTTATGCCTTGCTCATCATCTCCTGTAATCAAAATATCATCTACGTAAACCATAATTGCAATAATACCTCTTGGAGTCTTCTGTACAAACAAGGAGCGATCAGCATTGGAGCGTTTGTATCCCTGTTTTTCAAAGAGGTCTGAGAGCTTCTGAAACCATGCTCTGGGACTCTGCTTAAGGCCATAGATAGCCTTATGAAGTTTGCACACCTTGGAACACTCCCCCTCAACAGCAAAACCGGGTGGTTGTTGCATTTAGACTTCCTCCTGTAGGTCTCCATATAAGAACGCGTTCTTCACATCCAACTGATATAACGGCCACTCTCGAATGACCGCGACGGACACCAGGATCCGTAGGGTGGAATGACGGGCTACTGGCGAGAATGTATCAAGATAATCCACCCCGTATGTCTGTGTAAAGCCACGTGCAACAAGGCGGGCCTTGTATCTGTCAATACTGCCATCTGCATTTTGCTTCACAGTAAATACCCACTTGCAGCTCACCGAGGTCACATCTGGAGGTATAGGAACTAGACTCCAAGTTCCCCTAGATTGAAGTGCTGCCATTTCTTCCTCCATTGGTAGACGCCATCTACTATCCCGCATAGCATCTTGATAATTCCGTGGAATCTCTATAGCTGACAAGGCCACCACAAAATTCTTGAAATCCCCATATAGTCGCTCAAAGGACACAGAAGCTGCCAATGGATATGTAACGCAGCTCCTTTTCGATTTGCGTATAGCAATAGGCACATCTAAATCAGTTGTGTCCTCATCTAGCCCCTGCAACATATCCTGCTCAGAAATATCATTAGATCCATCAAGAGAAGTATCTTCAGTACATACCATAGGCGAGCTAGGAGACGAGTCATGACCATGGGCTGGAGGAGGCCTGCGTGTATAATGGAATGGTAGTGGTGAAATGGGGATAGTGCGTGGAGCTGGTGGTGGTGGTGGTGATAATGATTGTGCTGGAGGTGGTGGTGTCATATATATGACTTCGGTAGTCAGTGGAGGTAGATGATGATCCCCTGAGGATGAAAAATACATTACGGATTCAAAAAATGTAACATCTGCACTGACCATATACCGCCTACGCAATGGATCAAAACACTTGTACCCCTTTTGAGTTCTGGAGTACCCAACAAACACACACTTGACAGCCCTAGGAGAGAGCTTGTCAGTACCAGGAGACAACTGGTGGACAAAGGCGACAGAACCAAACACACAAGGAGTAAGGGAAAACAGATCCTTCCCAGAATGGATAAGGGAAAAGGGAATCTGTTCATCCAAGACAGAGGACGACATACGGTTAATTAGGTAACATGCTGTGAGAACCGCGTCACCCCAGTAAGAATAAGGAACATGACTCTGTATAAGAAGTGATCTTGTGACATCTAGTAGGTGGCGATGTTTCCTTTCAGCAATCCCATTTTGTTGAGAGGTATAAGCACAGGATGTTTGATGGATAATCCCTTTTGAGGAGTAGTAGTTGTATAGGACATGAGTGCACAGTTCTAGGGCATTATCACTTCTTACAAACTTCACAGATGTGGAGAAAACATTTTGAATTTCATTCAGAAAATGGATGATAATATTGCCTGCTTCAGATTTATTTTTCATCAAAAATACCCATGACACATGATAGAAGTCATCCACAATAACTATATAAAATATGTGTCCCTGATGATCAGGTACACGACTCGGACCCCAGATATCAATATGAAATAACTCAAACTTGGAGGTACTACTCCGACCTGGACGATTGGGAAAGGTAGACCTGTGATGCTTTCCCAACTGACAAGCCTCACATTGGATAGATATGTGAGGAAGACCCTGTGGTAACACACGACGCAACTTTTGAAGCGGTAGATGCCCAAAGCACAGATGCCACAGCAAAGGAGATACAGGTCCAGTGGGAAGGGATGAGGTTCCAGCGAATGGAGTCTGATTTAGGCGATAGAGGCCTCCTTGCTCATAGCCACGACCAATCACGTTGCCCGTACGGATGTCCTGAAAAATAAGAGAAGATGGATCAAAAATTGCCCGACATTGTAAATCCTTCGTAATCTGACTGATTGATAACAAATTCATTGAAAAATCAGGTGCATGTAGCACATTCTTGAGCTGCATAGAAGATGTCAGTCTAATCTCCCCTTGACCAGTGATGGGAGAATGTGTACCATTGGCAATGACCACTGTTCTACCTCGAGGAATCTGAGAATATCCTGTAAGTAAACTCTGATCGCCACATAGATGATGTGTAGCGCCCGAGTCCATAATCAATGGTAATGTATCTGAT
Organism: Ottelia alismoides; assembly: GCA_037367405.1. Lineage (NCBI taxonomy): Eukaryota > Viridiplantae > Streptophyta > Magnoliopsida > Alismatales > Hydrocharitaceae > Ottelia > Ottelia alismoides. The sequence continues at coordinate 1,881,666 of JAZKJV010001092.1, read as the reverse complement.
CTACTACTAGTAAATGCAAGTATGCTACCTGAAGCACTGGTAGACGCAGAGGCAGAAGCAGCAGCATCAGACTGACTCTCAGTAGTAGGTGTTGGGCCAGATGTGGGAATAACGCCCCTCAGACAGGCAACTAGATCATCAAACCGTTGATCCAAAGTGGCAGCAGATGAAGGCTCTATCTGCTCAGCAACTCGTGCAGAAGCAGGAAATCCATGCTTCGAGTAGCATGTGTCTTCATTGTGTCCAACGCGATGACAGTAGGTACATGTTGGCCGAGTGCGGCCTCCTCTGCCACGAGGAGGTGTACGCGCACAGGCGCAGTCGCGCGTGGAGGAGTACGTGCAGACGCTGGCGGAGGCACGGCGAGGCGGAGTCGCTGGCGAGGGCGTCGGCGATAGAGAGAGGCTCGCGGGTGGGGTAGGGTTAGGGTTTCGAGAACTCCGGTCTAGGACCGTCGCTCTGATACCATGTTGGGAAAAAATGAACGAGATGTTTATTCCATAAGCCCTAGGCTCTCTTATATAGGAGAGTAGCCAAAGGGTAAATTACATAGAGCATACAGCTGAAAATAAAAATAACAGAGAGATACACAAACAACTAACATATACGTTAACATGGTCTATATAGTGTTTTTATTTGATGTACTACCTATCTACATGTGTGTAACTTTGGTTTGGTGATTAATGGCAAAGTTTTTTGGACATACCTACACGATGGAGGCTCTTTTTTCTTTCTAAGAAAACATTGAAAACCTTTTGGATCCTCTTTCATGTCACCTACGGAGCCTCCTCACACTAAAGCTTATAAGAGTCAGAAAATGTGTTTCAGTCATGTTGATTTTTAAAAAGGTAGAAATGTGTGTCATCACCCCCTCCTTCAAACAAATTAACCATGAAAATTATGTACATGCCATTTCAACCTTCAAGTCCTCATTCCTTACCACAATCCTCCATTTGTTGCCTTCATCATGTGATCTCTCAATCATTCAGCATCCTCTAAACGATCAAATTTTCCATCACATGCAAAGACTCATCCCTTTTCTGTTCTCGTTAAACTGAAACAACCTCTTCAAGTATACCAAAAGAGGGGAAGTGATCTTAGCCCAGCAGCCAAAGTTCTCATCATACAGTCCCCCCCAAGACAACTCCTTCAATTAGTATATATAAGGCATTCTCCCACAAGCCAGTCCAACCAAATTTGAAATACTGAGTGATGAGATATGGAGCATGCAACAAGGTGTGTGATGAATGAGAAAGTGGTTGGGAAGGGAAACGAGGAGCCTATGATAAGATAAAATAGGAAAAAAAGTCATTTGCTAGTAAAAACACAATTATTTCCTTTTGTCACGTTTACATATAAATAGGTTGACTTTTAACCCGTTAAAAGAAGCAACCAATCATTCAAAAAACACTTCTGAAGACTGTCCCTTGTATATTTTAAAAAAATACAGTGCGAATAAAAATACAACAAAACTAGATAACAAAATTAGATATGTTTATGCTGCACATATTTACATCATCTATGCAAGAAGTAACTCCTTGTCTTACCCAAGATGTACTACCGTCTCACAACAAACTCGTGAAGGATGCTTCATCTCCACCAAATGCCTAGCATCATTTGTCATTGTATCGCTCAATATCACTCATTGATCGCTAATTAACACCCTCCATCTCCCCCAATATCAAGATTGAGGCAAAGAAGTACCTCCCATCATGGTGGGTAAACTCACCAAATTTCCACTTGTAGCTTCACACGGTAAAGTTCCCTTGAGCAAAAGGGACCACCACAACACCAAAGAGCTTTAGATGTCACAGATGAGGTGGTATCATTACCAACAATATCATCTTGATAAGCCTCATCTCCAGCACAACTCTCCCATCATCATCCCACGTTTATTGTCAATGTGTTTCAACCCATCTATCGTACATGTCACCAATGCATGAACACAACATTGGTTCCATGGATGAAGCACCTCAACATCACAACTCATCACCTCCCCAGCAATGAGCCAACATGCCCCACATCATCAAAGAGAGTGAGATGTCACCAAACCACCTCCCCCATGACCCATGTCATCAAAGAGAGAGATGTCACCTAACCACCTCCCTCGTGATAGCTTGACTCCAACTACTGCAAGCAAAGCACCTTGTCTGACCACCTAAGACGTGTCAATGTGGTAGTCTACAAACACCACCTCTTGTCATTGGTCCTACAATATGGCATAACTTCCATCATTAGCAATCCTAACTTTGATAGCCCATCCCTCGACACACAAGAAATGCCAATGGGACATTGCACGACTGTGCAGTGACCCCGCCCACAAGAAAAGCACATGACATCAGGGAACACGTGGCCGCTGCATAACACAAATGCTCATGCAATGTCGTAAAGAGTATATGATTTTAACAATATCTCTATGTTAATTGCATTCAGTTAATTAAAAAATCCATCTTACCACATAATCCCAGCCAAGCTTCTCAGCAAAACCTTTTGCAGCCTCTACGCTGGAGAAACTAAGTGCTGACTCACCTACATTGGCATATGGATCTCCGGTCGATGTCCAGCCCATGAGTGGGTTCTCCCACCTGCACCAGCAATAAATTTGACGGACCTCTGGGCAAAAATATAATAAGATAACAATAGTGATTATTAGTTTAAAGTGATATAACGCACTTTTGAGTGGACATGAAATTGATTTTCCAAGTTCCAACATTCCCAGAACCTTGCTGAGTAGCAGTCCTAGCTGGTGAATAAATAATGACCTACAAAGAAGATCCAAATTGGTGCACATGCAGATATCATTTCTATCCTAGTAATAGATTCCTTCTCCCTACAATATAATTTCAACTCGTCTTCAATTTTCAGCTGATATGAGAAATTACATGGAGGATTATCGTGCAATGAAATTACAGTATCTATCGGTAATTTAATTGAACCCAAATTTGACATTGCAACCAATCACTGCATACATGAAAAACCAAACTACAGTATATGGAAATATATTACGTGCATTCCCCAGTTACACTACACCAAGCCAAGAAATAGTGACACGTCCACAACTATAAGTCTACAAGGCACTAAGAAAAGCAGATAATGTTATCTCCGTCTCCAAACACCGAGATAGCTGCAAAGGTATTTCACTTTCTTATCGTTTCGATGTTCACACTAAATAGATGATGCATAATCGTCCTCGGTTCTAATATTTCTTTAAAAATGATCCTTTCAGAAAGGGCGTCTGTGTGCGTTCAATTTTCCATTATCGAACTACTTGCAAACCCGAAGCAATGGGTAGGTCGGATAATCTTTCAGATATAGATACATGATCATAAGCACCGCAATATTATAGTCACATCTAGGGTTTACTCGAACGCAGATAGTCACATCTAGGGTTTACCCGGCGACGGAGGTGATCCTCGGGGATGCCGGAGACGATCCCGATCTCTCCCGGTTTCAGTTCTACGAGCGCGTTGGAGGAAAAGCACCGGAGACTAGAGGCGTCCCCGGCAGCGAGACAGCGAACGCGGGAAGCGGAGCGTGCGAGGACGCGGCGAACGACCGGAGACGACATGGCGTCGTGGCTTGAGGGAAGTTGGGGATCGAAAGGGGGAATGGATTTAATAATAAACGGGTGATTAAAATTCGCCCATTGGAAAAAATTGGCCCTACGCCTCATTTTTATACGTTTTTGTATTATTTTTTAAATAATTATTAACAAATTCAAAATTAATTAAATAGGCATGATTACAATTTATTTAAAAATATGTATCGATCGGCACCTGAGGTGTCGATTTATGATGCCTCCTTCAAATCGGCACCTCAGGTGCCGATTTAGGAGAGAGACGTTGGAAAATTGCCAACGTTCCCTCTCCCAAATCTCTTATAAATACCTCCCCCATTCTTCATCTTCCTCCCTTACTCCCCTTCTCTCATTTCTCTCAATCCATATTCTCCCTCAATCTGCTAATATTATTCAAGTAAGAATAAGATCTTTTTTTAGACCATTTTTCGTTTTTTTGCAGGTTTTTATCAGTGGAGACGATATAATATTGCGGATATCGGATTATATTCTTTTCTTTTCGGATAACATTTCTATTTGAAGACACGCGTCTTTCACGTGAATTTACTTGTACTATTTTTTGTGACTGTAATCAATAATTAAATGTGCAAAATTGAAACTTAATTTAAATATATATTTAAATTAAATATTTTTATTATAATTGAAATCATTTGTGTTATAAACTTTCTATGAAGTACCCTACATAAGTTGAAAAAAAATGTAAATGTAATTTAAAAAATATTTTAATGTCAATTAGATTAAGGCTAAACACCTTATTATCATTGCATCCATTTAGATTTAGAAGTAACCACAGTCATGTTATAATTACTTCTCATTTAGATTTGGAATCGAGCGCCGGGAGGTTCTCTATATAATGCTTGCAGGACTCACTGTGGTGAGCACCGATGAGTCCCCATGACCGGAATTTTGGATTCCATCTCTGAGTGATTAGTATATCATTTAAATAATCAATTAGTAGAGATGGCATCCGAGTGAAATATAAATGATTGTTATATTCAAATAAACTAATCAAATCATGATTTTTATTCGTAGAGATGGCTTCCAACATCGCTCATGTCCTATTATATTGGGATGGATCGGTTCATGTCTCTGATGACCATGTAGGGGCAAGAAACGGATTGTTATATTACCATGCCAATTAACATACATTGGTTTACTGGGTCGGGTATCTGAAGCCACTGATCTCCCGCTTGAACAGTATATACTTACATTAGCATGTAAGTGGTTGTATGAGGGATCAACATTCTTTGCAGTACCCGATTCACGATGATGAATCCCCATTAGCAATGTTGAGTTCAATCATCAGTGTGAGATTTATTCACCATTTCGTAGAAGCTACTCCTCTTGCTATGGAAAATATGTCGTCGTTATCGAGGTAAAAAACATTTAAATTAAGGAATAATGATATATTTTCTTTATTTAAATTGACAAAGATGTAAATTGATCAGGCCAACAAATGAGACTATGTTTGAGGATATCGAGGGGTCCTCACAAGTAAATGTTGAAGATGAATTAGTGACAGAAATATCCGAAGAAGAAAACGAGAAGTCTGAAATTTCAACAAAGTCTGCCCGAACATGAGATTGCAGCCGCTTGAACAGACGAATCTCAAACATTGGAAGAAAATATAGGTGGTAATAATTGTCATGATTTTGCATGTGGTTCGCTAGTTCTAGCCTTAGGTAATAAGGAAAGGAGGAACTCATATTGTGCTAATAATGAGGATGCTGAAGAAGAACCGATGGAGGAGTTACCACATGTGTTTGATCACAAAATTGCAGAAGCAGAAGATGTAGCCTTTATAGAGAGACATTCAGATCCCACCGATGATTCCGGATTAAGTTATTGGTTACGTAGGAGTTATAAGTCGAAAAAGGATCCAATACGACTTAAAGAGATGGAGTATAGGAAAATCATGTGCAATATAAACCCAAGGCATCAAACAAGTAGATTTTGACTGTTGATTGTATTTTATGAAGGTTGTGGATGACATTTGCATGCATCAGAGAGGAAATCTCAAGGAGACTGGTACGTTTCAAGATATAGGGAAAGCATACATGCATAAATCATGTCCTTTTAGTTAAACATCGTCAATGCACTTCTATTTTTGTAACGCGGTTGATGAAACCCGATTTCATCATCTTAATTCTCCATTATTAACCTCCTTGCTTAATTTTGTGTCAATAAAATCCTGATAAAGCCCTGTAATTATCGGAGTCTTGAATAAATTTAAAATCACAAAAAAATCAAAATTAAAATCTGTGGTATTTTTAGCCTTAAAAATACCATTAAAAATATTTTTTATCTTCAGATGACCTCGTCTCCATTTTTGATCAACATGAAACTTGTAGATCTCATCAAGATCTGCAACTTTCATGATTTGAGTTTTCTCAAATTTGGCAATATTAACCCTCATATCTCAATTTCTTTCTCATAATAAACTGATTGGGCCACGTGGCTCGTTCTGGGTGAGCCACGTGGCCTGTTCCCCTTTGCATCTTCCGCCCCCATTTCCAACCGTTGGATCCCTTCTTGATCCAACGGCCAGAGGATCTCCACGTCTGCTCTTAATCCACTGTTATCAGATCACTTCTGGGATTTCATCTCTGCCCTTCATTAGCGCCTCTCTCATAGTTCGCCACGTGGCGCGTTGGTGGCCATTCGATTTCGCCTGGATAGATTAATCACCAGCACCCATCCTTCATTTATATCCACCCTCCAATCGCCTTTAGCAAAATCATCACAACAGTCCGCCAGCTCTCACTCCAAAGCTCGACACGTGGCGCACCACTTGCCCTTTGATCGCATTGCCTCAAACTCTAATCTAGACCGTTCTTCAGCGCCCAAACTTCCGCCGTTGGATCTACAGATCCAACGGCCACAGCATCGTCTTCCACCTCCCGTACCCCCTCTATTCCACAATCTTCATCTCGTGAACACACTTCCCCCTTCCCTTTTTCTCCACGACTCCAACCACCACCTCCACTAACCAAACACCCCACAATGTTCTCCCATCTCCCCTCTTCCTCGCGGCCTACCACACACTCCACGAAGCCTTTCCGGTCACCTCATATCCAGTGGTCAAACCACGCACACCATCTCTGAAACCGTCACCTTCACCCAATAAAAACTCCGCATCCTCCCCCTTATTCCATCGTCCGCCTTTACGTGGGGCCTCGCCCAGCCCTCTCCTCCTCCCCGTGACAGGGGAGGTCCGATGGAGGCGCGATGACGATGCAGCTCCCAGCATCGACCCTAGGCCATGATAGGCTTAGCCTTGCGGTGGCTTTGCCTCCGCCAAGCTGTCTCCTGTCACCGCGGAGATCCAGCGATGAACAGAGTCCCTTGCCGAGGCTCGAGCACAGGCTCCGATCCGCCATCTTCCAGGTAAGTTTCTCATCTCTTTTCCTTGTAGTTCTTTGATTTTATTAGTTTCCTACATACACCGTCCTCCTCCACTGAACATCCCTATAGTTTCGTGACACCTCCACCATTCACGCGCTCTGACTTGCTCATCTTCCCCCTTTCTCCATTATCTGACCACCGGATCCCCCTTCATCACCCTTTGCCGGAGATGAAGAATACCTGGGGCTTCACTTCCACCACACGCAGCCTCTCCACTTCACTCACGTTCACCTCCCCTCGCCTCGGTTGTACTCTAAGTTTGCAGGTCGTCAATGGTCGGAAAACTAAAGCCTTCCCCGATCTCCTCTTCCGCCATCGATGCCTCCTCATCGACAGGAGCCATACGTCCATTTCATGCCACCTTCGAGCTTCAACCAACTTTGCGAGGACCTCAGGAGCCTTCTCAGACTCTCAGCGAGCAAGGAGGATGGGGGAGGTGCTCAGAGCCACTCGCTGGAGATCTAACCGCTCCGCCATCCCCTCGGCGGAGGGAGACGAACGACAACGTATAGTTGCCGTTGGATGGCACTCCTCAGTGCCCATCCAACGGCTCATCTGCAGCCACGTCTTCTATTCCAGGAGCGCACAACAGCCACCCGATCTCAAGGATCGGATGGCTTATGATTAGACACGCATCAACACCAGACGACAGCCGAGCCTCAGCCTCCGAGCCCGAAGGATCAGCCGAGCCGACCTGAGCCTCATCCGAGCCTCAGAATGCATTCGAGCCTGAGAGCGCACGTGTTTTGCACGTGCGAACTTGGGTTATTTGCAGAGAGGCCCTCCGAAGTTTCCCAATTTGCAGACAGATCCTGTTGCACGTGTTACCCACGCACGCCTGGGGTTATATGCATTTTGACCCTCATGGGTTTTAATAATTACAAATATGCCCGCGCATGTGGGCTATTTTCAGGGAAGGCCTCGTACTTTATTTTTATTACATGTTAGTCCCTCCCAGGGACCTGTTTGTAGATCTTTCATGTTTTTATTGCACTTATGCCCTTGTCTTCTTTTTATGCATATCTTGTGCCTCGTAACTCCGATTGAGATGATTTCAGTGGCATTTTGAAGCTCTTCTTGTTGTCTTCATTATGGCATGCTTGTATTTTTGATTTGACACTATGAAATGTAATGCATTATTTTATTGACTAAGTGTCCGAATTTCCATGTTTCTCATGCCTAATTGCTGTATAAATGAAGAGTGCTTCATTATTTGACTCTGTTTGACTCGCATTTTTAATGGCTCAAGTATTTATCGTCTAGGGCTTGTTTGCATCACATTTCATCACATTTATTCGCATGATTAAAATAAAAAAATGCATGTTTTGCTTTAATGCATTGTCTTGTCTCGTCTTATTGCATGATTTGACCTATGATTCTTTAACTCAACACTTAAATAAATAGATAAAAATATGAATAATCACGAGAGAGGCTCGTGTCACTAAATTCGACCTTGGTTTCTTGCCAAGTAAAATAAAAAATAGGACCATCCGATTTCCTTGATATATCAATTAGATGGTTTTTGATAGACCTAGTTCGGCCCGACTGCAATGACATATTAAGTGTTAATTCCACATTATTAGAGGACCGAATTAGCAGTTTATCAAATGGCGCCATTGCCGGGGACACGACTCATTTCTTGTATTATTGGGTTTTTTTGTTTATTTAATTAAATGTTTCTTTTATATAGGCCACTATGTTCATCTATTTTGCATTGAAAAAGTTTTTCTTTTCGATTGATCTCTAACCGTTGCTTTTGTGACAGGGCCCGAGTCCCTATGATTTTCTCCACTCACCTTTCCTTGCCTTTATACTTAGCTTATTTCTAACCTAAGTATAGGGGAGCCCTCCTTGGTTCCTGCATATTTCCCTGTATTTAAATGGATCTATGGACTTGTATCATCTAGTGCTATGAGGACATAGCAAAGTTTAAGTATAGTGGGGGTATACCGTATATACAATACTTACTTTAGCTATAATCTGAAAATTTTGAAAAATTTAAAACTTTTTGGGTAAAGTAAAATCCTTTGAACTGAGAAGACTCCAATGTTTTCACGGCTTTTTGTATATTATGTTACACTAATTTTATAAAAATATTTTCGAAAATAATTTGAAAAAAATGAGTTTTTCTTGTTTTGAAAATCTTTTGAAATTCTTTTGAAAATTTTTATTTGTGTGACATGGTATTGAAATATCTTGTCAAGGAAAGTTGAGTCTAACAATTGTTTTAACCTCTAAATCAAAATCCATAAAAATGAAAAAAATCCAAAAAAAAATCCTTTAGGAGCATTAGTAACCACTAAGCCCAATTAAGTAGCCGCGTTCAGTGAGGATTCGCCCTTACAGATTGGATGGTTTAGAGGACATCGTGTAAGGCCCTGTCCTCAAGCAATGGGCTCCGGCCTGTACTTACATCCATACTGGATGAATGTAGATGCATCTACTTAATTGAGTTTAGGCAGCCCTAATATCTCTTAAAACAAAAAAAAATATTTTTGAATGAAGGAGTTGGATTAATCCTGTACTTTTACACTTTCACACATGATCTGAAATGTTCAAGGAAACTCGATTATGAGGGCTTGAGATTTTTGGTTAACCAACCTTAGCCACCAGGGTCTTAGATTTAATTATCCACATTCCCCTAAATTTCTAGATTTGCTTGCTATATTTCATGCTTAATCTCATACCATTAAGAATATGATCAGCACATCACATGCACAACTGCGGTTTCGATGAGATGAGTTGACTTTTCACCTAAGGGATTGGGATGAGGGATTTGAGTCTGGACTTGATCTAATGATGCTCGAGGATGGGACACAATTTTTGAAGGCTTCATGAAACCTGAGTGTCAGCAACTTTAGCCAGTATGAGAACTTGGTTCTTATACTAATCTCTTAACATTGACCTAAGTGCCAGGGTGTGAAATAAATAAAAAATGTTGATCAGTGTGCGCCAACTCTTGGTAAAAATAGAGGAGCTAGCAAAAAATTATACAAATCAACGAAATGTCAAAGAAAAGCTCACATTCCATACAAAGTCAAATTTCAAAAGAACTTCCACCAAAGGCGAGCGCTCCCAACCATTTCAAAAGTGTCCACTTGGACCACCGCTATTAGGACCAGGAGTCGGGCTTGCACCAAAAAAGGGCTCTGCATCGTAAATGCTACAAGTCTGGGTGTCGAAGGTACGATAGGTACTCAAAAGAGACACACCCCGGTGTATTCCCATGAAAACAAGTGCAGACGGCTCCAAATTCTCTTGACGGACGCACTGATCAACACCAAAAAAATGTGTTGCGTAAAATGGCACTAGAGAGAATCCTTGTTCCAATGAGAGGGAGAGAAGAAATGACACAATCCCATACCCTTCATTACTGGCCGTCCATCTATATTTTCTAAGTCTGATAACTAAAGAGACGGTGGACTGGACGCAATATTTGATTTATTCCCTAGTGTTGAGGATTGGGTCCTTAGGAGAATTTCTTGGACCAAGACTTTGGGTGAATTTTTGACTCTACTCTCAGAATCGCAGTCAACACTAAATGTCATACCCTTAATACATATGTACATCAGAGAGAGTCTGGAGAATTAGAGGAATGGGGTGCCTCTTGATTAAGGTTGGGTTGAACTCTAGAATTTTGGACCTCTAAAGTTGAGAAGACTTGAACAAATTGGATTCTGTACTCACATGCACAAGAGGGTTAATCCAGCTTATTCATTCTCTTTGAAGCTCGAGGATGAGAATAGTTTAAGTATAGGGGGGTGATGAAACCTGATTTCATCATCTTAATTCTCCATTATTAACCCTCTTGCTTAAATTTGTGTCAATAAAATCCTAATAAAGTCCTGTAATTATCAGAGTCTTGAATAAATTAAAAATCACAAAAAAAAATCAAAATTAAAATCCGTGGTATTTTTAGCCTTAAAAATACCTTTAAAAATATTTTTTATATTCAGATGACCTCATCTCCATTTTTGGTCAACATGAAACTTGTAGATCTCATCGAGATCTACAACTTTCATGTTTTGAGTTTCTCAAATTCTGCCATATTAACCCTCATATCTCAATTTCTTTCTCAGAATAAACTGATTGGGCCACGTGGCTCGTTCTGGGTAAGCCACGTGGCCTGTTCCCCTTTGCATCTTCCGCCCCTATTTCCAACCGTTGGATCCCTTCTTGATCCAATGGCCAGAGGATCTCCATGTCCGCTCTTAATCCACTGCCGTCAGATCACTTCCATAATTTCATCTCTGCCCTTCATTAGCGCCTCTCTCATAGTCCGCCACATGGCGCGTTGGTGGCCATTCGATTTCGCCTGGAAAGATTAATCACCACCGCCCATCCTTCATTTATATCCACCCTCCGATCGCCTTTAGCAAAATCATCACAACAGTCTGCCAGCTCTCACTCCAGAGCTCGACATGTGGCGCACCACTTGCCCTTTGATCGCATCGCCTCAAACTCTAATCTAGACCGTTCTTCAGCGCCCAAACTTCCACCGTTGGATCTACAGATCCAACGGCCACAACATCGTCATCCACCTCCAGTACCCCCTCTATTCCACGATCTTCATCTCGCAAACACACTTCCCCCTTCCCTTTTTCTCCACGACTCCAACCACCACCTCCACTAACCAAACACCCCACGATGTTCTCCCATCTCCCCTCTTCCTCGCGGCCTACCACACACTCCACGAAGCCTCTCCGGTCGCCTCATATCCCGTGGTCAAACCACGTACACCATCTCTGAAAACGTCACCTTCACCCAATAAAAACTCCGCATCCTCCCCCTTATTCCATCGTCCGCCTTTACGTGGGGACTCACCCAACCCTCTCCTCCACCCGTGACAGGGAAAGGTCCGATGGAGGCGCGAAGACAATGCGGCTCCCGACGTCGACCCTAAGCCATGATAGGCTTAACCTTGCGATGGCTTCGCCTCCGCCAAGCTGTCTCATGTCGCCGCAGAGATCCAGCGATAACCAGAGTCCCTTGCCGGGGCTCGAGCACAGGCTCCGATCTGCCATCTTCCAGGTAAGGTTCTCAGCTCTTTTCCTTCCAGTTATTTGATTTTATTAGTTTCCTACATACACCATCCTCCTTCAATGAACACCCCTATAGTTTCGTGACACCTCCACCATTCACGCGCTCCGACTTGCTCATCTTCCCCCTTTCTCCATCATCTGACCACCGCATCCCCCCTCATCACCCTTCGCCGGAGCTGAAGAATACCTGGGGCTTCACTTCCACCACACGCAGCCTCTCCACTTCACTCACATTCACCTCCCCTCGCCTCGGTTGTACTCTAAGTTTGCAGGTCGTCAATGGTCGGAAAACTAAAGCCTTCCCTGATCTCCTCTTCCGCCATCGACGACGCCTCATCGACAGGAGCCATACGTCCATTTCATGCCACCTTCGAGCTTCAGCCAACTTCGCGAGGACCTCAGGAGACTTCTCAGACTCTCAGCGAGAAAGGAGGACAGGGGAGGCGCTCATAGCCACTCGCCGGAGATCTAAAAGCTCCGCCATCCCCTCGGCGGAGGGAGACGAACGATAACGTACAGTTGCCGTTGGATGGCACTCCTCGGTGCCCATCCAACAGCTCATCTGCAGCCATGTCTTCTATTCCAGGAGCGCACAACAACCACCCAATCTGAAGGATCGGATGGCTTATGATCAGACACACGTCAACACCAGACGACAGCCGCGCCTCAGCCTTCGAGCTCGAAGCATCAGCTGAGCCGACCCGAGCCTCATCCGAGCCTCAAAATGCATCCGAGCTTGAGAGCGCACGTGTTTTGCATGTGCGAACTTGGGTTATTTGCAGAGAGGCCCTCTGAAGTTTCCCAATTTGCAGACAGGTCCTGCTGCACGTGTTACCCAAACCCTCATGGGTTTTAATAATTGCAAATATGCCCCGCGCGTGTGGGTTATTTTCAGGGAAGGCCTCGTACTTTATATTTATTACATTTTAATCCCTCCCAGGGACATGTTTGTAGTTATCTTTCATGTTTTTATTGCACTTATGCCCTTATCTTCTTTTATGCATATCTTGAGCCTCGTAACTCCGATTGAGATGATTTCAGTGGCATTTTGAAGCTCTTCTCGTTGTCTTCCTTATGGCATGCTTGTATTTTTGATTTGACACTATGAAATGTAATGCATTATTTTATTGACTAAGTGTCTGGATTTCCATGTTTCTCATGCCTAATTGCTGTATAAATGAAGAGTGCTTCATTATTTGACTCTGTTTGACTCGCATTTTTAATGTCTCAAGTATTTATCGTCTATGGCTTGTTTGCATCGCATTTCATCACATTTATTCGCATGATTAAAATAAAAATTAAAAAATGCATGTTTTGCTTTAATGCATTGTCTTGTCTCATCTTATTGCATGATTTGACCTATGATTCTTTAACTCAACACTTAAATAGATAGATAAAAATCTGAATAATCACGAGAGAGGCTCGTGTCCCTGAATTCAACCTTGGTTTCTTGCCAAGTAAAATAAAAAATAGGACCATCCGATTTCCTTGATATATCAATTAGATGATTTTTGATAGACCTAGTTCGGCCCAACTGCAATGACATATTAAGTGTTAATTCCACATTATTAGAGGATCGAATTAGCTGTTTATCGAATGGCTCCGTTGCCGGGGACACGGCTCATTTCTTGTATTATTGGGTTTTTTTGTTTATTTAATTAAGTGTTTCTTTTATATAGGTCACTATGTTCATCTATTTTGCATTGTAAAAGTTTTTCTTTTCGATTGATCTCTAACAATTGCTTTTGTGACAGGGCCCTTGATGATTCAAGGAGGCGAGGAGTAGGAGCTACCCGCTGTGAGGAGCCGCAGAAGCACGCTTGGAGCACGTCGAGAAGAAGAAAAAAATGTGTCATTTTTGCATTTCATTTTGTAATAATTGTCTTTTACTGCGGTCTTCAATCGAAGGCTCGCGGTTGTAAAAGAACGAATATATGTGGTTGTGTGGGGATCGTCCCCACTTTAGTGTCGACCTAGGACCAGGCACACGGTTCTTTGAGCGTATTTTATTTTTCATTTTTTTACGTGCTTGCTCGTAGGTAGGACACACTAAAATTAGACGCACATCATCTCGCTTCACTTAGCCAAATTCAATAGACACTCTCCCCGCTAATAGAAGCATGATTAGGTGCGGCTTTCTGACCGACTTGCATACATGAGTTTTGGTTCTTAAAATAGCCCCATTTTTTACGTATTTTTGCCAAGTCACTGCATGTTTTCTCGCTCAGCTTAGATCAAGGTTTTTATCGAATACATGGTTTTTCTCGGATTCCCCTCCTAGCTTGATCACCTAGGTTAATGGAAAAAGGGAATGAACGATAGACAATGATTGCTTGATTTTATGCTAACCTTAATTCAATGACAATCTTAAAAAAATAACTGGGACTTTTAATTGCAAGTCGACCTAAAAATGGAGTAAAATTTTGTTTTGGGAGAGCAACACCCTCGTTTACGCATTGATTTTTACTTGACACTTTTCCTGCGTAAAGACATAATGTTTTAAATTACCAATAAAACTGACAAGATAATAAACCAACTTCGGTTGGTTTCATGCATGAGTTGGTGAAATGGAAGGGTGTTGCATGATTGATTGAGCCATGTTTGCTTCGTTACACTCTCTAGAGCCTTAAACACTCCATTCATCTCCGCAGATTCATCCACTCATATGTACATCCATCCTTCTTCTTTGTTCACCTTGGGTCTCTCCCAATATCAAATATCATCTTTATACTTAGGCTAATCTCAGTCTAAGTATAGGGGGGACCCGAGTCCCTGTGATTTTTTCCACTCACCTTTCCTTGTCTTTATACTTAGGTTATTTCTAACCTAAGTATAGGGGGAGCCCTCCTTGGTTCTCGTATATTTCTCTGTATTTAAATACATCTATGGACTTGTATCATCTAGTGCTATGAGGACATAGCAAAGTTTAAGTATTGGGGGTATATACAATATACTTACTTTAGCTATAATATGAAAAATTTGAAAAAATTTAAAACTTTTTGGCCAAAGTAAAATCGTTTGAACTGAGAAGACTCCAATGTTTTCACAGATGATTTGAACACCGTACATCGATGGGTAAATAACACAACTACATCATATTTGCAGAAGTGGTCAGGATGTTTGGATGAGTCGAGTGCCACTTATATGTTACGACCTCGTAGTGATGCACATACCTGATCATGTGATGCGTCAGTTTGGGATGCAACAACATATTCCTGCTTCTATTGAGAGGATAAATGTTGTATCTCAACGTAATAAGACTCGAAGTACTGACATCCTAAACTGGTCTACTGTACATCGACACCACGTAGATCGTTGGGATAACAGGGAAGTCACAGTTGTTCATGAGCATGCGGATTCCAATACCAATATTTACATGCAATGGTATTGGAATATAACAAGAAGGTGGATCCAACCACAGATTCATCCTCCTACAATAGCCTACCAACCACACGGACCAGTGGAAAGACGTCTAGTATGTTTAAAAAATCTACTTATTCTTCTCATATTATGTTAATTTATTCTTATTATATTCGTAAACGAAATAGGTGGATACGATTATACGAGGAAGGAATGGTATGGATAAACTTAGATGATCAATAGACTTACCTTCCCGCATGAGGACAAATGTAGAAAATACAATTAACTTGTTCGATGAGACAACCAACATGTTCTCGTTGATGTATCCATTCCAACACTATGAGCGGCAGTACATGCCATCACAAGAGCATCATACTTCGGGAGCATCAGGTTTTGTGATTTCATTGTTATAAATGGAAACTATTTTGTTTCTCTTTCTGGCGAATGAATTTTAAAAATTATATGTTGTAATATGAATTATGTGGAATATGGTGGGGAGGGATCGCAACCACCACCGATGTTTGGGACTTCATGTTTTAGTTAATTCTTTATGTATAATAAACATATATTAGTGTATGGATTTTTTGACATATAACCGCAATTCTTCAAAAAATATAGCAGGACACGGTAAGCATACATTTTTGCAAGGTCAAACAATGGAGGAGTCAATATTTGGAACCCCAGGAATGACGTCTACGGGATATGGCGGACAAGGGTACCCATCAATTGAATGCGGACTCGCATCTTCAGATTGTTGAACTTAATATTCTTCTCTTACTAGTAGTTGCATAAATGTGATATCTAATATAATTAATAACGGTCAGATATGAGTTATATAGAATATAACACTTCAGGGTCTCAATATGATCAAGCTGAATTTGGAGCTTCATGTTATAACAACTTATTTAATAAAATGACTAAATTCAAGAACTTGTGTGTATCTTATGTAATATTTCCTAAAAGATGAATATCTCATTCTTGCAGGATATGAGAAGCTTTTAGTCAATCACAATTTGCAGGATCATCATTTGGTGGTCCTTCGAGTAAGGGATATAACATACATGAATTTCTGCTAATTCAACCAGGATTCGTATCGGCAGGTTATTATAGTTAATTTATTACATTGTATATGTCTCTTACTTAGAGTTTAATTTATGTGACATATAATATAATTAATATTTTTCATGTATGAGCTATATAGAGTATGGTGCTACAAGGTCTTAAATCGGTGAAGCCGGATTCAGAGTTTCACGTATAAATGTCTTATTGAATAGAAAAACTCATTTCAATATGTTATCTTTACCTTTTGTGATACTTACAATAATATAAATGTCTCAATCTTGTAGGACCCAGTGCCGTCCCTGACATTTTATGGGCCCTAGGCAAAAGAAAAAAAAGAGGCCCTTCAATTTTTTTGATAAGAGCAAATTATCCCTAGTGTGTTTACCATCAAGTATAAAATTAAACATTCTATTTTCGAGGAACAATCAACCCTTACATAATCTCATTAAATTTTCGACTTTAGCATTGAGTTATTCACCGAAATTTCGAATTCATAGTAGGGATGAAAACGGATACGAATATATCTGAATATCTGCTTACCATATTCGAAAAATTACCGGATACAGATATTTGTATCTGACTACTAATCGAATATGGATATGGGTTGTAAAAATTTTCCAAATACGTATGCAGATATGGTAATGGCTTGAATATCTGGATCCAAACCCGGATATCCGAATACAACATTTAATATTATTTTATATATTAGTTAATGTAATATACGCCACAACACCAAGATATTATTAGCATTATATATAATATAATATAATAATGGTATCTATAAACTTCTGTTTGTTTGGGAATGAACACTAACAAAAGTTACGATACCCTATCCCCATTTTGCTTCCAGTTAAGAACACATGTTACTTTAACTTTACCTCTTGTCATGATGCAACTTATTTATATTTCATTGTTGTTTTTTAAAATCATTTTGAACTTTGATAGAAATTCAACTCGTATTCGTATGTGGTCTTTATTCTATCCGTATTCGGATTCTATATTTATTGGATCTATATTTGGATTCACTCTTATTTGATTTGTATTCGGATTGGCTCTTTATTCGATCTAACATTCGGGTCCCCTCTTTATTTGACCTGTACTCGGATTCGAATTCGTAACGGTATTTTTAAGGATATGTTTTCCTTAATGCATATCTGAATCATATCCATATCTGTATTCAATAAAGATAAAATGAATATGGATATGAAAGAGGCATATTCAATCCGTATCATATCTATTTTTCATTCCTAATTTATAGAGGTTTATTTTTCAGTTAGTTGTTTCAATGAAAAATTCTAATTTATCCCTAATCTAAATCAAACCTGGGCCCCTAAAATTAGTGGGCCCTGGGCAATTGCACTCCAAAACAATGCCCAGGGCCGGCCCTGGTAGGACCATCGCTTGTTGGTCATCCGAGTCAATTTGACTCTGGACCTCTCAGCTCACACCGTCTACTCAATATAGTTTAAGAGATTTGCAATCACAAATATTTGATAGTGTTCGACAATTGAAGACAACTGATTTTGATAGACAGTTGTTTGGTATACACACGATAATACCACAACAACGTCCAGAGCTGCCTCAAGGACCCTCTCTGGGAGTAAGGATTACCGAGCCTCCTCCACTAGAGCCGTCTCGCCAGTCACTAAGTGTAAGAACTTCAAGAAACCAGGAAACTCAAACAATCGAACCTCCACGGAAGTCGTCATCTAGGTCGCATCCTCCAGGACACATTCCAACACATTCGAAACAAAACACCAAGCAACAGAAGAAGAAGAAGACGACACATGAGGAGAGTCACAGAAAAATAGGAGATGGGGAAAGGAAACGACAAAGGAGGAGGTGCAGGAGGTGGAGGAGGAGGTCTGAAAGGATTTCTGAAGATATTGAAACTATAAGTTATTGTAATTGATTTTCTTATTATTTATAAACACATCTTTTTTCTTTTATGATTTTAATGAAATACTTGCAATTTTTCTATGTTAATTGATGTCAAGTTGTACGTTGTTGAGCTCGCGTATGTCAATGGTAAAGAATGTTGAGCACACTCTCACTTTCTTTATATTTATTTTATATTTACTATAATATTCTTGAGATGTCAACTAAAAATATTTTTAGTATATATCAATAGTAAAGAATAAAATTAAAAATAGATATATACATCATATTTGAGAATGACGTTATCAAGGAGAAGCAAAATGAGGAGGTGCAAAAGGAAAGGTAACCCATCTTTCCATCTCCAAAGATGAGAGCACAAAGCTCCTAGTGATAGATCGAAAAGCTTATGATGAAGGAAAACATCAAAAGCGTAAGGAAAGGTAAATCAACTGGTGAAAGTGAATAGAAAAATAAATACATACGGTGACTACTTAATAATATATTACTTACTTCAAAGGTCCTCATTCGTATCTAAATTTGAATCATGCCTATTTAATTAATTTTGATTTTTTAAATAATTATTTTAAAGAAAGTCCTCAAATCATTCATACCTAATAGGGGAAATAATTATATTTTCCATATTTAGAGTATCGAATAGAAAGTAAAATGTGGAATGGAAATTTGTTGTAATTTGCCCAAGTTCAAATCGGCACCTGAGGTGCCGATTTGGGGGACTCGGTCCAAATCGGCACCTGAGGTGCCGATCGATACACATTTTTTAAAATAAAATTTAATCATACCTATTTAATTAATTTTGTTTTTTAATAATTATTTAAAAAAGTCCACGTTTTTTGGGTTTTGTTTTAAGTTATGTATTTCGATCACTATATCTCTCTAATATGCCATTCTAATTTTATCAAAAGAGAGACTTCTATACCTTTCATATAGAACTAATAATTTAACGATCTTGTAATTGTTGTAATCGACCTGATTTAGATGAAGGGCATATGAGTCTCAATTTCTGGCTAATTTTGGATGACATATTAGAATGATATGGTGATGAAAATACGTTACTTTTATTTTTGAAAAAAAGAACGTCGGAAAATGAGATGGGGGTAGGGGCAGTCCCATTGAACCCATCATGATTCCTATGTACCATGCTTAAAAAAATGGTTAAATGCCAATTTCATTATGACGGACGTACTCTCCTCAAGATGTGGTCTTATCCTTGTATAGCATGATCACCTCTTCAAGAGAGGGTTTTCTCCTTAAAAAAAGTAGTCCCTCTTCTAATTAGAATGAAATGTGCTATTGTGACGTAATTTCTTGTAGATTGTTGTTTGATTGTTGTTGTGTTGATGCTTGATAAATGTTGAATGTCTTCGCAACATATATTAAATTATCAAAGCTTCGTACCAAAACATCAAATTGAAGCACCAATAATATCAAAAACCCACGTATGTTACTGCTTGTTGTTGATGTTGTCTTTTAATTTATTTTAATAAATAAAAATAAAATAAAGTTAATTGTTATATAAAAAAAGTGACAAAAGGAGGAGTTCAAGTACTAAAATGAAGTGTAGAGTATGGGTCGGGCATGGGCGGTGCCCTATAAGGCTCATGCCCATTCATTTTTTCGAGCTTAGAGAATGGCTTAGGCCCACTATATTTTATGGTTAGAGGTCCAAGTCCGACCCAATTATTATGAGTCGGGCATGGATCGGGTCAACCCATGTAGTCTGGGATATCAGTTGGGCCTAAGTCAGCCCAATTTTTATGGTTGTGTGTTGGGCTAGCCGCATCTTTATAAATTACTAAATAGCCAATTAGTTGTTGATTTTGATTGTATATTTATTATGAATTTATAAAATAGTGTTCTCATCCTATGTGGATGTATCGCAATGTCATCTTGTGTAACCCATTTTTCTATTAAACTGTTTCAAGCTAAGAGTTGTCATAATATGGCATTTAATTCATTGATTGATAAATAAATAATAATAGTTTGGCATCAAAACATCTTCATATGTGATCCAAGTCATGAATGTCTAGTGAAATTGGTGAGCCTACAAAATCGGGTGAAAATTGGTGAGCATGTAAAATCAAAGCAATAACGAGGCCAAAAGAAATATATGTCTATAGAAGAACCTCATGCAGTGCAGTTTAATAATCAGTCAATCATCGTGTTTCAAGAACTAAAGGCACGGAAAAGTAGACAAACAATCATAAAAAATAAAACATCATATATATATTAACAACTGCTTACAATAATTACAATAACCACCAACACCACAACGAGGCAAATCCAGACCCTTGTGTTCCCTCCCAAAACTGGATTGCAACGCAATCACGCCGACTCTAGCAGAATACGAGGATGGCATCCCACCGGAGCCTAGCGGCCTCTTGGAATCACACATACTCTCCGTGAACCTGCACTTCAAGCCAATAATCTATGAACAAAAATACAATACAGGTCGCCCTCGAGTCGCTCGCAATGAACGACAAGAGTAGAAGGGATGGAGATGTCAGCAAGTCGTGAAGAGCTTGGGGAACCAGGTGAGGGGGTGCTCGTTCAGAATCAGAAAAGAGAGGGGGCGATCTCGCGCAGGGGTGGGGGTGGAATCCCCCTTGCTAAAGCCTACGAGGGGTTGGGCCCTCATTCGGGCTGGTGGGACAAGCCATTGGCCCTCTTTCAAGCTCCAAATGGGCCAGGCTATCCAGCCAGATGGGCTGGCGAAGCTAAGCCTAAGCCTGACCTGATCGAAAAATGGGCCAAATATTTCGACCCAAGCTCGACCCAACATGGATTATGGCTTGTGTTCGTTCAAGCTTCGAGCTGGGCTGGTCAGTCTATAACCCAATGCTCATTCGTAAATGTGATCGATTCTATTCGTTCTGATATTGATGCAATCTACTTAATCGATGACGTAATGGCAATTCTAACAAATGACCATAGTGGACTCGATGACGAAAACAAATGTAATGGCATGCGACACGTAAAAATCAACAACAAATGATAGCCGTTATGCAAGTACTAGCACAAGTTACTCCACAAATTCAGGGCAAACTGATGAGTTAAAGGTTCTTAGAACAAATTATCACAATATTGCAACGACTAGGGGTCTCAACGATTCACCAAACCAAATCCGCAATATCACAATCCACAAACTAATATTTATGCGGTAGAATATGATAAACGGGCGCTCATACCACAACCGGCAAGGGAGTTTTCGGCGTGCTTCAGATCCGAACAAACAAAGCGGTGGCCTAGATGGAGTATTCCGAGCGGCTTCAGGGTCGAGAGAGGCAACTGGCTTCACGACAACGGCGGCAACGGTTGGCACTTACGGTTAGAGAGGCTAGCAGAGGTAAGGAGAGGGGCTGAGAGCGGGAGAGCAGCGGAGTGCGAAGGCGAAGGTGGGGAAAGAAGGTGGGTGCGCGGGGGGGGGGGGGGGGGTGAGCGGCGATGATGGCGAGAAGACTGGAGTCGAGGCGGCGCAGGTGGGAGGCGCGGGACTGGTGGCTGGCACGGGCGCTGTTGGAGCGATGGGGGGAGGGTGACGACGCGGGGGCGAGCAGGGAGGCGCGGGGGAAGGTGTGAGGACTGGAGAGGGCGTTTGGAGGACGGGGCTGGTGGGAAGGAGGCGGCAGGTGAGAAGGCGGCGGGGGGGATTAGGTTACGGGGAAAAGAGGGGTAGCGGGGGAAAGGTCGAAATGGGGGAAGGGGGAAAGAGAGAAGTCGGCGGGGTAGAGAGAGAGGGAGAGAGAGAGATAATTGAGGCAAATTTTCTTTCATTCCAACTCCCTTATCCCTAATACAAAGGGGCTCTTTTATAGAGGCTACTTCCCCCCAAAATGAGCAAGAAATTCCTAAAATTAGGGAAAGAAATAAAACAAAAAAAGAAGGATAATAAGGCCTTGTATAATGAGCCTTTTACATAGGGAAATAAAATAAACAAAATAAATGACAATTAAAATAAACAAAATAAATGAAAAATAAAATAAACAAATTAAATGTTCACAAAATTTGATATCATGCTGCATCAATCTCCCCCCTGCTGAAAAGAATCTCGCTCCTTCGAGATGGCATCGTAGAAGTTTTGAAGTATATCGGGGCAGAGTTGTTGGAGTTCCTCCTCGTCAATCCATGTGCAATCGGTAAGAGGTCGTCCCTTCCATTTGACTAGATATCGTCGGAAGAGACCACGTCTAGTCGTCATATCTCGGATGTCTGCAATATCTTCAATCAGATCAGCATCGGTTGCGGCTGGTGGTTGGCGCACATCATCATCAGGAACTGCTGGTGTGGTGGCATCTGTCTGTTCATCTCCATGATATAAGAAGAGATCTGAGACGTTAAATACTGGTGATGTTTCGACGTCTGGCGACAGATCAAGTAGGTAAGCATTGGGCCCAATCCTTTTGAGGACTCGGAATGGACCAATCTTTCGTTCACTCATTTTTTGGTGGACTCTCAAAGGAAACCTCTCTTTTTTTAGGTGGACCATCACTAATTCTCCAACTCTGAACTCGCTCTCTCTTCGGTGTAGGTTGGCTTGGGTTTGGTATTTCTGGATCATGGATTGGAGTTTGGCTCGGATTTCAGTATGGATGTGGGTTAGGTGTTCGACCAGATCCTCAACAGCTGCACTACTTCTCCCTTGCATGGTTGTGGGTTTTAGGTCAAGAAATTGGGTAAGTGGAAAGCCGTACACACTCTCAAAAGGCGATTTTCCAATGGACCTATTAGTGGAACTGTTATATGCGAATTCAGCTTGGGGAAGAATTAGATCCCATTTGGACAGAGAGTCCCCTACAAGACATCGCAATAAATTTCCTAATGATTTGTTAACTACTTTGGTTTGCCCATCTGTTTGTGGATGATAAGCGGTGCTATATTGCAAACGAGTACCAAGACGGGACCAAAGCGTGCGCCAAAAATGACTTAAAAACCGGGTATCACGATCCAAAGTAAAAGAACGAGGGACACCATGCAAACGGACGACATCACGAAAAAACAGATCAGCGACATGAGATGCATCTGAGGTTTTTCTACATGCAATGAAATGTGCCATTTTAGAAAATCTATCCACAACCACAAAAATAGAGTCAACTTTTCGCAAAGTGAGGGGTAAGCCTAGCACAAAATCCATGGTGATGTCTTCCTAGGGTCGCAGAGGAATTGGCAGAGGTGTATATAGTCCAGTGTTCTGCCTGTGGCCTTTGAATCTCTCACATGTTTGGCATTTCTGTACGAATTTTGTAACATCCTTTCGCATCTGTGGCCAATAAAATCGCTCTTGGAAAAGAGTCAAGGTCTTATCCCATCCAAAGTGTCCAGCTAAACCTCCGTTATGTAGTTCTGAAATTAAATTCTCACGAAGGGATGTGGTAGGGATGCATAGTTGGTGGCCTTTGAATAGAAAACCCTCATGAAAAACATAAGTGGATGTTGGGTCCTGCCCAGTACCAACACATTCGGCATGAACTTGACCGAAGTCAGGATCAGTGGGGTAGAGGTCCTTGAGAGTGTCAAATCCTGTTGTGCTGGCGGTCATTGTGGTCAGGGCATGTGCTCGCCGGCTCAACGCGTTGGCCACACGATTCAGGGTTCCGGCTTTGTGCTTGAGATGGAAGGTATATTCTTGGAGGAAACTAACCCATTTGGCATGACGTTTGTTAAGGGTCTTCTGAGAGTTCAGATACCTTAAGGCTTCATGATTAGAGTTAAGGACAAATTCACGTTGGATCAGGTAATGCCTTCAATGCTTGAGAGCTTGTACCATGGCATAGAATTCGACGTCATAAGTGGAGTATCGTGATCGAGCTTCGTTCAATTTCTCACTGTAGAATGCTACAGGTCGTCCTTCTTGGCTTAGGACGGCACCAATCCAGACATGTGAGGCGTCGCAATCGATAACAAAAACCTTGGTGAAGTCAGGGAGTGCCAAGACAGGAGCATGTGTCAATTGATGTTTTAGATTTTGAAAGCTCATTTCTGCTTCAAGAGTCCAAGCGGGTGCGCCTTTACGCGTGCAATCTACCAACGGAGCTGCACAAGTGCTAAAGTTCCGAATGAAACGTCGGTAGAAAGAAGCTAGCCCCAAAAAGCTGCGAATTTCAGTGAGGGTTTTGGGTACGGGCCAGCTCTCAATGGCCTGAATTTTGGAGGGATCAACCTTAAGTCCATCGGCGGTAACAATGTACCCCAGGAAGAGGACTGTGTCAGACATGAAGGAGCATTTCTTAAGGTGAACATACAGTTTTTGGGCTTTCAGGGTTTCCACGACTTGTCGAAGGTGAGACAAGTGATCTTCTTTAGTCAAGCTGTAGATCAGGATATCATCGAAATACACAACCGCAAACTTGCCAATGAAGGGTCACAATACATGATTCATGGTCCGCATGAAGGTGCTTGGGGCATTCAACAAGCTGAAGGGCATGACCGCCCATTCATACAGGCCCTCTTTGGTCTTAAAAGCAGTCATCCACTCGTCTCCAGATCGGAGGCGAATCTGATGGTAGCCACTGCGGAGATCCATCTTGGAGAACAATTTGGCACCCGATAACATATCAAGCATATCATCAAGGCGTGGAATGGGAAAACGATATGTGATCGTTATCTTGTTGATATCCCGACTGTCCACACACATTCTCCATGTGCTGTCTTTCTTCGGGGTAAGCAGAGCAGGAACCGCCACGGGGCTCATACTCTCTCAAACATACCCACATTGTAGCAGATCAGTAACCTGCCGGTTCATCTCTTCATGCTCACTTGGTCTCATTCGGTAGTGTGGCAAGTGGGGTAGGCTGGCTCCAGGGACTAGATCAATGTGATGTTGAATGTCTCGCAACGGGGGTAGTCCTTCAGGCAACTCTTCAGGCATGATGTCAGCGAACTCTTGGAGGATGGGCTTTATCTCAGGCGGGACTTCAGGTGTTTCACGACCCCGATTCTCGGGCCGTCGGATCCTCCCATATCTGGATATGGTTACTCAGCAATAATTTATTCAACAATCACAACTAACATTCAGAAACAGACTGCAAATAAAATACTCAGAAGAAAGTATTTCAATACTTTTCCATTCACAAAATAAAGTTCAGATGATACACTGTCCCACTATAACCATTTACATGTACATCAACTTGCAAGGAAAATATACAAAAGATTACTAACTACCTTAAAGAGTAAAGCTACTGGGGCTGGTTGGGCGTCTAGTATGTAAGCTGGATGAATTTTTAAAGTCCTTGCGATGGCTCACCGATACCTGTTGGGTTTTCCTTAAATCATAGGATAAAAATTAGCGAATGCTAAGTAACGAAGAAGAGAAAAGAAAACAAATTGTGTAATTTTTTCAAAACTTGATATCACAAAAATTTCATTCCTTCTCATTAATTTAAGTCCTATTCCTTTTTATTCCACATCAGGGATTAGTCCAGGGGAACCCCACCATTATTGGACTCCGAAGCTGTGGACACTTCGGGATTGGAGATTGTGTTGATCTTGGTAAGCTTATGCCGCCGCACGTCGCCTCAACCAATCCTCCAATACTATCCCGATAATTTCCTTTTCTTTTATTAAACAGGGTCTCAAACCCTCAGCCTCAAAAATCAAATGAGCACACCGTCCTCGAGGAGTCGGTTGCTTAAAACCTCAGGCTAACATTTAATCATATAACCTAGCGGCTTTAAATACATGTTATCGTGATCCAGCCGCTTTTGAACCACCCGTGCCTCCACATGGCAAGACCACATCTTCCGTTGTTCCAACTCGAATATATTGGCTCCCGGTACCACGCATTGCAAAATCTTCATTTCATGCGCACTTATCATAACAGGGAAACCGTGTACCACCTAGGTAGGGAAACACCAATACGGGTTCCTTCCGACAAACCTACATGTTGCATGCCCGACCGATCATAACATGGATCATACCTTTCTCCTCCTCGTTTTCCCGGCAGCGCTTCGCTAGCGCTCCTCCCTCGCCTCCCACTCCTCCTCCCAACCTCTCGACCCTAGCCCTTGGGGTGGTGGTGGTAGTGGAAGTTGTAGATAATGAATGGGTAGGGGGTCTATTTATAGGCCCCAGAAAACCACTAACCATGGTTAGAAAACCATGGTTTAGACCTTAACCATGGTTTATCGGCCCATGGTTTTGGCCCATGGTTTTAGCCAAAACTTATCCCAAACTTGGAGCCTAAGTTAGAACATTCTAGAGGATTCTAGATTCGCTAATGACGCTTAATTAACACTAATCGTGATTAACTTTCACTAATCGCGATTTAACTTTCGTGACTTACGCTTATCTTTTGTTAACTATTGATTAGTGTTTACTAATGATCATTAGCGGCTTTTAATCGTCATTAATTTCTTTAATCATGTTTAATTAGTATTAATGACAGTCATTATGGATTAATGACTTCTCTTTCTTTGGAAAATCATAACAATTCGAAATGAAGTCCGATTCACACGAAACAAATTTCGTTGGTTTTCTCTTGACGAGCCGGATCTTATTATATAGGATCCGAGATATACCAAGTTCAAGGCTTTACAATTATAACAACCTTAAAGGAAGTCTCGTCCTCGAGACTAAAAAAAATGCAGGCATAACATCCTTAAAGAGGATTGAAACCATAACAACCTTAAAGAGAATGAACGTCTTGTCATTTAAAATGAACATATACATAATACATAATGTTATCATTCAAACAAGTACGGGTATTTCTCTCTCATTTCTACCTCAGGTTCCCATGTAGCTTCTTCAAACTCTTGGTTTCGCCATAATACTTTAACTAGAGGCACCTCTTTGTTTCTCAACTTCTTGATATCCCTTTCAAGTATTTGCACAGGTATCTCTTGGTATGTCAAGTCTAGCTCAACATGTAAATCATTATAACTTATCTTATGCTCTGGATCCCTAATGTACTTTCTCAGATTTAATACATGAAATACATCATGTATTGCTGAAAGATGTGGAGGAAGTGCAAGTCTATAGGCAACTTTTCCAATCCGTTGAATAATTTCAAAGGGACCCACGAACATGGGTGCTAACTTCCCACGCAAGTCAAACCTCTGAACACCCTTCATAGGTGATACTTTGAGAAATACAAAGTCACCTACCTCAAATTCAAGGTCTCTTCGCCTGGTATCACTGTAACTTTTCTGGCGACTCTGGGCAGTTAATAGTTTTTTTTCTAGCAAGTTCTACAGCTTCCCGTGTCTCCTGAAGTCTATCTAAATCATAAAGGTTCTTTATTCCGACCTCTTGCCAACACAAAGGAGTAGTACACCTTCGTCCATATAGTGCTTCAAATGGTGCCATGCCAATACTTGTATGGTAACTATTATTGTAGGTGAATTCCACAAGAGTCAAATGTTTAATCCACGATCCCTTCCATTCTAAGCCACATGCTCATAGCATATCCTCTAGTGTTTGAATCGTACGTTCTGACTGACCATCTGTTTATGGATGATATGCTGTACTCAAGCATAGTTGTGTACCTAGGGCTTTCATGAAGTTCTCCCAATAGTGTGAGGTGAATCGTGAATCTCGATCAGAAACTACTTCCTTCGTGATACCATGGAGGCGAATCACATGTGTAATATATAACTCAGCCAGCTGGTCTGGAGTGAAAGATAAGCTTATCGGAATGAAGTGTGATACCTTTGTCAGACGATCTATTATAACCCAGATACTATCTTTACTACCAGTCGTCTGAGGTAAGCCAATAACGAAATCCACGGAAATGCTTTCCCATTTCCATTCAGGTATAGGGAGGGGTTGCAATAACCCCGGTGGCTTTTGGTGTGAAGCCTTTACCTGCTGGCAAGTGAAACATGAATTTACAAACTCAGCAACATCTTTCTTCATTCCCGACCACCAAAAGTATGAATGAAGATCCTTATACATCTTCGTAATTCCTGGATGAATAGATAATCTAGAACAATGAGCTTCTCGTAAGATGTCTTTCCTTAGTTCATGTGTGTTTGGTACACAAACTCTGTGATGATTATACAGTAAACCATCTTGTATCTGGAATCCCTCTATCTCATTCTTCTCAAGTTGTTGTTTCAAGTTTTTAAGGACTGGATCATCCTCCTGTCCCTTTTTTATTTTATCCCATATTTCTGGTTTGTATCAATGAGGAATAGTTATAGTATGAGCACTACTATCAAATGTTTTCCATTCACTTAACGTTGATAGTAAACCCCAGAAGTGGATAGCACTCACTAACCCGGGTGAATAAGTTCTTCTGCTAAGTGCATCTGCTACGACGTTCCCCTTACCAGGGTGGTAGAAGATAGTGCAATCATAATCTTTCAATAACTCTAGCCACCGTCTCTGTCTCATATTGAGCTCCTTTTGATCAAACAGATATTTCAAGCTTTTATGATCGATTAAGATTTCAAAAGTAATACCATAGAGGTAATGTCTCCATATCTTTAAAGCAAAAACTATAACAACTAATTCAAGGTCATGTGTTGGGTAGTTCTTTTCATGTGTCCTAAGTTGTTGTGATGCATACGCAACTACCTTACTGTCACACCCCCAAATTCCGTGATCGAGAATGATTGTGCAGACACGGTAGCTGGATGCTCGAGAATGATCGATGAAGATGGACTTCAGGAGGAGTCCGAAAATGCGTGGATATCAGGGAGGTTATCCACGGGAGTCTGGAGGCTCCACCGTACGTGATGGAGAAGCGTCACACTGGACATTGGCTCGGTGGCAGAGTGTCGTGGTGTTTGTAGCAGTGCGAGCACAGCGAGTACAGACAGTAGTGCAAGACATGACAGTGGATGCACGTAGTCGTACATACGCGAGCGCAGAAGGGCAGTACGTAGTGAAGCAGTACGCATTGAGGAGCAATGCGGTACGGTCATAGAGGCGTACGCACGAAGGCGGACGGTATCGGTATTGATGCGTGGCGGTCCAAGGAGGCATGGAGCGTTGCAGGTGCTGAGTACGAGCATTGTCGAGCATGCTCGGTCATAGACGTACGAGAATGGTCTGGAGGTCATGATAGTGAAGTTCTGGAGGACTTCCCCTTAGCATGGAGAACGCTAAGGAAGGGTTTACCGCACGAGGGTCTGGAGGCCACGGGTTCCCTTTGGCACAAGACCAAGTGTTCGGTGGCACTTGGTGAATTATGGCAAAGCTGCATCAGCAAGCGTTGGAGTGCGAGTGTGCTGATGACTGGGCGGTTGACTGGGCGTCAACCGTGCAGGAAGAAGAAAGGTCAACAAGGGAGTCGAAGAGACGAGCAGACGAAGAGTTGCTGAGGAACGCGAAGGGTTGCCGAATAACTCGAAGGGTCTCTTGTGTCTTTATGTATCATTATTGTAGATGTAATAATGAGTGTCCCTTGGGTTGCCTTGAGTCTTGTATATAAGGAGAGGTGGTGGCTCATTTGTAAACACAAGTGTAAAGAGTACACAAGTCTACACGAGAGAAAGTGTAGAGTATCCACCCACTCCTGAGATAATTCCCCTTCTAATAAGAGAAGAGCTTTGTGCCCGTGCTCGTGTGATTGTTTGTAGAGTTATTGAGCGTTCTTGAGCGTGTTCTTGAGAGTGTTCTTCAGCGATCCAGAGTTCGTGCTCGTGTTTGTGTTGAAAGCGTCGGTGCGCTAGCAAGCAGGAGTACGAGAAGAGTTGGAGCGCGTCCGTGACCATTCTACTCGGGAAGGCTGGTTAGCTACGAGAAGAGTTGGAGTGCGTCCGTGACCGTTCTACTCGGGAAGGCTGAATAGCTACGGGTTAGCTAACGCCGCACAGGATTGGTCGAAATCGATACCGGGATTTTGACCCTGTGATAGTTGGTATCAGAGCTGAAGGCAATACCAATCGTTGGTACGAGTTGGTATCAGAGCACGGTTTGTGCGAATTGGTATCAGAACAAGTAGCAGATCACAGATCTTGGTCGGTGCCAAGAAGCGGGAAAAGCTACGAGCGACTGTCGGTGCAGTCGATCGCGGGAACAAGGATACTTGTCGGTGTAAGTACATCTTCAATCAGTGGAGCGAAGATGATGGGTGTTACCGATTGCGTAGCAGCACTGGAGAAAGCGATGGCAGAAGTGGAGTCCACTATTGGGACTCATGCCCATCGCATCGCCGCCTTGGAGGATCGTTCTTCAGAAGGATCGGATGTTCGGGACGAGACCCAACAACGCTCAGCGGAGCAGATCAAGTCCTTGGAGGACAAACTGGAGGCGTTCCACACGATGATGGAGGATCTTCGGAGTGAGATCTCCCTCATCAAGAAGGCATTGGCGAACAACGGAGGCTCAATGGAGGTGCAGCGACGCAAGGTAACCGAGCCCAAATCCTTTACAGGTACGCGGAGTGTTAAGGATTTGGAGAACTTCCTATGGGATATGGAAGTGTACTTCGAGGCGACCAAGACGACGGAAGCCGAGAAGTTCAGTTTGGCATCGATGTACATGTCGAGCGACGCCAAGCTATGGTGGAGGAGCCGTACAACAGATGAGGCAAGACCGAAAATATCCAGGTGGGATGATTTAGTCGCGGAACTGAAGGCGCAGTTCCTGCCAAAGAACACTGCGTGGATTGCACGGGAGGCTCTTCGACGCCTGAAGCAGACAGGCACTGTTCGTGAGTACGTGAAGCAGTTCACGTCCTTGTTGCTGGACATCAAGGGGATGTCCGAGGAGGACAAGCTGTTCAACTTCACGATCGGGTTGCAAAGCTGGGCGCAAGCCGAACTGCGGAGGCAGGGCATGAAGGACCTGAATTCAGCAATCGTGGTGGCAGATGCGTTGGTCGATTATGGGGCGACCCAACCAAGCTACAATGCTGAAGAGAAGGAGTTCACCAGCAAGCCGAGGGCGCGGTCGAAGGGTAAGGGCAAAGTCGTTGCCCATGATCCACCAATGGAGGAACAGGAGTACTCCAAGAGAAGGGAGCAACCCAAGAGAAAGGGATGCTTCATATGCGACGGACCGCATCGGGCGCGGGAGTGTCCAAAGAAGGAGAAGCTGAACTCTCTTCGTGGGGACGAGGAGGAGGAAGTAGAAGGTGAGATACGCTTGGGAGCAATAGGTGCGATGCCCAAGGTACGTCTCACGACACTTCGAGCTGGAGCTTCGAATTCGGTGGAGGGAGGGAGCTCCACAACCAAGAGCTTTAGAGGCGCCAAGGCTCGATCGAAGACGCACAGGAGTGCGCAGGTGCATGCTGAGCACCAACGTGTGTGCAGGTGGCACACAACCAAAGCCACGGATAGGAGAACATCCGTGCATGAGAAGACAAAACAGAGCTCTGGAGGGCGATGCAGCATGGGCAAGAAGATACATGTCTATGGGGGTGGAGTGGTGACGAACCGCACCACCAATGATCTTGCAGGAGGCAAGATACCGAAGACGCTCGGAGCACAGGAGGTGCTCATTTCCCAAGATGTAGGGACGCCTATAGGGAACGATCGGGATCGTCAACGAGCGAGCGTGGACGTGAGTACTCCACATGTGGAGCTGGAGCTGCCATAAACCAGCAATGGAGCTGTTGTATCCAGGCGGGATACATCGAAAATGGGAGCTGACGAGGAAGCTCCACTTTTCACGATGAAGACCAAGTCATGGAGGGACATGGTTCGTGAAAAGACCAGGTGTAGGAAGGGAGGTGGTGCAAGGCGGCACCACCCTTCCAATTGAGCCGCATCAGGAGGTGCGTAGCGGATGGAGGATTGTGACGGGACGCCAACTGAAGAGGAAATGCTCGGTTGAGGACAACCGATTCTTCAGGTGGGGGAGGCTTGTCACACCCCCAAATTCCGTGATCGAGAATGATCGTGCAGACACGGTAGCTGCATGCTCGAGAATGATCGATGAAGCTGGACTTAAGGAGGAGTCCGAAAATGCGTGGATATCAGGGAGGTTATCCACGGGAGTCTGGAGGCTCCACCGTACGTGATGGAGAAGCGTCACCTTGGACACTGGCTCGGTGGCAGAGTATCGTGGTGCTTGTAGCAGTGCGAGCACAACGAGTACAGACAGCAGTACAAGACATGACAGTGGATGCACGTAGTCGTACATACGCGAGCGCAGAAGGGCGGTACATAATGAAGCAGTACGCATTGAGGAGCAATGCGGTACGGTCACAGAGGCGTGTGCACGAAGGCGCACGGTATCGGTATTGATGCGTGGCGGTCCAAGGAGGCATGGAGCGTTGCAGGTGCTGAGTACGAGCATTGTCGAGTATGCTCGGTCGTACACGTACGAGAATGGTCTAGAGGCCATGATAGCGAAGTTCTGGAGGACTTCCCCTTAGCATGGAGAACGCTAAGGAAGGGTTTACCGCACGAGGGTCTGGAGGCTGCGGGTTCCCTTTGGCACAAGACCAAGTGTTCGGTGGAACTTGGTGAATTACGGCAAAGCTGTATCAGCAAGCGTTGGAGTGCGAGTGTGCTGATGACTGGGCGGTTGACTGGGCGTCAACCGTGCAGGAAGACGAAAGGTCAACAAGGGAGTCGAAGAGACGAGCAGACGAAGAGTTGCTGAGGAACGCGAAGGGTTGACGAAGAACTCGAAGGGTCTCTTGCGTCTTTATGTATCATTACTGTAGATGTAATAATGAGTGTCCCTTGGGTTGCCTTGAGTCTTGTATATAAGGAGAGGTGGTGGCTCATTTGTAAACACAAGTGTAAAGAGTACACAAGTCTACACGAGAGAAAGTGTAGAGTGTCCACCCACTCCTGAGATAGTTCCCCTTCTAATAAGAGAAGAGCTTTGAGCCCGTGCTCGTGTGATTGTTTGTAGAGTTCTTGAGCGTTCTTGAGCGTGTTCTTGAGAGTGTTCTTGAGCGATCCGGAGTTCGTGCTCGTATTTGTGTTAAAAGCGTCGGTGCGCTAGCAAGCAGGAGTACGAGAAGAGTTGGAGCACGTCCGTGACCGTTCTACTCGGGAAGGCTGGTTAGCTACGAGAAGAGTTGGAGCGTGTCCGTGACCGTTCTACTCGAGAAGGCTGGTTAGCTATGGGTTAGCTAACGCCGCACAAGATCGGTCGAAATCGATACCGGGATTTTGACCCTGTGACACTTACCATGTTGCATAAGAACCGCCCCAAGTCATTCGTTAGTTGCGTCAGTGTACACTGTAAACCCTTCACTCCCGGAGGGTAGAGTAAGGATGGGTGCAGATGTTAGGAATTCTTTCAGTGTCTGAAAACTAGCTTCACATGTATCAGACCATAAGAATGGGACCTCCTTTTGAGTTAGTCTAGTCATTGACAATGCTATTCGTGAAAAGTCCTTCACGAATCTTCTATAATATCCAGCTAAACCCAGAAAAGATCGTATTTCTGTGACAGTCTTCAGGCGTTCCCAACTCATTACCGCACTAACCTTTGTAGGATCAATTGATATACCTTCCCCAGAAATTGTTGGACATGTGAGCCCACGGCGAGCCATTATGCAATAAATGTTATTGCACATATCATTCCCTGATCTGAAATGAAGAATAAATAATTTGCATAATAGGTCCTTCTGTACAATTAGGGTTATGTACCATGGCTATCTTAATGATCATACAGCTGTTGATTCAATTATTGAATCATAGAGGCTGGTGCTTGGATGAATATCCAAAGAGTTAGATTGAGGACTCATCAAGCACCGTCAAATGATTGTTAAGATGTGATCTCCAGCCTGAGTAGGAGATGGCAATCCTTTCTCACATAGGCTGATATCTGACCGACCTCTTGATGTAGGTCCTCTACATAGGAATAGAGATTCGGAGGTGTCAGATTAGTTAGGTCAAAGAGTTGACTTAACGAGATCGAGATAACCTAAGTCCTATGTTGAATGCTGTCACAGCATAGGCACGCATCCTCTGACCGGAGACAGATGTATTGCTATATGTCTGAGTATGTACATTTGACAGACCAATAGGTTGATGACCTAACCAAGGTCTATACACCGGCGCGTTGGTGTGCATATAAGGGCATATGAGTAATACGATCTCTCAAAGGGATCATACAGGTTCACTACTGAACCGGAAGACATGAGCTCACTCATGAGATATTGGGAAGAATCAAATTCCGTGCACGGTCGTCTTGCTTTGGAAGCTTGACTGAATTTGTAGGTTTGATATATACTTTTGGAAAGTATATGATCAAGACCTAGGTATGATATATGCTTTTGGAAAGTATATGATCGATACCAAATCCCAATGATCAAATGAGAAACTTAGTGATCAAACCCTGAAGAAGACAGTGAAAAAATTGATCTTAATCTTCGGGTTGACCACGGGTCTTCCAGTATGCAGGATGTACAGGTATTGGGAATACCTGAGGGTGATGTGATCATAAACGATTGTATATCCATGACGCTTCCATTCCGAGGGAGTGATGAAACAGGTCTGGATTTTAGTGACTCCTCTCAGTAGAGAAGCAATCTGATCTTAGTCCAAATATTGGACATTGGTCTGAATGAGATTCAAATTCAATGAGAAGATTAGATTTGCGGTCTTGATTTAATCAAGCATCTGTGGGAGGTTCGTAAGATCTGGATTTGAGATAAGATCTCAATATCCAAGTCACTATACGTGGAATAATACAATCGCCCTGTCCTTATCTCCAAATATCTGCGGAGAAAGCACATTATTCATGAAAGGGTTCAAGAATAATTCTTTTGATGAAATATCCAAGCAAGGACTTGATGATTAAATGAGATTTAATTATCAAGCTTAATATGAATATAATTCATATTGTGAAAATGATTATCTAAGATAATTAAATGGGATTTAATTATCAAAGATTAAGAGAATGTGGATAACACTATCCATGATATATGTGTGTTATAAATATGATTTATAATATACATATATAAGAGAGAGAATCTATGTAAATATCATTTGTTAATTAATTGTGTGGATTGGATTCACATTAATTAATTAATTGGAAATGTAATTTACAAATTAGTTTGGGTTGTGAATATGATTCTCATAATGATCAATGGCATGATTGAAATATTCACAAATTAATTTGGAATTAATTTGGTGGATATTATTGCAATAATAGTTATTGCAATTTATTAAGAAATAATAAGATAAAATAAAAGGAGACAAAATAACACCCTATAATTTAGGGTGGTTGGTTGACTCCCTTTTTGTTGTCACATTATCTCTTAATTAGTTAAATTAAATTATGTTGATAATGTTGCCACATATTTTAATTTAAATTAATGTTGTTGGTTTTAACCAACAACAATCATAGCCATTGATTTAGCATGGACCAAGCATAGCCCTTGGATCCATGTGTCCCATGGATTGAGATCCATTGGACCCTAAACTAGTATAAAAGGAGGGCTAGGGTAGCCTTTCCAAGTTACAACAACATTCTTGAGTTGAAGAACTCTACTCTCTCTCTCATTCTCGTGGGGTCTCCCTAATATTCAAGTGGCCGTCCACTTTGTGTATTAGGAAGAAGATCATTTTGCTACGCCTCGACGCTTGGATCTTCGTCAAAGGATTGCGGGAAGGACGCGACTCATCATCGTGCCCGCAAGCGCATTCTCCGTGGGTCGGACTTAAGATAGGAGGATCTCTACTTTGGGATCTCGCGATCACAACCACGCTTCAAGAGGTATTCCTTGTACTTTGTGGTTTGATGAAACGATCCGAGAAGTGTTCTCGTGATCATGTGGTTTCATCTTTAAAGTTAAAATTTTAATTTCCGCTGCATCTAGCATCTAGTACGACTAGTTGCTCCGATTGCATACGATGCGATCAACACGCTTCCGTGATGCGCTTGAGGATTCTCAATATCCTTCAGAAATAACATGGCCTAAGAAAGATACTTCAGATAGCCAGAAGTCACATTTGCTATATTTAGCATACAGTTTGTTCTTCCTTAGAGTTTCAAGTGCTTGCCTTAGATGGTGTTCATGCAAATACTTATCCTTGGAGTAAATAAGCACATCATCAATAAAGACTACCACAAAGTTATCTATAAACTCCTTGAATACTCTATTCATGAGATCCATGAAGGCTGCTGGGGCATTTGTTAGTCCAAAGGGCATGACTAAGAATTCATAATGCCCGTATCTAGTTCGAAAAGCTGTCTTGGGAATATCTGTATCTTTAATTTTCAACTGATGGTATCCAGATCTTAAATCAATCTTGGAATACACAGTTGAACCCTGTAACTGATCAAAGAGATCATCTATTCTTGGCAGAGGATACTTGTTCTTTATTGTCCTCTTGTTTAGTTGTCTATAGTCGATGCACAACCGCATCGACCCATCCTTTTTCCTAACAAATAAGACAGGTGCACCCCATGGTGAAGTACTAGGACGAATGAATCCTTTATCTAGCAGTTCTTGCAATTGTACCTTTAACTCTCGTAACTCAGCTGGTGCCATCCTATACAGAGGGATAGAGATAGGCTGAGTATCAGGTATGAGAGATATTTCAAATTCAATCTCTCGCTCAGGTGGTAATCCAGGTAGTTCCTCTGGAAATATATCAATAAACTCGCACACTATAGGCACATCTTCTATCATTGTTTCTGACCATGATATAGTGGACACATAAGCTAAATAACCTTGGCACCCTTGCTCTAACAACTGTTGTGCCTTCAATGTAGAGATATATTTGATATTATCATTGGATGTCTTTCCAATGAACTGGAACTTTATCGAGTTAGGAAGGTGAAATGTTACTGTCTTCTGGAAACAGTCAAGACATGCATGATGCCTTTCTAACCAATCCATTCCTAGTATAAGATCAAAGTCCTCCATTTCGATTAGTAGTAGTGAAACAGGTAACTGATGTCCTGCTATCAGTATTATACAATTATCCAGGATTTCTCGGATTATAAATACTTGTCCTCCTGGTCCCTTTATCAGATAGGACTGTTGTATTTCTATTGGTATCTTACCCAAAGTAGGTACTAACCGTCGAGAAATAAATGAATGTGAAGCACCAGAATCAAATAAGGCATGTACTGAAAAGCCATGAATAGTAACAGTACCTCGTACGACTGTGCCTGAATTGTAGGCTTGTTCCTCAGTAATTGCATTTAGCTGGCCATTAGGAATAGGCAAGCTAGAACCCGCAACACTTTGTGGTGGTTGTTGTGTAGGAGACGCTCCTTGTGAGCCTCGACCTCTACCATGTCTTCCTCTGTGTGTTCCTCCATTGCTCGAGGTGGATGTTATACTATTAATTGGGGTTGATTTAAACCCTGAACCTCTCAACTTCGGACAATTTTTCTTGATGTGGCCTTCTTGATGACAGTAAAAACACACACGTGCTCCCGTTTGAGCTGAAGAT
The DNA here is from genome assembly GCA_037367405.1 of Ottelia alismoides. Taxonomy (NCBI): domain Eukaryota; kingdom Viridiplantae; phylum Streptophyta; class Magnoliopsida; order Alismatales; family Hydrocharitaceae; genus Ottelia; species Ottelia alismoides. Next base: position 1,844,059 of record JAZKJV010001092.1, on the reverse strand, counting down.
CCCGGCACAGAGGTGCTAGCTCCTGCTGCTGAGTTGCGAGGATATAGTGGAGGTCTATAGAAATTCCTTCTTCCAGATA